>CAJNDT010001990.1:459152-911283 GCA_905221615.1 Symbiodinium sp. CCMP2592
ATCTCTGCAGAAAGGCCTCTTGTCTCTGCTGCTCGTCTGGCACGATAGATGTGAGGGCTCTACAGTCCACTCACCCCTTGTGCATGCATGTGGCCCTGGAAGTGCACAACGTCCGTTGTCGAGCAGGTGTCTAAGGTCCAACTAGACGGCCTATAATTCGGATACTCGGCTTCAGGACCCATGCATTTTCTATACAAGAGGTGAGAGCTGCACAGTCCACGCCCCTGTGTACACCGAGGTGGCCCTGGGCCGACAGTGCACAACACCCCTTGCTGAGCTCAGCTTCGGTTGAAGCTTGGGGGTTTAAAATCCAAGCAGATGATCCTTGGGCTGCAAAGTTCCCCGATAATTTGGATTGTCATCTGCATCCTCTGCTGTGCTCAGCAAACCTACAAGCCACATCAAAGCATTGTGGCACACTTCAGAGCTCTCGGAAATCACTCTGTGCCCAGCCTCACTGCCTCAGCCCATGCCTTGCGCAAGTTCTGGAACCTACCCCAGCCAAGATGGATCGCTCCGCTGGAGTTCGTCTTAACCTGCCCAAAACATCAGGACTGCAATGAACGGTGCTTACTTGCTTCATGTTGCTTTGGTTTTGCTACCTGCCTTGCCCTTGTGACATGTCGCCAGGCTGGTCACATAGAACGCTTTCTTGGAAAAGAGCACCTGTATTGGAGCACACTTCGGCAGATAGACTGTCCAGGACCTGAGGAAACCAATGTCAACAAAGGTTCAGGGTTTCGGGTTTACCACTTAGTGCAAGTAGGCTTTACGCAGTTTGCGATTTAAGCTTTGGGGCCAAAGATGCCGAGCGTCTTTGACTTCTGCTCTGCAATGTAGTCTGGCACAGGAAGGAAAGTGCGCAACTCGGCCAGGGCAGCCTCGAGGTCAGCAGGCAAGGGTTTCTTCTCCATCTGCTGCTCCAGAGGATCTGCTGAAGGCAACTTCCGATGCTTCTCCTGCTTCTCCCCATCAAGCTTCTTCTCAGGCTCGCAAATGACTCCTCCCGGCTGCTCCAACGGAACTGCTGCAGAATCTCCTTCCTCCTGCTCCAGAGACTCTGCTGAAGGCAACTTGTGAAGCTTCTCCTCATCAAGCTGAGTCTCAGGCTGCTGAGACTCTCCTTCCTCCTGCTCCAGAGACTCTGCTGAAGGCAACTTCTGAGGCTGCTCCTCATCAAGCTCCAGAGGATCTGCTGGCATCAACTTGCAAGGCTTCTCCTCATCGAGCTGAGTCTGCTGAGGCTGCTGAGACTCTCCTTCCTGTTGCTTCAGAGGATCTGCTGAAGGCAGCTTCCAAGGCTTCTCCTCATCAAGCTGAGTCTGCTGAGACTCTCCTTCCTGTTGCTTCAGAGGATCTGCTGAAGGCAGCTTCCAAGGCTTCTCCTCATCAAGCTGAGTCTGCTGAGACTCTCCTTCCTGTTGCTTCAGAGGATCTGCTGGCGGCAGCTTCCAAGGCTTCTCCTCATCAAGCTGAGTCTGCTGAGACTCTCCTGCCTGTTGCTCCAGAGGATCTGCTGGCGGCAACTTCCAAGGCTTCTCCTCATCAAGCTGAGTCTGCTGAGACTCTCCTGCCTGTTGCTCCAGAGGATCTGCTGGCGGCAACTTGCGAGGCTTCTCAGCGGCCGTGTCCTTGGTCGCAAAGACCTTCACAGAGCCAGCAGTGCCAAAGGCCGATGACGGAAAAAGCGGCCGCGCCACAGGGGCCGACAAGAAAGGGCCAAGCCCATTCTCCGCACCCATCGAGTCTCCAGCCATGCCAGGGGATGCTGCATCCAGCTCCATGTGGCTCCCGGCCTCTTGCAATGCAACACCATCAGACTTCTTCTGCTTTTTTTCTGGAGTGCAGGAATACTCCGAGGAAGGAGTCGAAGGCATCTGCATTGTGAACCTGATCTGTCGCGAAGCTTGCTGCGGGGACGATGCCTTCCTTTTGCCGTTCATGAAGGCCTCCATCACGCCTTCAGCGATCATGCTTGCAAAATGCAAACACTTGGAAGCCGTCCAAAATTGATCTCACTTGAGCAAAACACTACCCAGACCATATCAGCTCAACATGCAATCGTGCTTTTGAAGAGCTCAGCGCGGATGCTGCACTCGAAGAAGAGATAGACTGCTGAAGATCAGAAATGCGAGGCCCCGGCCAAGACTGTTTTCACATGGGTCCGGAACTCGACACGTTCCTTTGGTCTAACTTAATCTCCAAGCAAAGCCATGCACTTCGAGAAGACACAACTATCCTAAACCCTTAAACCGGAATCCCTAAACCACAAGTGGAACATGGCCTGACATGACATGGCAACCCTACCCTAAACCCGGGGGTTTGGGGTTTAGGGTTTATGGTTGTGTGGTTTCAAGGGCTCGGGGTATCGTTAGGGGTTTAGGATGGTTTAGGGTTTCGGGGTTAGGCAATGGGTTTAGAATAAGGGCACTCTTTTTGATTGTGTGCTTTAAGCCTTAAAGGTGGGGTCCCCAAAAAGGGGATAAGGGTACCAGAGCACTTCTCAGAACATGTTCCAACCGAACTCAAAATCCTCAATTGTTTTTGCACTTCTATAACTAAATCCCGAGACCGGCTGGAGCATTTTAGGGATTAGAGTTCAGGGTTCAGGATTTACACACAAATCCCATGGCATGATGTGTGTAATGCACATCCTAAACCCCGAAACCCTAAACCGAAACATGACATGGCATGCAGACACACATGATCTAAACCCAAAACCCACAAAAGTCCGACCAGAAGCCCTAAAGCACTAAAATCACTAGAACCTAACATGCCATGCTGTGCATGCACATCCGAGACCCCTAAAGCCTAAACCGAAACACCCAAACCCCTAAACCCTAAACCCAAACATGGCATGGTGTGCACGCACATGATCTACACCCTAAACCTACAAGACCGCGACCAGAAGACCTAAATCCCTAAACCCCAACATGATATGACATGCATGCAACCATGTGGAGGAGCCTGGAGGCCGCACCAGGACATCCTAGGCCGGACTTCCGGAGTGCTGCTACTACACGTGGACGAAGCCAGCGAAAAGCCCAAGCAGATCCGAATGTTGGCTTTTTCTTGCTCGAAGGGTCTGCGCTTGGGGTTCTGTGCACTACCTGTCGTCCTCGACAGACGCTTCACTGCTGATGCTGCAGTCCTCGTCCCTTCTAGAGCCGAGGACCAGCGTTGATGCATCCGATGCACTGCGCTGAATTTTGCGCGAAGGAGATCTGGCATGTGCTTGGGCCTGCACTTTTGAACTGGACTGGATTTTGTCCTTCCCTAGAATCTCCATGACCCTTCGTTTCATATTGGACACCTCGCGCTCCGAACTCTTGCCCTGCTCATCATCCTCCTCCGGCAGCTCCCTCTTTACTGCAACAGGCCGGTCGTCTGGATCCTTGTTGTCATCAATCCCAAGCTTTTCCGAGGACTGTGCAGAGGCTGCATTTGCTTCTGCCTTCTGCTTCGATGACGGCTTCATGGCAGCACACAGAGCAGCTGTGTATTCTTGAGCCTGAATTGAACGGGCATGCTGCACTGCTGTTTTGCTGTAACATACCCAGACAAGTGCAATATAATGAAGCCCCAGGCTCCCCCTGGCTTTTCATAACCACATCGACAACTGTAATCCTGTACCCTTTATAAATCAGCCCAAAGCTCAGGATGACATCCGAGATCGATTGAAGCGCCTTGGCTGCAAAGTGAGTGGGACTGCCTTATAGCAAAGGCTTCAAAACTTGGTGTGGTTTCGACGGGGCTTCGGCTCCAGGGTGCAGACAACGAAAGCTTCTTTTGCTCCGATACGCATGAATTCGTCCCAACGAAAACGGGAAAGGTAAGCAGCTCGCAAGCTTCATAGCTGCGAGCCTCTCTGAGTCTCAGGAGCCTCTGCAAGGCTTTTGAAACTACAAAACAACACTTCGGAAAGCTCCAGAGCTTCTGCTGCATTCTGAACACCTGGACCAAAAACCTGCTATGAACCCAACTACTCTTGGATGCCTTCCAAAACAAAACGACCAAGCCAATCAGCAAGCCAATCAACTACTGGCTAGTAGCTGGTCTGCATGCCGTAGCCTCGTGCAGGCGATCCATCCCGGCTCATATACGAAACCACAACCACCACCAGATGCTTTGGCCGGATTCGCCCCTCGTGTGTTTCCAGCACCATCGCCACTCTTGCCAGGAAGCACGTGGACTGCGAGACCGGTCCCGAATCTGCTGATTTGTTGAGTTCTCAGTGTTGCTGCCTTCCACGACCGTTGAGCTCTCGGTGTTGCTGCCTTCCACGACCCTGGCTCCTGTGCCTCGCTGGCGAGTTGGTGTGCGAGAGCGGGCCATGGCACTTCTTGGTGGCAGGAAGCTCTGGTTCGCTACTTTTTCGAGGCACCTTCGGCTGCACACACAGACACCATCCAAGCAGCCCCTTTAGGCAGGGGCAGAGGAAGGGGCAGGGGCAGGGCAGGCACAAAAGTCCGACCAGAAGCCCTAAAGCACTAGACCCTAACATGCCATGCTCTGCATGCACATCCTAAACCCCGCAAAACCTAATCCGAAACATGGCATGATGTGCATACACATCCCAAACCCCTGGCTTGTTCACCGAGTGCCTGGCTGGAGTGACATGTCCTGTACCTCTTTGGAAGGCAACTCGGAAGTAGTAGCAGCATGGGCTCGAAGGCATGCAAAATGGCACACAGGGGCTACCTTTTCCCTCGCACAACTCAGAAGCTGGAGCTTCAAGTGCTGCTGGCCGACTCCTGCAGAACAAGACTCAAGGGAAGTGATCTGATTTTGTGGAAGATCGAAACTTCAGGCCTTCGACTTCGCTGCATCTCCAAGCAAAGAGCATGAGCTCGAAGTGCCAGAGCTCGAGCTCGACTTCTGCAAAGTGCCACTCGGCTGGATGGATGGCTGCATATCAGCAAGATGTACAACTGAAGCCTTGGACTTCTTGGCAGCACTGCCCGCCGAACCAGCTGCCTAGGTGGAGGCAGCAATTGCAGACTGCACACATGCTGTGTCTATGAAGGCGAGGAGCAGCCCTGGCACGTTTCCGGAGCTGTTGCTGGCGCTTCTCCTCGAGTTTTCGTCAGTCGCCTCTTTGTGAAAATAAGATGTCGGCTAGCTCCCTACCACCCTCCGGTAGAAGATCTATGAAGCCGAGCAGCCTCAGCCTGCTGTTCCTTCAAGATCCTTTTTTTTTTGGCTGCCTCGTCTCTTGACTTGTGAACATGGTTCGAAGCTTTGCAAACATGCCGGAAATATGAAGCTGAGCAGCTTCAGCAACGGCAACCGCCGTCGCATGCTCCACTCGCTCTTTCACAGCAGGCATCTCTGAAATGAGCTTCTCCCTGTGCCACCTGCTGAGCAAGGCAAAGGCAGCATCCCCAGTCTGGTCGTGGTCGTCCTGGATGAAGATCGCCGTTATCAGCTTCTGCAGCTCAGCCATCCCCTTGACTGCCAGCATCTCGAAGCAGTGCTTGGGGACTACATTTAGCACAGCAAGCGCAGCACTTCTGCTGCCACTGCGCTGTCCTGGGTTGCAATGAGATGCAAATGTGAGGAAACCTCCTGGGAATATGAACTTTCTGCAGCCATGTGTCGTATCCACTTGACCAAGAGCTTGAGGCCTCCACGAAGCACGAAGGCCTCCAGCACGCTTCCGTGGGATCGCATCAAGTCGTTGAGGAACTGGACATGAATGCCCGAGGAGGCTGAAGGCTGTATCCCCTGCATCTCCTGCAGAAGTGCCTCAGCTCAATCAATGTGTAGCCAACATAAATTCACTGACAACTGACCATGGACAAGAAGCCTGAGCTCGAGCCATAGCCTGGTCTGGAGCCAGTGCCATCTCCTTGCTGCGAACCTGATCTACCCACAGATGCCCCTGCAACCCTTCCTGCCATGGCACACAGCCGTACTGCTGGTCAAGGAACCGTTGCAACATCAGCTGAAGACCTTGCTCTGTTGTCTGCCAGGTGTGCTCTCTGATCAGCAGCCTCAGTGGCTGCAAACGGCTCTTAAAGTGTGTTGGGAGCATTGGGGCTCTTCCGAACGCTGCCGAAGCTGCAGTCTTTTCCACTTCGGCCCGGCGAGCTCTCTCGTCTGCAGCCTGAGTGGCTGCAAAAAGAAGCTACAGTCATGCATCCTCCAATCCTCGAATGCAGTCGAAGTTGCATTCTTCTCGAATTCCGCAGCCCGAACTCTCTGCTCGGCAGCCTCAGTGGCTGCAAGACAAGAATCTAGAGTCGTTGAACGATCAATTCCCCTTAACTGCAGTCGAAGTTCTGCCCAAGCTGCAGTCTTCTCTGCTTCGGCCCGGCGAGCTTTCCAAACTGCGGCCTGAGTGGCTGCAAAAACAAGCTACAGTCATGCATCCTTGAATGCGGTCGAAGTTGCATTCTTCTCCAACTCCGCTGCCCGAGCTCTGAACTCGGCAGCCTCAGTGGCTGCAAGACAGGAATCTAGAGTCATTGAACGATCAAATCCCCCTGAGTGCAGTCGAAGCTGCGTTCTTGTCGGCCTGGGTGGCTCGAGCTTTCTCGTCTGCGGCCTGAGTGGCTGCAATAAGGAAGGTAGAGTCAGACATCCTGGAATGCAGTCTTAGCTGCATTCTTCTCTGCTTCGGCAGTACGAACTTTCTCGTCTGCGACCTCAGTAGCTCTAGAACAGAAACTCGAGCGAGACATCTTCAATGACCGAGGCTTAGTGCAGCCGAGGCTGCACGCTTCTCCACTTCAGCCAGCCGCGCTCTGTCTTCAGCTTCCTCGGTGGGTGTGGAAAAGGGTTCAAGAATATCTAGAACTCCGAATGCAGCCGAAGGCGCATTCGCAGCCAACTCGGCTGCCTGGGCTCTGTCATGGCCGCAAAGAACATCTAGAATTCCGAATGCAACCGAAGCTGCATTCTGGGCCGACTCGGCTGCCTCGGCTCTGTCATCACCACAAAAAAAGGCAAGCACATGAGAGCCAGCCAAAGGCACCTCTCTTTGTTCACGGAGGTGATCCGTGAGCCGCCTCTGGTACGCCGGCTTCTTCGCACGTTGATCTCCTGACTTATTCTTCTTCTTTCCCATGGCTGTGCGAGGAGTCGGGAGCTTCGAAGTGTCGCAGTGTCACAGTGTGTGTGTGTGTGTGTGCTCAGAGCTGATGCTGTGATGGTGGTGCTTTTGCCTGTGTTTTTGCCAGTGTTTTCTACCAGTGCTGCTGCTGATGCTGGTGCCTCGGTGGCTCTCGTCCATCATGAATGTGGGATGCTCTGAAGCACTGGGAGCCTTATGCACTGCAAGGACTGGTGATGCTCAGCTGCACATGGCCCCCACTGTCAACTGCATATGAACAAGCAGGGCACACTAGCTGGAGGTTGCTGTCGGAGAAGCAGCTCACAGCCTGCACACACACACACACACACACACACACACACTAGACGACAATGCACAGATCAGACGACAGGCAGCAGCTTGCCTGCCACTGCTTCATCCCTGCACCTTGGCCAGCATGATGGTGAGCAGTCAGGTGTCTGAAATCGCAAGTCACAGGCGCTGCTGGATCCTCCTACAACTCCCGGCACTTTTTTTCTTCCTCCGGGCAGCAGCTGCTTTCGGATTTCCGGGGGGCCCTCACTTCTTACCCGGCTTCTTCATCTTGCCCTTCATCGCCTTCATCGCTTTCGTGGCCTTCATCGCTTTCATGGCCTTCATCGCCTTCATCGCTTTCATGGCCTTCATCGCTTTCATGACCTTCTTCGGCTCCTCCGAGCTTTTCTCATCCTTCTTGTTGTTCTCGTCCTTCTCGTCGGTCATGGTGGTGCTCTTCGGCGCCAAAGCTGGATCCCACTCCCAAATCTCGGAGATGGCATCCGCTGTATCGACGATCTTTCTCAATCTGTATTGGCCCCACACCTTTGTCCACTTTTTCACCCAAGTGGATGAAATCGTGTTGGACCTTTGCATGATGATGGCGGAAGAAAGTGGTGTCCTAGGAAGATGATGTCCTAGTTTGAGGCGATAACAGCAGCGGCAGTGCTGGCATTGTTTGTGGAAGGATACAAGAGGGCAGAGGGCTACTCTCTCTCTCTCTCTCTCTCTCTCTCTGCCGTTGCATCCAGAGGGTCTAGCAGCGCCAGGCAAGGGCTACTTAGAGGACCGTTTTTTCTCCTCACTCCTCCGCTTCAGATTCAACGCGGCCGGACAGGAGGTGGTGGGGGAGGGACCAGGCCAAAACGGCGGAAGAAGGTCCCCATGCCAGTCCTGGCCGCATCGGTTTAGGGTTTAGGGTGTATGGTTCAGGGTTTCGGGTTCGGGTCGAGGGTTTAGGGTTTAGGCCCGAGCCTCGGCGGCACCACCAGAAACTTCGGTTGCGGCCTGTGCAGGTCTAACGATATTTGTTCAATACAGCTTTCCAACCCTCAGCCCTAAACTAAACCCCTAAACCCTTAAACCATAACATGGCATGACATGCATGTACATGAAGGCATGAAACCTAAGTTCAAAAACTCTACAACCCTGAGGCTTCAACCGGAACCGTGGCATGGCACACCATGCATGACATGACATGATACATGACGACCGCGAAAATCCGGCTCCGAATTGCCAGCCTTGCCAGATCTGCCGACTGATCTGGCCTGACCAAAATCAGAGTGCACCTATGAAGGCTGAATCTCTGAACCCAACATCGCCCCTGCCTTGGTCCAGCCGGCTGATGTTCTTCTTCCTTCTCTTCTCCATTGGCCGACTCATCTTGCCTGACCAAAATCAGAGTGCACCTTTTGAAGGCTGAATCTCTGAACCCAACGTCACCCCTGCCTTGGTCCAGCCGGCTCATCCTCCTTCTCTTGTCCATTGGCCGACTCATCTGGCCTGACCAAAATCAGAGTGCACCTATGAAGGCTGAATCTCTGAACCCAACATCGCCCCTGCCTTGGTCCAGCCGGCTGATGTTCTTCTTCCTTCTCTTGTCCATTGGCCGACTCATCTTGCCTGACCAAAATCAGAGTGCACCTTTTGAAGGCTGAATCTCTGAACCCAACATCACCCCCCTTGGTCCAGCCGGCTCATCCTCCTTCACTTGTCCATCTGCCGACTCATCTTGCCTGACCAAAATCAGAGTGCACCTTTTGAAGGCTGAATCTCTGAACCCAACGTCACCCCTGCCTTGGTCCAGCCGGCTGATGTTCTTCTTCCTTCTCTTGTCCATTGGCCGACTCATCTTGCCTGACCAAAATCAGAGTGCACCTTTTGAAGGCTGAATCTCTGAACCCAACATCACCCCTGCCTTGGTCCAGCCGGCTCATCCTCCTTCACTTGTCCATCTGCCGACTCATCTTGCCTGACCAAAATCAGAGTGCACCTTTTGAAGGCTGAATCTCTGAACCCAACGTCACCCCTGCCTTGGTCCAGCCGGCTCATCCTCCTTCACTTGTCCATTGGCCGACTCATCTTGCCTGACCAAAATCAGAGTGCACCTTTTGAAGGCTGAATCTCTGAACCCAACATCACCCCTGCCTTGGTCCAGCCGGCTCATCCTCCTTCACTTGTCCATCTGCCGACTCATCTTGCCTGACCAAAATCAGAGTGCACCTTTTGAAGGCTGAATCTCTGAACCCAACGTCACCCCTGCCTTGGTCCAGCCGGCTCATCCTCCTTCACTTGTCCATTGGCCGACTCATCTTGCCTGACCAAAATCAGAGTGCACCTCTTGAAGGCTGAATCTCTGAACCCAACGTCACCCCTGCCTTGGTCCAGCCGGCTGATGTTCGTCCTCCTGGACTTGTCCATCCACCGCCACATCTGGCCTGAACAAGTCTGGGTGCAACCATGAAGGCTGAATCCAATGTCACCCGTGCCTTCGTCCGTCCGGCTCATGTTCATCCTCCTTCAACAGGCCATCCGCCACCTCATCTGGCCTGAACAAGTCTGGGTGCACCCATGAAGGCTGAATCTTTGAACCCAACGTCACCCCTGCCTTTGTCCGTCCAGCTGATGTTCATCTTCCTTCACTTGTCCATCCGCCACCTCATCTGGCCTGAACAAGTCTGGGTGCACCCATAACTGAGCCCAACATCACCCCTGCCTTTTTGCAGCCACCTCAGACTCATCTGGCCTGACCAGACTCAGAGTGCACCCATGAAGGCTGAGCCCATTAGCACCCCTGGCCCTGCCTTGGTTCGCGCGGCTGATGTTCATCCTCCTTGACAACTTGTCCTTCCGCCGCACCTGGCCTGAACAAAATGAGAGTGCAGCCATGAAGGCTGAATCTTTGAACCCAACGTCACCCCTGCCTTTGTCCGTCCGGCGGATGTTCATCATCTTCCTTGACTTGTACATCCGCCACATGTGGCCTGAACAAGTCTGGGTGCAAGGCTGAATCTCTGAACCTAACATCACCCCTGCCTCTCACCATCTGCAGGACCTGCAGCATCTGGATTGGTGTCGAAAGGCGACACCCGGCTCCATGGAGCCGCCCCCAGCCACAGCCGCGGCGGCCACTGTGCAGGCAGAGCACCCCTGACCAGGTCATGTATGCTCCGAGGCTTCATCTCTGTGTGCAACTGAGCTCCAGGCCTCAGCCTGGGGCTCCTCGTCGACCTCCTTCGTCGACTCCTGCACTTGACGAAATTTGATTTCGGCTGTGCTCTAGGTGCAAATCCCATACCAGGCCTTGGCCTGGAGCTTGTCGAAGACCTCCTTCGTCGTCGACTCCTGCTCCTGACGAGGATTGATTTCGGCTGTGCTCTGTGTGCAAATCCCATACCAGGCCTTCGCCTGGAGCTTGTCGAAGACCTCCTTCGTCGTCGACTCCTGTTCCTGACGAGGTTTGATTTCGGATGTGCTCTGTGTGCAAATTCCATACCAGGCCTTCGCCTGGAGCTTGTCGAAGACCTCCTTCGTCGACTCCTGCTCCTGACGAGGTTTGATTTCGGCTGTTCTTTGTGTGCAAATCCCATACCAGGCCTTCGCCCGGGGCTTGATCGAGACCTCCTTCGTCGACTCCTGCTCCTGACCAGGTTGGATTTCGGCTGTTCTTTGTGTGCAAATCCCATACCAGGCCTTCGCCCGGGGCTTGATGGAGACCTCCTTCGTCGTCCACTCCTGCTCCTGACGAGGTTTGATTTCGGCTGTTCTTTGTGTGCAAATCCCATACCAGGCCTTCGCCCGGGGCTTGATCGAGACCTTGTTCTTCTGCGGCTTTTGCTCCTGAGGAGGTCATGTTCTCGGTAGCGCTATTCACAATTCGATCTGCCCGGTCTCCTATACCGAAATCTATTAGTCGTCATGAAAGCTCGCGCCACAAGAACGCACATGTTAAAGCGAATGACCTAGTGTACACCTGTAGCTCCCACAGCCCTGCCTAGATTTGACCGCATGCGCTTGGGTCCAGATCGCCCATATATCATGCGCACAGCACACATCGCCACATGCATGCCCAGGATAGCATGGGGAACTAGTAATATTCTGATGGCACATGTGTCGCATCCACTCAGCTGCAATCAACCTCATCATCAATCGTCTGTTCTTGGGACAGATTGCAAGCCCGCAACAAAAGCTTGTGACCTCAAACGCCAGCATGCGGCCAGTTTGTTGGGAGATTGAAGGCTTATCCTTTCACATCCCCAACAAGTCATTGCAGTAGCTCGAAGCACAGATATCTCCCAATTCTCCTGTTCCCACAATATAAGTGGATGATGTCTGTTGAGGCTGGGGTACAAAGATACACAAAGTATGGGTACACATGGGCTGGTTGATGCAGGTTTCAAGAAAATCATGCAAAGCAATCAAATGTGCGAGGGAAGATGACCTAAGGATTGGGCCGATGTGGAAGCGAGAGCGCATGATTCAATCACTTTTCTAGCAGTAGTTGCTTATCAGACCTAAGTTACCCTGCAATGCGGGCTTTGTCCTTGCTAGGTAGGAGGGAAAAATCAAAGTGATGAATCATTTGTGCCAATTCGGTCAAGTTAGAGCATACAAGAAAGCAATCGCAGGGGTTGCGACAAGGATGCAAGACTGTAGTTGGCTTCGACTGTTTAACGAGGTTGCAGGCTTCTGTGATTCGACTTAGTATTCTACGATTGCTGCTTCCATTTGATGCTCCGACCTTTCCAAATTCGAGGCTCTACCACTAAACTCTAAACCCTACAAGCCCCAAACCCTAGAAACCTCTAGACTCCAAACCCCTAAACCCTAAACCCCGAACCGCTATGCATCGCTTCAGAGGCTCTGCAGTGCCCGACAGGCACTTCTACAAGGCACAATATCGGACTTTGGGTTTTCGAATAAAGCATAGCTATGAGCACCAGCAAAACAAGCTTTTACGACCTAAACTTGCCACCTCAACCCCAAATCCCAAAATTCCAAAGCCGGTAATAAGAAATAAACCTTTTTAACACCTAGCCCTACATATTTTCTTCAGCTGGCACTGGGACTCCTTGAAACCCTGAATCCTCAAACCCCGAGCTCTGAATACTAGGATTTGTAGGGCACCTAAAGTAAGCTATAGGATTCGACTCTGAGTCCAACACCTCTCTTCCGGTGGATCCTGCACCGCCTGGCAGCCAAAACTGCACAATGAAGCAAGCCCATACTTCAAGCCTGGTCTCTGTCGCCTTCTGCACTGGCGAGGTCGGCGTCATTGGCTGCTCCTGACAACAGAAGTTGCCACCAACATAATTAGAAGAGCAAGCAAGCCAAGTCCCGACCGATCACCTGGCCTCCTTGTGTGGCAAGTCTTCCACCTGACCCATACACACTGACAACAACATAGCCAAAGCAACACACAACCACCCGGCCTCCTCGCCCTTTGTTGGCATCTCCTCCTGCTTCGGTTCCTCCTGAGAACAGAAGTTGGCACCAACAGAATTAGCGGAGCAAGCAAGCCAAGTCCCGATCACCTGGCCTCATCGTGCGAGGATTCGTGCACTGTTGTCGGAGAGTCTTGTTTCTCCTGACAACAGAAGGTGCCAACGACATAATTAGATTCGCAAGCAAGCCATATCTCGATCACCTGGCCTCCTTGTGTAGCAAGTCGTCTTCCACCTGACCCAGACACACTGACAACAACATAGCCAAAGCAACCCCACAACCACCCGGCCTTCTCGTCCTTGTCTACAATCTCCTCCTGCTTCGGTTCCTCCTGATAACAGAAGTTGGCACCAACAGAATTAGCAGAGAAAGCAAGCCAAGTCCCGATCACTCACCTGGCCTCGTTGTGCAATGATTCTTGCGCTGGACTCGGACAGCATTCTTTCTCCTGACAACAGAAGTTGCCAGCAACATAATTAGCGGAGCAAGCAAGCCAAGTCCCGATCACCTGGCCTCCTTGTGTGGCAAGTCTTCCACCTGACCCAGACACACTAGCCAAAGCCTGTCCTGTTCAGCCTTTGCTACAATCACCTCCTGCTTCCCAGCCATGCTTGCCAGCACGAACGTGAATTAAGTTATGCCAGTCTGCAATGTATGTAAGGATTTTGGTTTTGGGGTTAAAGCTTTAAGGGTTTAGGGGTGTCGGCACTCAGACTCTGTTTGGGGATTTAGGGTTTAGGGTTGCCGTTTGGGCAACTTTGGGATCTGCAACTAGGGATTCTGGCAGCTGGTAGCATGCATGGTCACATGGTCATGCGCATGTCATGGTTCATGGCTGGTCTGATCATGAACTGAAGCCGCTGGAGCAACAAAGGCAACACGGCCACGCGCTAAACCCTATCTAAACCTCCTATACCTGCAAAGACATGCTGGCACAGCACTTCGGAACGGATTTAAGCAAGCCGAGTCCCCTGCCAGCTGTAGTTTCCTCCCCAGCACATCACCAGACCTGCACAGGATCATGGCAAAGCAATACGGGACACCCCTAGGTTGGTGGCTTTAGGCCAGGTCTTGGTTGACGAGCTCATTCGATGTCAGGGCTCACAAGCATCAAAATCATGAGCATGAAAAGACAACACTTATGATTATCAACGGCCTCCCGTACAAAAGGGCTTGCACACTTCAGCAGATACCTGCCAAGCGAGGACTGTGGCCACCCCAGCAGGCACATTAGCCGTTAGCCCATTCGTCCTGCTGTCATCTGCCGGCACTGGCAGGTTGGCCCCAAGGCAGCCACATTCCCCAGCGGTGCAAAGACCCTTGCCCCACACCCGGCCAATGGTGTGAGAGGTGCCTGTGTCATGTGCCGGGCACCCCTTCGGTAGGGCCGTTTTCACGACCCAGAGGTTTGCAATCCCGAAGATCGTTAACTTTTGTCAATAGCTGAAAAGTCATGAAATTGATCAGAAATAAGCATGAAGATCCAAAGCCAAGATGCATGCACAGTAAGAGGCCTCCCTTCCCTGGCCCTTGCCCTGCAGTGCGGGTCCCAACCCCAGGCGACGGATTTGACACCGCCTTAATGCGGGCACCGCAGGCCCGTGAGTCACGACACCCCTCTTCTTGCCTTCCGCCTGCAGATTAGCACCCCAGCGGACACTTTAGCTCATCGTCCCGCTGTCATACCCCTCGAAAGGGGCGTTGGCTTCAAGGTGCCTGGGCCGCCCTGTCACCCGGCCAACGGTAACACACCGACCAAAACCCACAAACCGGGAAGTCAGTGTAGGTAGGGCTGAGAATGTCAAGGCTCACAAGCATCAAAATCATGAGCATGAAAAGACAACACTTATGATTATCAACGGCCTCCCGTACAAAAGGGCTTGCACACTTCAGCAGATACCTGCCAAGCAAGGACTGTGGCCACCCCAGCAGGCACATTAGCCCATTCGTCCTGCTGTCATCTGCCGGCACTGGCAGGTTGGCCCCAAGGCAGCCACATTCCCCAGCGGTGCAAAGACCCTTGCCCCACACCCGGCCAATGGTGTGAGAGGTGCCTGTGTCATGTGCCGGGCACCCCTTCGGTAGGGCCATCACCACGACCCACAGGAACCCAACAGCCTCCCACCAGCACGATACTCCGGTCTATCGGCAAGAGGCCATAGGCACGGGGTGGGCCCTGCCCCCGCACGATATGACCTCGTGCCTCCAGATAAGCAGGGGTGCCAGCGAGCACATTAGCTCATCGTCTCGCTGTCATTCGCATCGGGCTCGTTGCGAGTTGGCCCCAACACCCCATGTGCTTTCTAGCCGGACCTGCACCCCACACGGCGGCCAACCCGTGTGCAGAGATTTGTGAAGAGCCCGAAAATCTCTGTTGGTAGGGAAATCACACCATGCAAACGACAGACTGCCGAGCACCAAAGCATCCATGCCGCATTGCTTTTCCTAGCTACAGCTTTTTGTTGATGCTTCATCGTCATATCTAGCCAGCAAGCTGCTCAAATCAGCATGTTCAGCATGAGATATCTTAAGGCAGCAGCCCCAAAATCTTTTATCCTACCGAGAGCTTGAAGCCCGCTTCAACACTGTGTTTTCGCGCTTGGATAGTGCTGAGACGGATATTGCAGTGTTGCAAAAGACTAAGAGTGTGTCTGGACAACAGGGTGTGGACCTGCTTATGGAGGTGCAATGCCTTGGCAAGGTCCTCAAAGAAGCCCTCGAGCCGCTGAATCGCCTGGAGCACTTGTGTTGGAGGGACCGCTTCACAGAGTACATAGGATCCATGAACCCCCTCTCCCTAAACCTCCAAGCCCCTGAACCCCTAAACCAAAACATGACATGGCATGACATGACTGAAGTAACCCCTAAACCGCAACATGTCAAACCAAAACATGACATGGCATGGCATGAGTGAAGTAACCCCTAAACCACAACATGTCGTGGCATGACATGCATGATCTAAACCCCTAAACGAGAAAGTAACATGGGATGGCATGTATGATCCCTTAAACCCTAAACCCCTAAACCAGAACATGTCGTGGCATGACATGAGTGAAGTAACCCCTAAACCACAACATGTCGTGGCATGACATGCATGATCTAAACCCCTAAAGCAGAAAGTGACATGGGATGGCATGTATGATTCCTTAAACCCCTAAACCCCTAAACCAGAACATGTCGTGGCATGACATGAGTGAAGTAACCCCTAAACCACAACATGTCGTGGCATGACATGCATGATCTAAACCCCTAAAGCAGAAAGTGACATGGGATGGCATGTATGATTCCTTAAACCCCTAAACCCCTAAACCCCTAAACCAGAACATGTCGTGGCATGACATGAGTGAAGTAACCCCGAAACCACAACATGTCGTGGCATGACATGCATGATCTAAACCCCTAGAGCAGAAAGTAACATGGGGTGGCATGTATGATCCCTTAAACCCCTAAACCCCTAAACCAGAACATGTCGTGGCATGACATGCATGATGTGACCCCTAAACCACAACATGTCGTGGTATGGCATGTATGATGCAACCCCTAAACCCCTAAACCAGAACATGACATGACATGGCATGACATGCATGATGTGACCCCTAAACCACAAAATGTCATGCTATGGCATGTATGCTGCGACCCCTAGACCCCTGAAGCAGAATATGCCATGGAATGGCATGTATGATGTGACCCTTGAACCCCTAAACCCCTGAACCAGAACATGATGTGGCATGCCATGCCTGATGTGACATGCATGATGCACTAGCCCGAAACCCTTAAACCTGACCTCTAAACCCGACAATCTCAACGGCCCTAGATCTCGCAACTGTTACTACGAAGCTACAGAACACAACTGGTTGCAATCTGTGTTTAGCTACACAAGCCTGTATTGAAGTCATCTGAAATGATGGTTTTGCCACAAGTTACAGAACGCAACTGGTTGCAATCTGTGTTTTGCCACAGAAACCTGTATTCAAGTCATCTGAATTGATGGTTTTGCCACAAGTTACAGAACGCAACTGGTTGCAATCTGTATTTTGCCACAGAAACCTGTATTCAAGTCATCTGAATTGATGGTTTTGCCACAAGTTACAGAACGCAACTGGTTGCAATCTGTTTTTTGCCACACAAACCTGTATTCCCGTCATCTGAATTGATGTTTTTGCCACAAGTTACAGAACGCAACTGGTTGCAATCTGTATTTTGCCACAGAAAGCTCTATTCAAGTCATCTGAATTGATGGTTTTGCCACAAGTTACAGAACGCAACTGGTTGCAATCTGTTTTTTGCCACACAAACCTGTAGTCAAGTCATCTGAATTGATGTTTTTGCCACAAGTTACAGAACGCAACTGGTTGCAATCTGTATTTTGCCACAGAAACCTGTATTCAAGTCATCTGATTTGCCACAAGTTACAGAACACAACTGGTTGCAACCTGTTTTTTTGCAGCAGAACCCTGCAACTAAGAATCATTTCAATTCATGGTTGTGTGAGAAAAATACAGAACCCAACCGGTTGCAAGCGAATGCCATGCCTCGTCGTCGGGCGCAAGCAGTCTTGTGCCACCACAGGTGTAGGGTTTGGGGGTTTAGGGTGTAAAGGTTAGGGCTCAAAGGCCTGCAACGACAGGGTTAGCGGCGCTAGGGTTTAAGGTCAAGGGGTTCAGGGCCTCAGGTTCAGGGTTTATGTGGTTCGGGGTTTCGGGCATAAGGTCCAGGGGTTCAGGGTTACCAGGGCTGAGGTGAAGGTCGATGGCATGTGCAAATTGGGGGCTTGGCAACTATTGCTATGGAGGAGTTTAGCCTTACAATTCAGGATGAGGCATCATGTTCAGAGCTCAGGGGAGTAGGGCTTCGGGGGTTTGGGTTTAGGGTTCAGGGTTAAAGAATTTGGGCATTTAGGGTCTTGCTTCGGGCTTCTGGGCAAGCACTCTAAACCCCAACCCCAAAACCCGAGCCGACCCCCACCAAGGCACCCTGAACAACTCAAGACCTGCATAAAGCCCCACTACCTGCCTAAGCCAAGAGGGGGCTTGTTCAACCCCCACCAAGGCACCCTGAACAACTCAACACCTGCAAAAAACCCCACTACCTGCCTAAGCCAAGAGGGGGCTTGTTCAACCCCCACCAAGGCACCCTGAAAAACTCCAGCACCTGCCTAAAAACCCCACTACTTGCCTAAGCCAAGAGGGGGCTTGTTCAACCCCCACCAAGGCACCCTGAATAACCCTATCACCCCACTAAGCCAAGAGGGGGCTTGTTCAACCCCCACCGAGGCACCCTGAATGACCCCGAAGACTAATATCCCTGCACCCAAAACCATCTAAGCCCTAGCAACCAAAGAGTTTAAGACTTGGGATTTAGGGAGTCGGCTTAGGGTTTAAGAGTTTAGGGTCGTGTTCATAGCTGCTGCAAAACTGTTCCATGAGTGTGATGTGTGGTGTTAAAAAACGGTTTCCCATGTGATTTGCTGACAACAAG
This sequence comes from Symbiodinium sp. CCMP2592, assembly GCA_905221615.1. Lineage (NCBI taxonomy): Eukaryota > Dinophyceae > Suessiales > Symbiodiniaceae > Symbiodinium > Symbiodinium sp. CCMP2592. Next base: position 477,427 of record CAJNDT010001990.1, read on the forward strand.
TTTGATTTGGCAAAACGACAGTTGAGCACACCAGAGGAAAACATGCAAAACATTTAAAATATGCACAAATATTTCGGTGTATGTGTGTGCCAAAAGCATGAAAACATGTGTGTTGGCTCCACAAAACTCAGCTTCAAAGCATGACATAATTGGTGTTTTTTGTGCTTTTTTTGCTTTCTTTCCACGGCAGGACTCGGAGGGTGAAACACCCAATCGGAAATGAAAACCCCAAATGACACGATAGTGGCTTCCATTGCAAACCTTTTGTCTTTGACCCAGCCAAGAAACACTGCGTGTTGCCTTATACCGGAAAACGTTTTTCTATCACCGCGTATACCTCTCGTGGTTTTCCCAAGCTTTCCACAACTGATCTTGAAACCCTCAACAAACACGGCTTTAGGCTCGGGTCTGCGGCGGCCGCTCCTGCAGACGCCCGGCTCGCGCCGAGGCCGATGGACTTTTGCAGGGTTTTGCTTGACTTTGGGAACGCTAGTGAAACCACCTTGTCAGGAAATGATTCCTGTCGTGTTATCCCTGTCCCGAACAAACTTGAAACCATGAATCCGAAAGCTATGTCAAAAATCGCTAACAATCTTCGTGCCCTCTGCGACGAGGGGGGAAGCACTAAACCGATTCTCTACTTTGCATCGCTGCCGGACCACGAATGGAACAAATGTCTGAAATCGTTGAGGTCGTTATGCCGATTAACCAAACGTCTTAGGCCCCACCTGCTGTTGGAAGCTTCAGCTAACAACGAGATGTGGTGTATGCCTGCTGTTGTTAAGTTGGCACACGATTTCGGTCTTGAGAAACACAAGAGCGGGTCGCTGATCTTTGCATCGTCTTTTCGATTGAAGCGGCTGCTGCTCGAAGCTACCCAGGACTGTGGACGACTAAGGACATCGAAAACCAAGGTTTCGGCATTGCATGCTGATTGGCAAGTGCATACTACTAAGGACAAGGATGGACCTAAGGTACATGAAGGACTGGCATGCGCAGCTTTGTCATCGCTTTACTGTACAACTAAAGCCCAGCTAACGCTGAGGCCGGGTCCTAGTCCCGTGGTAGCAGCTGAGAGTAGAAGAGCGATGGCGACCTACGAAGAGCAGGTGGCCGATTTTTGGGGCCGCCAGCTTTGGGCGGCCGTCATCAGTCACGAGTCGATAGGCTTCCAAGAGTCGATTGACGAAGGAGAGTTGCGAGCACTTTTTCAGTACATGCCGGTGCAAGTGGCTGCTCACAACTGCTTTGAAACGGATCGATATCCTGGGCTCAACCGAGTGGCAGCACTGACGCAGTCTGGCATGTCGCAGCTAAAGCCCGATGAAAATCGAGGCCGAAAGCGGGTGCTCATCCTCCTCTCCGACTCTACGACTGTTTTCGTTGCTGGCAAGAGAACGAGGACGGACCTTTCCTCGGATTTGAAGGCAGCGAGCTCGGGGGTCTATCTGCAATACAGGGAGATAATTTACGAACCCCTGTGGGGCAAAACATTGTCCGAAATTCGGGAGAGGGCTCAGATCCTCTGTGACCAGACGGCTCTGCGCTACTCTGGCGACCAAGAGTTGCTGGTGGACGTGCAGATTGTCTGGATGGCGAATGAGATCGTCGGCAGATACGGGATATTTTGCAGCCCCGGCGTCCCGACGTGGTGGGACCATCAATCGCCCATAGAGGCCCGCGGAGATTGGCAAAAGATCTGTCGGAGAGTTTGCCAAAACCTTGAAGCGCTTGCAGACCTGCAGCGCCGTTCTCCATATGTGGGGTCCATTGTGATCTGCACAGGAATTCGCAGCTTCGTCTACGGGTTGCCAAAGCAGTTCGATGAATGCATTGCGCGATTCAAGGACGAAGCGGTCCGTAGAGGACTCGCCGCCTGTGACATCCACCCCTTCCTTGGAGATTTGGCGCTCTATAATGACAACGTCCATTTCCGCGAGGACAGCGAATCCCGCCGCAAGATGGTTTCGGGTTTAGCCCACATCATGCAGATCGAGATCGCCGAGCGCTACGCCTCCAGAGCCATAGCGAAAATGGGCGAAGCCGCCTTCCAATCACTGCTTGCTGAAAATTATTTTGATTCCCGTGGTCGCTACGCAGTGGATAACCATGTCCTGCAAGCGGCTCTTGCGAGGATGACGAGAAGCAAGCAGGTCAAAGCGGAGCCAACGGAGGAGGATCCGTGGGACGACGCATACTGGGAGGAGAAGCGTGACGAAAGTCACGCCGAACTGCCTGCGCCTGAGGTCCCCGACTTCCTCAAGGAGATGAAGATTCAGAATGTCATCAGCGTCGCGCCGGTGTTTTCGCAACAGAAGAGGAGATCAATTCGCCGGAATGGAACAAAGCCCCACCTAAGGTGGAGGCCGTTACCCCGGCGAGTACTGCGGCTTCGTCTTCTGGCGATATTCGACCAATGCCGATCGACGCATCCATTTATGGCGGAGGCATTCTGTCTGGCGACTCTGGCACCGAGCACGCTGCAAAAAGAGCTCGCCTCGCAAAGGCTGAGGCCGACAAGCAGCGATTGACCAAGCTCGCAGTGCAGGGATCGCGCGGAATGAGGTTCATGAATGACACCTACGACTTCGCCGAGATGACTGGCATTACCCTGTATGATTACTGGAACGAATGCCCCTCGCAAGAGGAGGCCGACCAGTACATCGAAGTGTTCCAAAAAGACATGACGCCAGGCCTACACTACCCCAGATGTGACCACAAGATGGTCACATTTGTCACTGGACTGATCAGGGGCAACTTCGAAAACAAGGGTAATCAATTTAAAATGCGATCGTGGAGCGGGCCATGGGTACTAGCCATGGAAGTGCTTGAGGTTGCTAATCGATGCAGACCTGGAAGCGACATCGGTTTAGGAAGCCTCCTCGACATGATCGCCACCGACAACAAACAGCGCCTTATGTTTCGCGGACCAATGGACAGTGCTGCCGATGCAATTGGCCAACCGGCTTTTCCGGTCTACGTCGGTTGTACGCAAGGCCACTCCAGCAATCTGCAGCTCGACAATGCCTCTATTGCAAAGGCATATCTTACACTGCAGCGTTCTGAAGAGCTGGCTAATGCCGCCCGAGAGGGCAGGCCGTTGATCCCGATTGATAAGGCGCCGCCCAGACTCTATCATCGCACAACACATGATGCGGCGTATGCGATTCTGGAAGATCGTTTGTTGCCTGGTTTTGGAGGTTCTGAGAAGGCGCATTGTTATTTTGCGCCGCTGCCGCTCGAAGAGCAAAAGGCACGTTCAGGACTCCGTGCAAGCGCACCAATTGAGATCGTCTTTGACACCCGGGAGGTCCTCGAAGCTGGTTGCGACCTATTCCTTACGGAGTCTGATGGCATACTGTGCTCCGAGGCAGTGCCCGGCTCGACCATCTTGTTCATCAATGACACGCAACGCGATGTCGTACTTTGGTCCCGTGCGGGAGGCGCTGTCCCTCCTGATGAGGCGGAACAAGGTGAAAGCCCAGCTAACGCTGAGGCCGGCATCGATATCGTTCTTGATGAACCCGAGGCTGAGGAGACGACTCAGGACAATTTCGCACCGCCTATTGATGAAGAACATGGTACCCTTCCAGCTGAGGAAACATCCCTACCGCCCATTCCAGATGTCGCTGATGTGCTTGAGGGATCGTTGGCTATCACCGATGCCCCTGCAAAGGCTGACGACGATGAAGCTCCTGATGATGAGCAAATGCCCTCCGTAGAGGAGAGGCCGCTTGTTGAACCAGGCACCATCATTGCACAGCCGGGTCCTCCAATCAGGACTGTGTACATCGGTGACGGAATGGCGACAACGGTGACGCTGGATGCTGAGGGTACACCAGTTGAAGCAATCCAGGAGCCGGTGGGAAGGCCAGAACCAGTACTTTATGCTGGTAGTGAGACCAAGCCATCCGCCGCGTTTTTGGAGAAGATCAAATGCTACCACTGCAAAGCTGAGTGTCTTCAAGGCCAAAGGATTTGCTCTCAATGCGGAGGGCCAGTTCGACCAGGTCAATTGAAGGCACAGGGCAGACGGACGCTGTTGGCACGTGGGCGTGAAGCTCTGCTTCAGGAGATGGGTGATGCCGCTGAACGAGTGGGAGTGAGGCCAAGCCTTCAAAGCGCATCGAAAGATGTCGCCGGCCGTGGCATGAACTCCTTAGAAGGCGAGGTTATTCGGAAAGCCAAAGTGGCAAAACAGAGAGCCGTGAAAAAGGGCTACACTGATTGCGTGGCGAGGTTCAATCATGACAATGAATACGCAATTTCAATGGCCAAAGAGGGATACACACGCAGAACGATCCGTGCCCTCGACTGCCTCTGCTTCGCCTACCTTCCGAACCCTGGCCGCACTCGATCGCAACGCATGCTGGCTATTGGATCCTCCAGAGCGGCGAGTTCCACGCACCAGACCCGCACGGACGAGGTTCCAGAGTGTCGTATCGTTTTCTTTACCGGGGACGATGGCATTGGCGGTAAGTTGTGCGCAGCGGGACTAACGTCCACGCCGGAGGATACGCCAGTAGCATTTACATGGTACGGAGCCATCCTTTCGTTCCAAGATTTCGCTCACAACATCGCCAGGCAAAAGGGGGGCATCCGTCTACAGACTTTTGGCCACGGCAAGGTGGATTTCCTCAACTACGATCCCGCTGCAGTGGGTACGGACCTGCAGACCGTTTTGGCAAAGGACCTACCCTTCATGGTGGAGACGGTTGATGAAACCATCAAAAAGGCCAATCAAAGTCGTGCTGCCCAGCCGAAGTATGCCCAGCAGCATCCGCCAGGTGGTGGCAAGGGCTCTACATATGCCCGAGCAGCAGAGAAGGGAAAAGGCAAAAGCCCGGCTAACGCCGAGGCCGCCGATCGCACCAACCGCGACTGGGACTGGGATAATCAATCCTGGTGGCAGAATTGGTCTTCGTCATCCTGGGGAACATGGAGCGGCCAGAACTGGGACAACCAGGACTGGCGTGAGTGGCGCAATCGCGGATGGCGTTGGAACTGATAAGCCGACCCAGTAGTCTGATTCTTTCGAGCAAGAGGGATGTTCACCCGGCCTATGATATTTTTCAAGTGGCTGTGCGGCGAACTCCTATCATCCTTGCTCCACGCTGAAACCAGCGTCTTGCATTTGAAGAAAAGCTTGCATATAGTTTTTCGCACCCTTCCTCGAGGCACACGATAGTCACATGTACTTTTGCTGAACTGATGACGCGGGAGGCAACTCCACGCCGATCGTCAAACTCCGAGCCGAAGCGCTCTTCCACCTGCAGGCGAAGGTATGCTGTGTTTTTGGATGCAGTGACCGTGCCTTTAGGTGAGGGGGGTGTAGTTTTGCATCGCAGCTTGCGTAGGAGTTTGTATGGTCGTGTACAGTCATCATGTTGTGTACTATATACTGTGACTTCCGTGCTCAAGCCCTCTGAGTAAAAGGTTAGCGTTACCGCTCATGGCTTAACGGTTTTGGTGTATTCTATAAGATTTAGGGCGTAGTGTTCAGATTTTTGAGGTTGGCGGTTTATATGGGGGTTGGGCTTTAGGGTGGTGCTATGATTTGAGTGAAGGCCCCTAAACCCCGCAGTCTAGTTATTGAGGCCGTAACTTATGTGGTTTTTGGGACTCCGCGCCTCTTCTCATGGTTATTGCCTTTGCGGTTAATGTTTCTGTTCAGTTTAGCTCATGTCGAAGATCGTTTTTTGCAGAACTATGTTACTGGGTTTACATATCAGCGTCGTAGGGTTCAGCCAGGATTTCGAACTGCCCTAAAACCTTAAGACAACCCTTTTTCGGGTCAGGACTTGGGGTTCTGGGTTTTGACCACCTTAAGGTTCCGGCGTTCAGGCTTTCGGGGTTGGGGCGTCGCGGTTTAGGGGCTAGGGGTTTAGGGGTTATAGGGCTTCGGGGTTGAGGGTTTGGGATACGTGGATTGGGGTTTAATTAGGGATCGCCAGGGGGACCATCTCCGTGAGGAGCTCCGTGAATACTGTGAGGATCTGGTGCTGCGGAGCATCCGCCAGACAGCTGCTGGAAGAACCCTCAGATCCCCTCACACCGACTACCTTGACCCTTTGGCGATGAGGCGCCCGGCGTGCTCCCAAAGCCTTAGCAACGAGCCAGAGACACAGACACACAAGATTACAGAAATGTCAGGATCCTGCTTGAGCATCTACCTGTATCTGCAAGAGTGGTGGATACAAGCACGCGATGATCCGGCTACTGCGAGGCAAGGGATCTGCACACTTCCCCTAAGTGGCTCACATCTGCGCAGAGCGCAGCATGCCTGCAACTCATGGCAAGAAGTCGTCTCCTGCTGAGTTTATGTGTTCACTTGGCAGTTGCATTCAACTGAAGACTCTTCCTGTGGAGCCATTTGCGAGTTTTGTGGTACCGTCCAGGCACTTGCCCGGAGAAATCCATGGAACATATCGGAGTCGTGTACGCCATGTCGTTTCCTGACAGTCCCATAGCCGCATCGTCTACGAATGCTTCATATCTATGATGGGTAGTTCTCTACTTGGGGCCCCTTCTTAAGTCCCCGAAAGTAGTATGGCACCCTTCGAAAGAGGACCCTAAAAAGATTTATAAGACAAACGGCCCCGTACAGTAGAGACCCTGCGGGGGCGGTTCATGGTTGTAGACGCTCCAGGATGTAGGCTTTAGTAGAGGGGCCTTTAAGGGGGCTTTCTAGGGTTCTCTAAGGGTTGTGTAGGGGTCTTTAAGGGGTCTTTTAAGGGTTCTAGCTCTTATTCTGTTTTTTCGTTGAGGCTAATCAGAACCTGTGAAGAAAGGTGTTGACTTTGTAAGCCCGAAACCCCAGACCCCTGAATGGATATACATACTTTTCTGATATTAGATAGCTACCCATCCATGAAGTGGTGTTTCCTGCTTGCTCTCAAGGCACAGACAGACTGGGGGGAATAGAGTTTAGAATTTACAAACGAGTAACTTGTTCATGGCATGCAAGACCAGAACGCTAAGCACTAAACTCTAACCTTAAGCCTAAACGCCTTATACCCAAAAGCTTCCCTCAGACACAAACCACGAATGTCCTGAACTCCCTCGCGAGCAGGAGAGAGCCCTCCTGAAAGAGCGAAAGGAAGTTCAGCATCTCGCAGAAATGTTAGAGTTGTTATCGTGTTCTGTATATACCCTAAACTTAAACCCTACCTAAAACCCCAAAAGTAGGTAACCTAATGGCCCAAAACCTATGAAGGGCAGTTAGTCTACATACTTTTGGGGTCTAGGTAAACCCAAAATCTCGTTTTGGTGTTGATTGAAAATACCCTAAATCCTAAACCCAAAATTCCGTTTTATATGGTGGTTTCAGGTTTCGATCGCATGTTTGGGGTTAGGGCTTACTTTGGGGACTCCGAAAATGATCCTACGGTTGATGATATAAACCCTTCATTACCCAGAATAAGGAATATGTCATAATTCCCATAGTTTAGGGTCATTAAGGTACTGCAGGATCTATATCATCAACCCTCGTATTTGCGATCCGTTCCAGCACTAGCCGAACAGGCAAGGCTCAGACTCCCTGTGTGCTTAGGAACAGCACCCGAAACCCAAGCCCTTACCCCTATATACACCTGGCTTGAACCCCGTGGATTCTAGCCGAGCTTCCGGTTGATGATATAAATCCTGCATTACATGAATGACCCTAGATTACGGAATTATGCTATGTTACTTATTATGGGTAATGCAGGCTTTATATCATCAACTGTTCGGGCAACACTAAAGTACGCCTGCGAGAGAAGGAAACCGGAACCGAGACTTGGGTAGCTAAAATACACTGAAGAACACAGAAAGCCCAATACCTCTTAATTGAGGAATATAGATTAGATCATAATATGAAGCCCCGAAGGATTTAAGGTATATTCCTTAATTACGGGGTATTGGGCTCTCTGGGCTTAAGGAAGCTCGCCGCAAGCAAAAACTTGGGTTGGGGTGTGCAAACCTGAAGTAAGCCTAAACCCCCGAACCCGAAACACCCCAAAGGAAAGAGCCCTTAGCAAGCAAAAGCAGCCCAATGCCTTGTAAAAGCCCTTATAACCCAGAGAGCCCAATACCCCTTAATTAAGGAATATAGCTTAAACCATTAGGGGCTTCATATTATGATTTAAGCTATATTCCTTGTTTAAGGGGTATTGGGCTCTCTGGGAACGTATAGAGCTCTTGTTTTGCAAGTGCTTACGCGGGAAACCCGCGACATGAATCTGGAAGCTTAGAGATGCTTGCAGCAGCTTATGAACGGAATGCCGCCTTCATGAACCGTGAGTTTAGGGCTTACGATTTAGGGTTTAGGGAGCTTAGGGTTTGGGGTTTGGGGTTTAGGGTTTAGGGCTTAGGGTTTGGCGTTTAGGGGCTTAGGGTTTCAGAAGGGTCGATCCTGGGAACTTGCGTTTGTGCATAAGGAGTTCTTGAAGTTACGTAGGCCCACGTTCGACCACTCTCTAGGGTTTTGGGCTCAAGAGTTCTGACTTACTTTGCACTGAATTAAGGGGTATTGGGGGTTAGTTAATTCTGCCGACCTTCTGTGCACGTAGACTGTGAGCCCGACTCCCGACTTTTCACATTTGGGGGCCGAGATAGCATCCTTCCGTTAACCCCAAACCCATAAATCCTGACTAAACCTTGGTTCCTACCTCAACACCAAAAACGTACCTCCTAAGGAGATAAGAAGCAGCCCACAAGTGTAGCTGAGCAGGTTTCTTAGGGACCAGGTAATCTGCAAGCCTCAATTCCCAAACCCCGAGCTTGACTTTGTAAACCGATCTAGACCCTGAACTCCAAGTCCTAATTCGAAGGTAGCTCGAATCCTACTTGTGCCCGAAGAAAACCACGTTTTTCGAGTTCCTGCTTGTGATTTCCTTATGTTTGTCCTTAACAGAGGTCGGCTATCTGGGTTGAAGTAAACCCTGCCTACTCTCTAAGCCTATAAACCCTGAGGCACCATTCCGAAAGCCTAAACCCTGAACCCTACCTAGGCTCTATTTTAAACTACCAGAGCCGACCTTTAAATTCTGTAGGTTCTTATTGTAAACCAGTGTGTAGAATAGAAAGGGGGTCCTGCAACAGAGTCGGTTTTGATAGTTCAAGGTAGGCTCTAAGCTCTTAGGGGACTTGGTCTACCCGCTTAAAGCTGCCCATGAACCTCCAAGTAGGCTCCGCGCTTGCATCATCTGGGCTCCTCCCAGATAGAAAGTAGATCCCCTAATCTGGGGCCCTCTATCCAAGGGTAAAAGGAGGGACCCTTAACAAGGACCCCTAGGTATATGCCCTTAATGTAGCTATTATATACCCATTATATAGCCCCATGATAGGGTAGGGGTCCCCATTAAGGGTCCCTCCCTTTCCCCTTTGACTATACTACTACGGTTGATGATATAAATCCTGCATTACCCATAATAAGGAATATACCATAATTCCCATATATTCCCTATTATGGGTCATGCAGGATTTATATCATCAACCGTAAGTGTACTTTACAGGGAATCCCCATTATAAGGGATCTACCGTTTTGGATCCTCCTGGTGGGGGTCTGGGACTTTCGGAAGCTCTAAACCCTAAACCCTTATAGAACCCTTATAGATCCCTTTAAGGAGCCTATAGAACCCTTATAGATCCCTTTAAGGAGCCCTTTAAAGTCAGCCACGTTTTGGGCTCCGCAGGCAAAGGAAGAAGGAAGACCTAGAAGGGCAGCAGCGCTAGCCTTTGCTCTGGGGCTGTCGGGTTGGGTTCCTTCAAGGCTTCTACATTCGGTATAGGGTTACATTTTTTAGTAAAGGGTTCCATGAGGGAGTCTCTAGCCATCACACGGTTTAGGGTTTTGGATTTTGGCAGTGGCGGGCTAAGGGTTAAAGTTGTAGGTTTTAGCGTTTCGGGTTTTTGGGTCTTGGGTTCTAGAAGTATGGACGCTACAAGGGCTTTGTAAAAAGCTCAGGGTTTCGGGCTTAGGTTCGCGACCTGGGGCTTGGGGTTAAGGATTTGGGGGGTTGAGGTGTAGGAGTTTTGGGAGTTGCGTGGTTTTGGTTAAGATTTGGCTTATAGATTGAAGGATCGGTGTTAAGTGTGGCGGGCTTTGGGGCTTTGCTTGTGTCATTATGCCAAGAGTTGACGGCACAGTTGGCAACATTTGCTTCTGTCATTGTGCGATCAAGGTCGAAAGATTAGGGGTTGTGGTTCCCTGAACCCTCGATTCTCACTCCTGCAGCTGGGATTGCAAGGCATGGATGAAGGTTTTGGCAGACCCGAGATAGCTATCACCGCTTAGAATCGAGTGGTAACGGTTTAGGGTTTGGGGATTTAGGGGTTTAGGGCTTTGGGTTCAGGAGGACTGCGCTACAAAGGGCGGAGCTACGATCCCCTCTGGCACTTACAAAGAAGGCCTCACGCCTGGCAAGCTTCTGGAGATTCCTGTCTTCCTAGTTTCACTGGCTCCACGGTGCCACAACGTGGCAGTTCATGGAGTTTGCCGACCAACCAGCTCCTGCCGTGCATTACAAACCCAGAGAGCCCAATACCCCTTGACTAAGGAATATGGCTTAAACCATAATATGAAGCCCCTAAGGCCCTAATGATTTAAGGTATATTCCTTATTTAAGGGGTATTGGGCTCTCTGGGAAGCAGTCCTCAGCATGTCCATCTCGAGACATGTTTTGGCAAAAGCGCCGGCTAAGGCCATGATTTGGACTCCGCAGTCGAGCCGTTTTAAGGCCAGGTTGGGTCGAGGACAGATAAACCCTAAACCCTAACCCTAAACCCTAAACCCTTTCATCATGTTGCGGGCGATCCAGACGATCACGTTGCAGAGGACACAGTAGAGACAGTCGCTGGCGACCTTCGCCGGCAACAGGCAGTCCAAGATTTGCCACGAGGAGCTTTACAACAAGAATAAACATGCGCCGGCATGCGACCATGTGTGAAACTTCTCTGGATTCTGGACCAACCATGGCATAACCGCTAAACCCTCGAACTCTTATCCCTAGTTGCCTTAACATGGGAGTAAATTATGTCATGGTTCTTGATGCTGCCACACAAGGGTTTAGGGTTTGGTGGGGAGTGGCTGCTATACCACGATCAGCAACGCAAGCCCAAAGTACTGCCCTAAAGCCCAAGTATTAAAATATCAGGGCAAAGAACCATACTTCTGAGCTAGAGGAGGACCATCCTAAAACCAACTGTCTCATTATTGAGTTTTTTGAACCCGTTTGGGGTTACATCCAATGTGGCCCACCTAAGGCTCCTCCGAGACTGCGCCAAAGCCTTTGCTGACATGGAGGTTCGCAGAGTTTCGGGTTTTACAAGGGGCTTTGTTAGGATGTTATTTGTTGTAGGTGTTTGTTTATAGTGAAATTCTTTCAGACATCTGCAAGCGTTGTACTCATATGTGCTTTTGGGGGGTGTTGCTTATAAGACAATAAGGCTGTTGTTGATGTTTTGTTCAGGTTTTTATACCGGGCTTAAAGGGGTAGGACAGGACTTATAGGGTCTGAGAGCCTTAGGGTCGCGAGCTTTCAAGGAGCGATGGAGGGTAAGCTGCTGATTGGAGCTTGAAAGCGTCTAAGCCATTTACAGGTGGGTAGTTATTAGGTGGGTAGTTTCCCATAAGCCTCCCATACCACTCCTATAAGGTAAAGGGGGTCTTATGGGAGTACTATGGAAGAAGAACTACCCACCTGTAAGGGGCTTCTAAAGCGAGTTTTCTCCGACGGAACCTTGAGATCCCAATGCCCTTCAATTAAGGAATAAACCTTAAATCATAGTAGGATCCCGAATGTGATTTAAGGTAAGTTCCTTAATTAAGGAATATTCCGTAAATCATATTAAGGATCCTATTATAATTTAAGGTATATTCCTTAATTAAGGGGTATTGGGCTCTCTGGGCGGAAGCAGGCCCGAGATCGGGGGCCTGTGGACACTGCGAAGTGGCACATCCACGGGCCAGCTGGTCCGGATCAAGAATACGGGAAAGGTTCCTGTTCTTGAGGGTTTAGGGTTTAGAGTTTAGAGTTTAGGGTCTGGGGTGTAGGGTTTAGGGTTTAGGGTGTAGGGTTTAGGGCTTAGGGTTTAGGGTGAACAAATCAGTGGCCATGACTTCGTCTAAGCTTGGATTGCTGAGCCTAGCATGTACCCTCCTAAGCTAAACCTCCTTTGCACATAGGTGCGCGAAGCATCAAGCGTCGAACAAATGCCGTGGTTCCAGCTTGGGTGCTCTAGTCCTTACATGGGTTTTTTTATATGTAGGGCCATAAGTAGGGAAACTATACGTATAATCCATACTAGAAGACTGTTAAGGGGCAACGCCTAGACCCTAAACCCTACACCCCTAAATCCTAAACCCTAAGCTCCTAAGCCCCTAAACCCTAAACTCCTAAACTCCTAAACCGCTAAACCCTACACCCTAAACTCCTAAACCCCTGTATAATCCCTTGAACCCAACAATTCTTAACGCTAGCCACGCGCACACCAATCTCGAACCCGGGCTTCCTCCCAGACCTGCAGTGCTCTAGGATTTAGGGTTTGGGTGTTGAGGGTTTAGAGTTTGGGGGTTTGGGGTTTAGGGTTTTAGGGTTTAGAGTTTTTGGTTTTAGGGTTTAGGTTCGGGTTCGGGGTTTGAGGGTTAGCATGTTCATTTGGTTTCGAGATGCAGTTTTTTTTGGGGATCATGAGACTTTGCCATACAGTTTCGTGCGTTCCGGCTCGGGGTGTGGCGTATCAGATTTGGGATATGGGATTGTAGGGTTCCCTAAACCCTAAGCCGTTTACCCCATAGCCCTAAACCCTTAAAAACCGTGAACCCTAAACCCCAAACCCTAAACCCTAGCTAGGACAGATCGGGCTGGAGGAAAAAGGCGTTCAACAAAAAATGACTAAACCCTAATAGCCCTAAGCCTTGGGTTCACTACACCCCTGTAAGCCGGCAGGTGCCCGGCGTCGCCAAGCTCACCCTCGAGAAGGCCCCCTCCCCACGTCATAAAAAATGAGGTTTAGGGTTTAGGGTAGGGTTTTTAGGGTTTAGGGTTTAGGGGTTTACGGGTTTAGGATTTAGGCTTCAGGGTTTATTATGTTGTAGTAAATTAATGGTGGATTTAGTAGGGATCGGTGATCGGAGAAGGTGCTGAAAGGATCATGTCCAGAATTCCCAGCCTGGTCTTCACCATTGGTAGGGTTTCAGACTAGGGTAGGGTTTAGGCTGTAGGATCGCATAGTTTGGGATTTAAGGCTTGGCAGGGCCTGCTTTCTGCTGCGAACTGCCGGTGTGCTCTGGAGTATTGCTCTTAGGTTTAGGGTTTAGCGCTGGGCCTGAATTTGGAGCTTCCAAGTAAAGCCGTAAAGCCCTATACCCGAAACCCGAAAGTGCTGAACCCAGACCCTCAAGACTCCTAAACCCCCTCATGCCGTAAAGCCTCAAGAACCCTAAACCCTAATATAGGAAACTGATTAAGAAACCTTGGGTCTGTATTGTTAGGGTTCCTGAGATGAATCCTAATATATTGGGGTTGTAGGGCCAGGATTTCTGAGTCAGGTTCCCACGTTATCATTTCAGGATGTGGGGCTTCAGGCCCCCTTGACATTAAAGCACGGCGGATCCAAGCCCTACAGACTGCAACCAGAAGCCCTTTGGGTATCGGTTGCAAGGTTTAAATCGCCCATCCTGAGCCAACCCTAAACCCTAAACCCTTAAACCGGAGCCCAATCTTTTTTCAGGCGTTGGAGGGCGAAGCCCGTGCTGTGCAAGAGCAGGTGCACAGTCGACAGCGGAGCTTAGGGTTTAGGGTTTAGGGACCCTAAGGCTCATGTACTCGTATATGATGTACTTTGGCCGTGATGTAGTCCCTATTGATAGGTACTTTGGGGCCCAAGCACATACAAGCTCTGTGCATAGACCCTTACAGCCATCGGGTTGGTGTTCCCGGTTTATCAGAGGATTTTGGATATCGTTAATATCATAGTATTCTTAGTCTTACTAGTCTTACTACTATTACTATTATTACAATTAGGGTTTCAGGGTTTCGAGGTTCAGGATTCAGGATTCGGGTCGATTTCGTCCTGTGCTTGGAGGTTCATGGATAGTTATAAGTAGGGTTACAAGGGGTTTAGGGTTCCTTTTAAGGCTCCTATGGGGTTTAGGGATTAGGGTGTAGTGTAGCTATAAGTAGGGTGATAAGTAGGGTAACTATAGTTATAACCCATATTTGGGGACTTAGAACCCCATTGATAACTACCCATGAACCTCCAAGTGGAAATTCGTGGACGGTTTCGAGGGGTCATTGCACGTTTATCTTGGGGCACGCGACGGGTCCTTTAGAGCATGTGCCGACAGAATCATCGAACAAGTATTGCTTAAGGATAATCAGTTTGGATCGTTTTAGGGTGTTGCCCTGATTTTTTTTAAGGTTTCTTGTTGCCCCTCAAAAAAATTATATAATGGTTTTGGCGTGGCTGGATTCCTGGATTTGGGAATCTAGCATTCAGAGCTTTAAAGTTGAGGCTTTTGTACTGGTCTCGTGTTGAGGAGTACCAGCTCGCGGATGCGAAAAAGCAGATCCGCTTGGCGCTGGAAAGCACGGGGCTCGGGAAGGCTATCATACCAAAACCCTAACGCCTGAAGCTGAACTCTCTAGGAGTCGCAGCATGCAGCCTCCTGGGAGAGAGGAGTTACACAAAGCCTGAACCCTGAAACCTGAAACCATACGATTCAATTTCTGTGTGGGCTTTTGTGGGTTTGTTTTGGGAACTCTTTGGCTGATTTGATGCTACGGCCCAGAGCCAGTTGGTGGTTGGTTGAGCCGTGATCGTCCTCTGAGCTGAGCCCTAAACCCCCAAACTCTAAACCCTAAATCCAAAACCCTAAACCCTGCTAAAAAACCTAGCAGGGTCTAAAACGGTGTTCTTCGGGGTTTCAATCGGTGAGACTTTAAGTAAACATGGACCCGATAGGTCGTAGGAAAAAATCATGTTTGCGAGGACCCCTAAACAAGAAACACATGACCGGCTTTGAAAACGCTGCCAAAGTGGCGGGAGGTGGAACAAGGTCACCTACTTCAAGCTTGATGGGTAGTTGTAAGTCGTGCTCAGTTGCGGTCACTATAACACAGCGATTATGGCTATATCGGGATATCCGTACTCGAACCTGTAGGCAATCGTAACCCTAGTGTAAATAGTATCCGGAACCCCCAAAGGGTTCAAAAGCCGCACACTACCTCTCTCCCTCAATCAAGTTGTAAACGTGGGTAAACCCCATTGAACCCCAAATCCTTAAACCCCTGCACCCCAAACCCTAAACCCCCGAACCCCAAACCCTAGTCCCTAACCCCGGATCCCGAAGCCTCGAGCCCTAAGCAACTGGGAGTCTCCGCAAATTAGGGGTACCTCATTTTGGGGGTCCTTATAATAAGGATCCTACTATTTCGGGTGCTATAAGGGCTCCTTTAAAGGGCTCTATAAGGGTTTTAATTAGAGTTTCCGAAAATTGGGGGTACCTTGTTTTGGCTGTCCTTATAATAAGGATCCTACTATTTCGGGTACTATATTAGGGTCCCGTATTTTCGGAAACTCCTACATCAGACCATGAGAGATATCATATAGTAGAGTCCCCTATAACTCAACATCTGGCCCGCAGCCGTGCGTCTCAAAGGGCCACGGAGAAGGGCCCACCCAGGCCCAGCCCTTTCGCTGCCAAGGGGGGGGGGGGGGTTTTAACACAATTTCATTTTCTTATGTCCAGGGTTTCGGGGTTTAGGGTTTAGGGTTTTAACTTGACTTACACAAGGTAGCAATATCTGAGGTAGGTGCGGGTTTCAGGGTTTAGGGTTGCAGTTTAAGTTGAGCAGACAAGTCGAGGGAGAAAGGTTTTCAACAGCCTCCCTTGCGCAGCTCGTCGTCTGTCTGGCATCCCTTTGGGAAGCCTCTCCAGCTTCGTGTCTTTGATTCCGCGATGAGATCATCAATCTTGGTTTGTTGAGCTATGGCGAGCATCATCAGGACTGACACCCCCCTTAATTAAGGAATACCTAGGGCCTAGGGTTCCTTTAAGGATCTATATGGTTTAGGGTTTAGGGGGCTCCAACCCCTTAATTAAGGGATATACGTTAAATCATTAGGGGCTTCAGATCTTATGGTTTAAGCTATATTCCTTAATTAAGGGGCATTGGGCTTTCTGGGCAAGGCCTCAAAATCCCATTGCTAGAAGGTCCATAGAGCTAGTGGGGTGTAGGTTTGGGTTTCGGGCCGATGCAGGGTATTGTCTGACTTTGTTAGTCCTTTAGGCAGCCTTAGTCAAGAACCTCCCTGAAATTCTATTCCGGTTTGTAGTTTCTTTTCAGGATGACAGGGTTCTGGTCTCCGGATACAGCACTGTAGTATAACAACCCTTAATCCCTAAACCCTACACCCCAACCCCCAAACCCTAACCCTAAAAACCCACACCCAAACCCTGAACCCTGTGATCTGGACCACCTCTAAGCACCTCAAGGCTAAATTCACCCCGGTGCTTTCAAACCCCTACTTGACGCATCATAGCTAGTTTCAAAGGATGTAGGGTGTACAGTGTAATTCTAGCTTAGGGTTATAGGTATTTGGGTTATGTGTACTTGTAAGTTTCGCAGGCTACTCAGAACCCTTCTTACCAAGTTCCCTGATGCTCTAGTAGCGTATTTATGGGATCCTTAAGCTGGTTTCAAGGGGGCGGGCTTATAACCCAACGATCCCTTCTTCTCCCCACTGCAGCTTACTTGGAGGCCCAGGGGACTTAGTAAGTAGGTTATAAGTAGGGTTATAAGTACCCTAAATGGAGTTACCCCAACTATAACCCTACTTACAACCTACTTACTAAGTCCCCTGCCCCTCCAAGAAGGATCCTGCAAGGTATTCTTGGCCGCTCCACGATGAGATTGCCATACTGGCTTAGTACCTGGAACAGGGGCTTTAGGGTGTTCATAAGCATATATGAATACATGTGCTGATATGCAAACGGTCTGACTAATTTCTCGGGTGGGGCTTGTGTGAGGTGTGGTGTAGGGTTCAGGTGCTGGGGTGGTGCCGCAGCTTACAGTCCTGAACCCTAGGAAGGGAGGAGACCCACAATCCTAGCAGGAAGCTCCAAGCCAAAAGCGCCAACCCCAACCCCGACCCCTGAATGGCAAATCCTGGACTCCTGGACCCACAACCCGCAACTCTAAATGCTAAACTGGGTGGTTGTCAAAATTATGGTCCCTTCTTGGGTCACTATTATAATACGGCACCTATTATTTAGGGTACCCAAAAAGGGACCCTTAATTTTGACAACTACCCAGCTGTTGTCCGAAGCCAAGCTCTCCAACCCCGTAAACGCCCGATGTCCCTACACCCTGAGCCCCTTCTAGGATACCCAGTGCTACCCTTATTCCCTTTTTGTAGTCCTAGGTTCCTTACAAAGTTACCCAATACTGAAAAGGGAGCCCTTTTTATTCCTAGCTTACTGGGCATCCTAGCCTTTACGATCGCACAAAGACTATAGCAACAGCGTAAAGCTCCACTGGCCCTCATAATTAACATCTGAGAAAGCCCTCTGAAAAGCCCGCGAGAGCATCAACCCCCCCGGTAAGGAATGCTTCCCGACTCCTAAACCCTACACCCCCTGCGCACCCTTAACGCTATACCATAAGCCCTGACCCCCAGCCTGTAAACACTGCACACCCTAAGCCTACTTGAAGGCTCATGGGACTTAGTAAGTAAGGTTATAAGTAGGTTATAGTTAGGAGAACCCTACTTCGGGGACTTATCAGCCCAATTATAACCTACTTACTAAGCCCCATGATCCTCTAAGTACTCCCTAAACCCTATAGACCCCTTTAAGGAACCCGTATAGATCCCTTTAAGGAACCCTACACTTACTAAGTCCCCTGCCCCTCCAAGTAAACCCTGAACCGCGTGAAGGACCCGGTGCCTTGGTGGCCTTCTTCTTAGCGTCGGAGCTCTTCGGGAAGCGATGGAGGTGAGGGTTTAGGGTTTAGGGTTTTTTAGGGTTTAGGATTTAGGGTTTAGGGTTTTTTAGGGTTTAGGATTTAGGGTTTAGGGTTTTTCAGGGTTTAGGGTTTAGGGTTTAGGGTTTTTTAGGGTTTAGGGTTTAGGGTTTTTTAGGGTTTAGGGTTTTTTAGGGTTTAGGGTTTAGGGTTTAGGGCGAGTGAGAGTGTAGGGTTGCAGAGGAATGCATTACACGATGTTTTGATATGTTTTGCTTTTTGATTCCTGCTTCAGGGTGTAGGGTGTTCGGGGTTTAATGTGCGTAGGCATCAGGGTTGAGGGTTTTGGGATTAGGGTTCCCCTAAACCCTGAACCCTAAACCTTATAGTAACCCTTATAGAGCCTTTGAAGGAACCCTAAACCCCTGTAGCATCCTTTTGTAATAACCCTCATAGAGCCCTTAAAGGAGCCCTACGGTTGATGAAACAAATCCTGCATTACACATAATAAGGAAGATATGGGAATTATGGTATATTCCTTTCTATGGGTCATGCAGGATTTATATCATCAACATCAGTTTCAAAAAATGAAGGCTGTCGACATCAACCTCGACAGCGATCGCTGTGGTGGGCTCCGGTGCTTTCGGGCCTGGGATCCGGGAAGGCTAGGGCCGCTGATAGGATTTCTTATATCAAAGGGGAAAAGGAGGGACCCTTAATGGGAACCAACACCCTATAATAGGCAAAAATCATGGGTATATAGTGGCTATATTAAGGGTATATACCTAGGGGTCCCCTAAGGGTCCCTCCTTTTCCCTTTGATTATGGGGTCCGCTTTTCAGGTTCCTTTTATTAACGGACATCAGTCGGTCGTTTGCATGAAGCACTCATTGGCACGGTTTAGGGTTTAGGGTTCCTTTTAGGTTTTGTAGAAACTGTTAAGGGTGTGGGTGTCAAGAAGTTTTGTCCGAAAGTTTTGAGCAAGTTTTCTTTTAGAAACCTGGTTTGGGAACTGGGTGGGGCTGGATCGTTCTGGCGACTTGGTTTGATGAACCCTGAAACGAACACTGGTTTGCAGATACCCTGAACCCTAAACCACTAAACCCTAATCTCTAAGGTTGTGGCCCGACCCGAAACAGGTCCTCGGATGTCCGGCCAGTCGATTTAATCAGTGTGAAACCCACCCACGGTAGATGGGCGGCCTATGGATTGAGTTTAGGGGTCAGGGGTTCAGGGGCCCTCACTATCAACTGAACCCGCAATTTCGCGTTTGCGCTAAGCTAGGGCCTTCTAATTTGAAGCTACATGTTCACAGACAAATACCCTCAGGCCTGCTACACCCTAGCTTGCCCTCCGGCACACCAAACTGCAGCTCCAAATTTGCCGGGTTTGGGTGAGTCATATGGCTTTCCATCGCTTACAGATCATCGGACCATGGTATATTCCCTAGAAACCCCAGTATACAGTAATTCTTATAGATCCTGTTTCGTAGCGCGGCCTTTTCCTTAACATCCGTAGCAGAATCGGCACCACCATTGTGTCACCTAAGCCCTGAATTCTAATCTCGAATCTGAGAGCTTACTTCCAGGCAACACTTTGAGAAGAACGCCTTCACTTTGAAGCTTCAACCGCAACCCTTCGCCCTGAAGCCCGAAAAACCCTAACTGAACCCAAAGCCGCATACCAAAAAAACCCAAAGCCCTAAACCCTGAACCCCTAAACCCTAAACCCCTAAACCCTAAAACCCAAGAAACCCATAAGCGCTGGGAATTCCACCCGCCCCAAAACAGCGTAGAGGCTCTCATAGGAGGCTTTGGGGGGTTTAGTAGGGATTAGGGTTCCCATAATAGGGTTCATATTAAGGAACCCCTACCCCAGACCAGAAACCCTAAACCCCAAACCCTAAACCCCTAAACCCTAAACCCCTTAACCCTTAAACCCCTAAACCCTAAACCTAAACCCTAGACCCTAGACCCTAAACCCCCCCCTTTTGGCCTCCCATCAGGCTCAACCAGGGCCGCTTCCAGCTGAGAGCCGGGGCCGCGCAGCGCGTTTCCTGGAGGTGGCTCCGGTATGGTAAAATAGGATGCCCAGTAGTACCCTTATTCCCTTTTTGTAGTCCTAGGTTCCTTATAAAGTTACCCAATACCAAAAAGAGAGGCCTTTTTATTCTTAGGTTACTGGGTATCCTAGTATAGGGGCTTCAATAATTACCTATAGTATTTTGGGGGGGTCCTTATTATACTTATAGCATAATGGGCCTCCGAAAATAGGGTATGCTAGTTTCCGAAAATACTTACCTTTGGTTAGTAGGGAATGGAAGAATGGTAGTAATAGTAGTTATACTTTTACCCCTTTCCTCCATTCCCTACTAACCAAAGGTAAGAAATAGGGAACCCTAATATAGGGTGCCTTTAAAGGCTTGCTACAAGAGTACTGTAAGGGTTGTTTTGAAGGGGTCTATAAGGGTTTAGGGTTTTGGTAGTTTCCGAAAATAGGGAACCCGAATATAGGTTCCTTTAAAGGGTTACTGCAAGAGTACTATAAGGGTTCCTTTGAAGGGCTCTACTATAAGGGTTTAGGGTTTTTGCAGTTTCCGACAATAGGGAACTCTAATATAGTACATTATAGTATTATAGTACCCTAAATAGTGGGATCCTTATCATAAGGACCCCAAAATAAGGTACCCTTAATTTTTGGAGGTTCCCGTACGTCTATTGGAGTTACAGGTGCTAAGAAGTGCGGGGACCTCGGGTTACAGGCTTATGTTCTTGCTAAGCCCGCCGACGATGGAGCGAGGTTTGCAGTTCGTCTTGTTTCTCCCCGCTCCTGTCCCTCCCTCCCTCCCTCCCTCCCTCCCTCCCTGCCTGCCTGCCTGCCTGCCTGCCGTGCACGGTCATTCATATGTACCTACATCTCCTTGTGTCTTTGTATGTTTATCTCTTGAAGCCTTCTGTGAACTGTTGCATGATGGATTAGCTTTCTACCCAGCTTCAATGAACATAGCGGCAACGTACTCCGGTACCATTGCAGTCCATGAACTCAGACTTTACGAAAGCCGAAAGCAACCAGGACGCATTATAGCAGGACCCCGCGCGAAAGAGCACTTTCCCGAAGAGCCCTAAACCCTAAAGCCCAATCCGCAGACCCCTCTGCCCGCAACACAAAAACACCCTAATCAACCCCTAAACCTAAAGCCTAAACCCCTGTTGAGGCTTGTTCCAGAGGCATCCTACAGCCTACAGCGAGACAGCAGTTGTAAAGGTGACGATGCAGAGAGTCCTGGCGGAGGTTTCGGGTTTAGGGTTAGTTCCGATTCCTGCACCCCTAACTATAACCTACCATACCAATACTTAGGTTTAGGTTTTTGGGGCTTAGGGTTAGGATCCCTGCAATGTCTGTATAAGGCTTGAGACCCTGTACAAAGAGACCATGTTTGTTCTGGTCGGGCAAAGCCGTTTTAGGCAGGTGGCAGACGAGCCCAAGTAGCAAATATCCGGATGCGACTACTCTCTTATACATAGTCATGCTTCTGCATCCAGCAGCTTTGGCGTTCATTATGAGCCAGTGTTCAGACTTGCTAGTCATGTGCATAGTTCGACATTGATGTATTGGAAGATCACGAAAGATCGCGCTAATTGTATCGGTATCCTGGAGCTACTCGTTGCAAGCTTTTCCTCCAGGTACTCTAGGTTTACGGTGCAGCGTTCATAACCTACTTTTTTGCAGGTTATCAACCCTAATAGAGAATTTAGAGGGACCGTACAAGCAAGGTAGGTTTTGGTAGTTAACGGCGGGGTTTAGGGTGCAGAGTTTGGGGTCCATGCTTGGGTTTGGCAGACGTGCTATAACTAATTCGTAGCAAAGCTAAACTTTAGGTTTGCTGAATCTCTAATTAAATCCCAAAGGTTGTAAGTCGTTTAGGCCGTTTCAATTCTGCGCAGTTTGCACCGTGTTCGCCCGAAGACTCTTTGCCCAGGACCGTTGTGTCTTCTGTGCAAGTGCTTCCCTGGATTCATGCAGAAGAGCCGATCAACGGTTCCACCATTGAAGTCTTCGCTTCTTGGCTTCATGTTGCTTTGGGTCGAGTTTCCAAACATTAGGGGTACCTTATTTTGGGGGTCCTTATATTGAGGATCCTACCATTTAGGGTTCGCTTCTTGGCATGATGTTGCTTTGGGCCCAGGGGTTCATATTTAGGAGTTTCCAAACATTGAGGGTGCCTTATTTAGGGGTCCTGCAAAAAGGACCCTACAATTTAGGGTACTTTATTAGTGATCCCTGTTTTCGGAAACTACCATTTAAGAGTTTAGGTGTTCGGGTAAGCCTGGCCCGTAATCCTAACAGGACCCAGATCTCGCAGACGGGGCCAGCGACCAGCTTCAGTGCCGTTGGACGTGGGTTTTAATTGGTTGAGTCTTAGGACTTTAACGTTTTGGGTTTCTATATGAACCATAGTAAGTAGGCTAAAATGGCTAAAAGTTCAACTTTTTGGAGGGCTTCAGAAGTTAGCCTAGGAGTATATTTGGTGCGACTAATCAGAACAACTCCGTACATCATGTCTCAAGCTCCCGCAGGGTTCGAAGCTGTGAGCCAACTCCTAACCACAAGCCTCAACAAAACACCGAAAAACTACGGCCTCAGAGCCGAAACTAAATCCTAAACCTACCGACGCCTCCAAGCACCCTAAACCCTGAGACCCTAGGATCTACAAAAGCTCCAAGCCAAGACCCCATGCCAAAGCTTCCACTGGAGGCCGAACTCCCACCCTAAACCCTAAACCCTAAACCCCTAAACCCTAAACCCTACAAAACCCGACGAAACCGGTTAAAAGAACAGCAAAAAACGCATGACACCATCGAATATACGGCCCTTGCAGTTGTCCTCGGATGCTTTTGGGGTTCCCTTGTTAGTTATAGTCTGATAGACTCCCAAAGTGCTGTTCGAAGCACGAAGGCCCCTGCAGTATAAACCCTGTGAAAACCCACACCCCCCCATAAAACCTTCATAGTATAGCCCCGAAAGGAACCCCATTCCAATACCTAAGAAGGCCCCTAAACCCTAAACCCCAAATCCTAAACCCTAATTGAACCCTACACCATGTAGGTCACTTCTAGGAACCCTAAGAACAGGAGCCTAGTCTAATCTTTAAGGCCCCTGTGGTTGGAAACCTGAGGTCCCATCAGTGGAAGACCTGATGCTTCGCATGTGGCCCGGTCTGTTTCATTCCACCGGAAGCTTCGCGTTTGCCTGGGTTTCGCTAAGGGTACCTATAAGGGGTTCTATAGGAGTTATATATATATATATAATATAGTCTTTCAGAGTTTCGGTCGTTTCGACAAGGCTTTGGAAGGGGTTTGTGGTGGTTTGTAGGGTTTGCTCAGAGGGATGACGATGTTTCAGCTTTCTGGCTTCTGCCCCAAAACCGGAAACCGTGAACTCAAACCCGCTCCTGAGCTAGACCCGCCCTGAACCCTAAATCCTGAACCCCACCCGTGTCCTTAAAATCCCACTAGATGGGCTCGGTAGGCCTTTGGGACATGTTGCGTTCTCCGAAATTTGGCTTAAGAGGATCTTATTTACAAACACTTCTCAACGGCTTTAAAGGGCCAAACCTTGCGCAGGTGGAGCGGTTTATGATAAGAGCTGAAGCGGAGTCCTGAAACTCCTTCAACCTCAACCCCAAAGCCCACCCAAACCCCAACACCTGGAAAACAACCGTAGAGGCTTAAGGAGTGCAAGAACCCGAGGAATCCATAGAGGCCGATTCTTTCTCGTAGGAAGCTGGACAAGTAAGCCCTACCAAAGCTTAGCTTCCTAAACCCATATGCCCAGGAATGTGAAGCAGAACATCTTCCTCTGTGCTAGCAGGACCTTCCGACAGGAGACTTGGGTGCCGGAGCACGTGGCAATACAGTCAAAGTCTAGGGTTTAGGGTTTAGGCTTTCGGATGCCGTGCCTTCATTGACATTGGTTTCTATACAGCGGATCATACTAGGGATCGTCTTATAGCCCCACTGCGCCTTCTATGAGGGGTTTAAACGGCTTACACTCGTGTTTTAGCAGCGGCTTTAAAGATTTAGAACCCCAAACCTGTATTGTCTGACCCTGCAGAAAGGGAGTTCAAAAAAGGGCCCAGTAATAATACGAAGAATAGTAAAAACAAAAAAAGATAGCAATAATAGTAATAATACTCAGAATAGCACTGCTAGTAGTAGTAGCAGCAGCAGAGTCGTAGTGGTAGTGGTAGTGGTAATCGTAGTAGTCGTAGTCGTGGTCGTGGTCGTGGTCGTGGTCGTGGTCGTGGTAGTAGTAGTAGTAGTAGTAGTAGTAGTAGTAGTAGTAGTAGTAGTAGTTAGTAGTAGTAGTAGTAGTAGAAGTAGTAGTAGTAGTAGTAGTAGTAGAGTAGTAGTAGTAGTAGTAGTAGTAGTAGTAGTAGTAGTAGTAGTAGTAGTAGTAGTAGTAGTAGTAGTAATTAGTAGTCGTCGTAGTAGTGGAGGTAACGATAGAAGTCAAAGTGATAAGGTAATTTTGGGGCCTCAGTAGCTGCTTATTACAAATATAGTATTACGCACGCTAAGACCCAATTCCAGTTCTTTAAAGGCCCCTCTACAACTAGGTTAAGGGTTCTTTGACATGACTTTCGTATATGTAATTGGTGAAGAAAGGTAGGTTGTGTGGGTTGAAGGAAGGATCTAACTTCAGGTTTATGAGTTCTCCTCATGTTTAGGGTCTCTCAGGGTCCCAAGGGGTGTCTTTTCAGGTTTCTGCCCAGGACCACGGCTTGATACGATGTCGCGCTTTGGGTAGAGGGCTCTGTTTTGGGTGCAAGCTGCAAACCGAAACCCTCCTGTACCCTAACCCCAAAACACTCAGCCCGAAATCCGAAACCCCATACAGCCCCTAAGCCCTAAACCCCTATAGCTCCCTTACAGGAACCGTTGGAGGGACCTCGAAAGGAACCCCTTCAGCCCCAAACCCATGAGATGAGCAGGAGCAGTCGTGCCTTTGCCAACTGGAGCCTTGGATCTTAAGCATGGCCAAAATAATGGCCCAATACCTAGAAAAGGCTATTACTCTACATACTTTTGGGGTCCAGGTATAAGTCCAAATACTAACGGCCTGGGTGGTGGGTGTGCCATAGGGGCCTTAGTAGTTAGAAGAAGGAAGGCTTCAGGGTTTGTTTCCACAGGTTACCTGTCTTGGTTGGAAAGGTTACTCTGTAGGGGCTTTAGTAGATCGGATACAGCTCCTTTATGTCAAAAGGTTATTTCACGCCGATATGGTCCGGCAAATGCACTCCGATTCGCACGGTTGAGGTCCCGGGAACCCCCGAACCCGTTTAGGGTTTATTTAGGGTTTAGGGGTTTAGGGTCTAGGGGTTTAGGGTTTAGGGTTTTCTGTCTCAGCGCCTCCAAACTTCAAGCCGGCTGTTGCAAAGCTCCTCCTAAAAACCCTAACCCTTAAGCCTAAACTAGACCCTTAACCCTCAACCCTAAACCCCCAAACCCTACGTCCCCAAAACCCTCTTCGAAAGTCTCAGGACTTGATCAAGTCACCAAGTGTGGGCCTTCTTCCGCAGTTGGGACGTGGCTTGGTGGGCAGTCGCGCAGTTCATAGTTTCGGGGCCTGGGTGTAGATCTGACCGTGGTTATGACGAAGGTTGTGATGAAGATTATGATCAAAGGGGAAAAGGAGGGACCCTTAATGGGGACCCCTACCCTATAATGGGCTATATAATGGGTATATAATAGCTATATTAAGGGTATATACCTAGGGGTCCTTATTAAGGGTCCCTCCTTTTACCCTTGGATATGATGAAGATGATAGTGGTGATGACGATGCTGATGCTCGTAGCGAGTTTGTGTTTTTGTAGTATACAATTGCTGCATGTTGTTGCTGGTGGTGATGCTGGTCGTGGTAGTGTCGAACCTGAAGGCTGTCTCAATGCCATCTGCTACCACTTGCATAACGACAGGGCGACGACAACGATGCTACAGGTGCCTGATGAACATGCTCATGATCAGGGCGATGATGATGAAGACGTTGCTGATGATGGAATCGAAGGCTCAGGCAGCCGCGAACTCAAAGCCTTGAGCCCCAAGCCCTATAGTTCCTAAAGCCTGACGGTCATGATGGCCGTACAAACAACAACAGCCAGCAATGACAAGCCCTAAACCCTAAACCTCTACGCAAAACGCTGTACACGCTCCAAACCCTGAAGCCGGAATGCTCAGCCCCAAAGCCCGATCCTACAACCTAGACCCTCGACCAGGGTTTAGGGTTTAGGGTTTAGGGTTAGGGTTTAGGGGCCAGCAAAATCAGAAAGTGTCCCAGGCTTGCTACCGGAAAAGGGCTTCGCACAGCTGGCAGAGGTGCCTTCGTGCTTGAGCATCCCTTCTAGTAGCCTTATAGTGTCCCTTTAAAGGCACCCTTATAGTAGCCTTATAGTAACCCTTTAAAGGAAGTCGGATTTAAGCTTTGGGCATGGGGCTCCGCAGCCCTAAATCCTAAACTGGAAGCCCTAGACCCTAAGCCCTAAGCCTAAACCCTCAGCCCCAAGCCTAAACAAACCTCAAGCCCTAAGCCTAAACCCTAGTCCCGTGCTTTGGAAAGACATCGCCCTCCATTCCAATGGTTCGAAGCCTAAGTTTGATCTCTAGGATTTCCAGCTTCAAGGCATCGGGTGTAGGGGTTTAGGGTTAAGGGATTATGGGGTTTAGGGTTTATGATCTGTAGGGCTTTAGTTTCAAGCTGCTGGGGTTTTAGCTCGGGGTTTTGGGTTTACTGGGGATAGGACTATCTTTGCCTCCCGCCCCCCTCGCCCCCCCCCCTCAGCTGAAATTAACCCTGAACCCGAAGCCTCAACCACTTCAGCATCAACCCAATTTTAACAACCCCTAAATCGTATACATGCGATGAGCATAAGCCACCTAACCCCTAAACCCTGAGCCTCTAAACCCTAAGCCCTTTTAACCTTTCAACATTTCACCCCTAAAGCGTAAGCCTCTAAACCCTAAACCCCAAACCCACACCTTGCAACAAGGTTCAGGTGTCCCTCTAAACCCCTAAACCTCTGACCCCTAAACCGCAACCTCTACGGTAAAGACCCTAAACCCACACTTGGAAGGGCAGGGGATTTCGTAAGTAGGTTATAAGTAGAGTTATAAGTGCCCTAAATGGAGTTACCCCTATAACCCTACTTATAACCTACTTACTAAGTCCCCTGCCTCTCCAAGCACCTTGCAACAAGGTTCAGGTGTCCCTGGATCGGCAGTGCCCTGCTCCCTGGATCCCAGATGTCGTGGTGGCCACGGTGTCTCTGCGGGTTTAGACTTCGTTTCTCCTGGGGTTTAGGGTGCCTTTAAGGGTTTAGTTTGTTTTAGGATTCCTTTAAGGGCGTAGGGTTCCTTTAAGGATTCAGGGTTTGGGCTTTAGGGTTTAGGTTCCTGGGTTTAGGTTTTTTATGATTCAGGATTAAGGGTGAAAGGTATACAGCGCTTAAGTTTTACTGTTTCACTTGAGGGTTTCGGATTTTGAGTTTGGGGTTGAGGTTCTGGGGTTAAGGTTTAGTCGGGTTTTAGGAGGGATCTGTCTTTACGATAAGGAGTAGGGCGCTCGGGCTGCAGGTGGCTAGTTTTGCTCTCTGGGCTTGGGATTGAGGACGCATTTGAAGAACCATGTTGTGGCTTCGTTTTGGTGCAGCTGCTTGCTTTATCGCTTTATCTTCCGAAAGAACGTCCTCGTTGCAGGCATCCGTGTGCAAGCAGCGCCGTGCACTGAAACTCTGGGCTCTCAAGACAACATATCCTAAACCGCTGAATCTTTAATGCTGCGCGAACCCTTTAGAACCACAAGCTGTTGTCTTCAAAACCCAGTGAAATCTCAGTACCAGCGTTCCTGTGAACTCTCGCTTGCCTGCACAGCATATCCACTATGTCAGAGCGTAAGCATTCTGACTGCAATGCAGAGATGGAGTATGGCCGCATGGCTCAGTCTGCAGGAGTAAACACACATTAATAAACCGATGACAAACACCGGTAACAATAACAGTTAACTCTCAAAACCGTTCGAGCTTCACAGATGAAGATCATTACTTGAAGGCTCATGAGTAGTTATGAATAGGGTTATAAATAGGATAACTATACTTATAACCCATATTAGGGACTTATAACCGCACTTATAACTACCCATGAACCTCCAAGTAGGCCCTAGACCCTATACCCTTATAAGACCCCTATAGATCCCTTTAACGGGACCCTTAAAGGACCCCTTGTAACCACCCATGAACCTCCAAGTATCAGTCAACCTTGACGCTTGTAGTTCGGCTCATGGTTCTAGTAGTGCATATAAAGGCCTTAGTAATTAGAATCGGGTTCCTTTAAAGGGATCCTCAAAAGGTTCCTTTACTGTAAAGGGATGTATAGTAGTACTTAGAAGAATAACGATGGTACTCTTGGTAAGAATTGTGACTGGCAGTTTCTCCTTTTGGTCTGACCAGGTTTGTTGGTGGAAGCGACCGTTTGAGGGCTTAGAGGTGAGAGGTTACGGCTCAGGGTTAAGACAGGAGCTATGCCAAGCGCTAAACCACCCTAAATTCTACTGTATCACCCTAAACCCTCTGATTCTTGAACCCCAAACACAAAACAACCTAAAAACTGCACGCCCGAGCACCCAGTATTCGAACTCCCCAGTCCCTAAAACCTTATCAGTGAACCCTGATCCCTAAACCCTGCAAAGCCTAGTCGGACCTTATGAGAGGCCAACATTTAGAGGACTCCCCATTATGATTTCTTTAAAACGGTAACGTATTAGAGTTTTGCTCAAACGCCACACAACCCATCGCGTGCAGTACAACCGAGTCACACGGCACACCTTGCCCTCGAGTCATGTTTGGCCACCTTGTGAGGTTGGCTGCAGTCCTGAGGAAAGGCCGAACTTCCGGCCTGAAACCAAACGAGATGCCAGAGGCATCCTTCATTGCGGATTCCATGGTCGCATTCGGCGACGACCATGATCATCGCTCGGACAAGGTTGTGGGCGTTGCGGTGGCACCACTCCCGGAAAAACTCTCGACCTACGACAACGGATTACACCGACTCCATTGGTTGCGGAGATTTTGCTGATGATGAAATGAGCATGATTGCAACAGGGGGGCGTGGCTGCACTGCAGCCTCTCTCTGCCGTATGACCCAGCAGTGCAGCTCCTGCTTCATCGAGTTTCGGGAAATGTGCAGATGGAGCGGACGGCTGGGGACTGCGCAAAGTCATATCGTTGTTTATCAGGAGGTTCGGGGTCGACGTGGTCATGACGAAACAAGGAACCGATTCGACCGATCCCAACAGAGACAAAGACTCCAGATACGGCTTAGGCTGTAGTTAGTATCCAAGGGTAAAAGGAGGGGCCCTTAATAAGGACACCTAGGTATATACCCTTAATATAGCCATTATATACCCATTATATAGCCCATTATATAGCCCATTATAGCTAGGGGTCCCCATTAAGGGTCCCTCCTTTTCCCCTTTGAAAATACGGAACCCTGAAATCAGGGACCCAGTCTTCTGACACTGAGAGGTCCTGGCACTGTTCGCGGTGTTCCTGCTGCTGTCCTTGGAGGCAGCCTCGATAACTTGCTATGGAAGAGGAAGGAACTTGGGGCTGTACTGGGCAATTACCGGTTTGGGTTTAGGGTTTAGGATTTAGGGTTTTAGGGTTTAGGGTGTTGGTATTGTTGTCAACGTCCGTAAAATCGCCTCATTTTGATATAGGCGCCTGGACCTATAAATCACTCTCCGGGCCTGTGAAAATCGGCACCTGGTTGAGGGCGTATGTTGTTCAGGGAGGGCCGAGAGATGAAGCAGTCTTGAAGTGAGGTGGGTGGTTGTCAAAATTAGGGTCCTGTTTTGGGTCCTTATTATAATACGGCACCTAATATGTAGGGTACTCAAAAAGGGACCACAGTTTTGACAACCACCCACTTAGAGGTTGAGGTTCAGCGCCCCATGATTTCCAAAGCTGGGGCTGCTCTTCAGAAGGGTTCGAGCAGGACGTTTCAGCCGCGAAGATGCCTGAAAGGAAGCTTCTTTCACAACAGCTTCCGCCAGAGTGCGGTGCAAGGTGCAACGTGGATGGCTCAATCACGAGGATACTCTTCCTTGGGTTTCCTTCATAAAGCTTTAGCCGGCTTCCATGCCCGGCTTTTCAGTCGACGGGGCCTGAGGGCCAGACGACGGCACCCGGACCGAACGTGCGGGGGGGAAGAGGTCTGCCTGAAGGAAAGGTACGAAAGCTCCGAGGCTTCCATCTCATGAACTTCACTGGGTCTCCCAGTGGGCACTTTTTTCCTTTTTCGTGGTCTTAGGTTCCTTGTTATAGAAGTTACGGATACCAAAACAGGAGCCCTTTCTATTCCTAGGTGACTGGGCATCCTCGTTCAGAGCTCAGAGCAAAGCCTTCCAAGCGGAAGCCCAAAACCCCTCAAACCTAAACTCTCGAAGGTATGCCCTAGCTTAGGACCTCCCTAAACCCTAAACCCTAAACCCTAAACCCGGGTACCAGAAGCACCTTAGGTTCAATTCAACCCTAATGTAGGAACGTGATTCAGAAGCCTCGGGCCTTTATCTTATCTTATATGAACCCTACTATTTGGGGGGTCAAAGGCCCAGGGTTTCTTAATCAGATTCCTACATTCGATCATCCACTAGGATGCAGGGCCTGCGGTTTAGGGCTCTTTTGACCCCAAGCTCTAAGCCCCCAAACTCTAAACCCTACCTAGAGGCTCATACCCTACCCCTTTTTTAGGGCGCCTACTTTTTAAGATAACAGATCCTAACTGAAAAACCAGGTATCCTAAAAAAGGGGTAGGGTATGAGCCTCTAGGTAGACTCTTAAAACCGAAATCGCTAAACCCTTAAACCCTACCCATATGCTCCATTGGAGTTCCTGTTTGTGGTTATATTATTTAGGATCCTATAGGGGCATCCCAAAAAGGAACTAGTATGGAGCCTTTGGGTAGACCCTCGCAGAGTTCTATATACACCCTATAAACCCTAAACCCTAAACCCGGAACCCTATCAAGAACAGCCTTGAAACTGCCGTGATCCTCGCAGGCCGCTGTTGCCATCAAGCGCGCCGGTCCGGCCGAGGACCTTCCCGGATACAGGCTTTAACGAATCCCCAAACCCTACACTCCACTGCTCCAAAGTTTTGCTGAACGCCAGCCCAAACCCCTGAACCCAAAATCCTAAGCCGAGATCTGAAGCCCTGAAACTTCGAACCCCCAAACCCTATACCCAGCTTCAGGGAGTAGCACTGCCGCCTTATCCCTTAGTTAAGGTTTGGTAGACATTGGTGTACATCACTTTGCTTGCAATTGTATGGTCGAGAATTACAGTGTGTTCGCGAAGCCTTTAGGGATCTTTAGGGCAGGAGAGCCCACCGCCCGCCCGAAATCAATTCAGCGTTTAACAAGTGTCACCTTGAGATCCATGCTGGTATGTAACTACTGTATTGAAATCATGTGATTGCTGCCAAAGGCCCTAGCTCCATGAAGCCCTAAACTCTAAACTCCAAATGCTTTAACCCTCAAGAACCTAAACCCTGTAACCTTGATTCGTAAGCCCTAAGCTCCAAACCCCGGTAAAGACCCGAAACGCTGTACCTCACCCCTCAACCCCCTTACAAGCTCTAAGCCCTAAACCCTAAACCCCTAGGCCCTAAACCCTATACGCTTAGAGCCCTAAACCCTAATCCCATAAACCCTAAACCCCTAAACCCTAAAACCTAAACCCTAAACCCTAAAACCTAAACCCTAAACCCTAAAACCTAAACCCTAAACCCTAAAACCCAGATAACCATGCGTCTCCCGCGCAGAATCCCCGGAAACTCGCCGAAGATGCTGGGCTCGTCGTAGCGAAGCCGCTGAACCTCGCACGGTTCCTGGGCTGCCGTTCTGCAGTTTAGGGTTTGGGGTGTGGGTTTAGGGTTTAGGGTGTGGGTTTAGGGTTCAGTGTGTGGGTTTAGGGTTCAGTGTGTGGGTTTAGGGTTCAGTGTGTGGGTTTAGGGTTTAGGGTGTGGGTTTAGGGCTTGGGGCTTACAACACCGGTATTAATAGCTATAACAGGAATAGGGCATATACTATTGTATGGTATACATAGATGAAGCAAGGAGCCCGAATAGAAGCAATAGTATGCACTGATTATACAGGCTTCTAGTATACAGTCCTCTCCGATCTCTGCGTAACTTTTTTTTGCGCATATCGATACCCGAGGTTCTGCCCAGCAGATGTCTTGCAAACTAGCCTACAGGTGCTAAGGGTTCAGCGTTGAAGCCCTACTTGCGCCCTGCAGAATCCACCATTTTTTGGAGTTACGTGGCCTCTGTGTTTATGGCTAGGTTTCCAAGTGTGCACGTCTGCCCCAAACACTTCACACTGAATTAAACCCCCAACCACTTCAGGCATCGAATCGCCAAGCAGAAGAGCAGGTCCTACACCCCAAATAAAGTCTGCACCCGAGACCCTTAAACCCTACACCCCATTTGGGAGTTTCCGGAGATTAGTACAAGGATCCTAGTATTTAGGGTACTCTATTAGGGTCCCCTATTTTCGGAAACTCCCATTTACAGCTCAAGCCCTACACCCTAATTACACCGCAAACTCTCAACCCTAAACTCGAAAACCTAAAAACCCTAAAGCCGGAGGCCTAACCCTAAGCCCACCAACCCTAAACCCTTTCAGCCCGACATTCTGAACCCTAATAATGGGGCCTTACTATTTGCCTATACCAAATAAATTCCTGTACTATTTTGGGGGCTCCTTGTTTTGAGCTCCTCATTATAATCATAGTATAGGATTCCACCAAAAACATCCTCTAATTATTAAGGCGCCTATAGTAAACCCAAGCCCTGCCCGAGGAAGGCGGGCACCGGCGCAGTTGGCTTCGTCACACTCATGGCGACAACGCAGGGCATCGCAGTGACCAAGGCCCATTAGCGGTTTAGGGTTTGGGGGTTAGTGTTTCGGGTTCAGGGTTTAGGGTTTTGCGGTTTAGGGTTTAGGGTCGATTCTGGGATGGGGTCCTTCGTGATTGGAATAGGAGTAGGTTTCCATGAAAAGGTTGCTATAGGGGGCCTTGTATTAAATGGCCTTAATTCTGGTTCATTACGAATTAGAATAGGGCTTTGGGGGTATATGAATGTTTATAACCATAAAAACTAATATGGAACCCACAGCAACTAAACGGAGAACCTTTCGGGATTATAGGTGAGGGCTTAGGCTATAGTGCTCATGGTTTAGGGTTTAGTGTTTGGGATTTGAAGCTTCAGAGCTTTGGGCGTGACAGGTGAGGGCTTATATGGACTTTGGGGCTTGGGGTTTAGGGTTGGGTTTAGGGATTAGGATGGGTCTGGTAGGGCTTCCTCTAACGTTCCTTTCAAGATTCCTTTAGACCTAAAGGGCTCGGGCTTTTTGGGCGTGTCAGAACATCCAGAGGGACCCTTAATAAGGACCCCTGGGCATATACCGTCACATACCCTTAATATAGCTATTATATACCCATAATATAGCCCATTATAGGGTAGGGGTCCCCATTAAGGGTCCCTCCTTTTCCTCTTTGAGTAGAGCATGCTCTCAAGGAGGGGAAACGAAGCATGGTATAGGTAAGAAGAAATCCAGTGCAACTCAAACCCAGGTCTAGGGGTTACGGTTGATAATGTAAATCCTGCATTACCCATAATAAGGACTATACTATTATTCCCATAGTTTAGGGTCCTAAAGTAATGCAAGATTTATATCATCAACAGTGGGACAAGAGACCCTGTAGAAACCTCGAAACCCAGGGTGCGAGCCTCAATCCTGACCTCAAAACCCCAAAGTCCAAGCGCACAGAGGGTTGTAAGGCTGACACTTCCTTTGAGGTCCGGGTGAAAGTTCTGGGCTTGAAGGTTCGGGTTTGAGGGTTCAGGGTTGGTGGTTCGGGGTTCGGATGAGGAGTTAAGGGCTCCGGGTGTTTCCCCGAGGAATGCAGGCTTTTGGGGGTCTGATGATTCCGGCTACCACACATATATTCCCCAACGACAACACTGCGCCTATCTGCACCTCCTTCTTTCTCGCTCCAAGCTGTGGGAACATGCAAACCTAAGCTCAACGAGTCCTAAAAGGGAAGCCTCACAGGGAACCCAAAGTCCTTAGAAAGGGAAGCTTTACAGGGGAACCTAATGTAGCGGCCTGAATAATTGGAATAGGGTTTAGGCGTACGCTATACCAGAGTTATGATTTGGAACCACCCAAAACCTTATTCTAATTATGAAGGCCTCTACGTTATATAGTACCATTCCCTGTATCCTTTAAAGAAACCCTATTCTAATTATTCAGGACCCTATTTCGGTGCCCCTGCAGGCCATGGATGCACAGGTCCCAGAAGCTGTCGTCTGGCTGCTTCCCGGATGCCCTTTACGGGGCTAGAGTAAGGGTTTAGGGTTTTGGGGTTTAGGGAAAAGGGTTTCAGGATCCAGGGTTTAGGGTTTCGGGGTTCCCACAATTGGTGCCTGGGGGTTCCTGCAAGGGTTCTTCTAAAGGTTCCTACGCGATTTCTTTTGTAAGCTTCGCAGGGGTCCTTCCAGAGTTCCTAGAGGGTTCCTGTTGCAAGATTACGATAAGGGTTCCGAAAGTGTTCTTATAACGGGTGTATACAGTTGCTACACGGGATCGAAATCAGCGCTTGTAGCAACCCTCGAGACAAATCCCTTATAGGAACCCTCTGACAGGAATCTTTTAGGAACCCTTAAGGCTGCGGCTGTAGCTTCAGGCAAAACACTTGAAGACCTCCAGGCCCTGCACCCCGCCATTAAACCCGGTCGCCAAACACTATAATTAAGGTAGAATTTCAAGTCGAATAAGGGGTCAACTTCGGCTTTTAGGGTTTAGGGTTCAGGGTTCAGGGTTTAGGGTTTAGGGTTTAGTTTAGGGTTTAGGGCCCAGGTTCAGGATTCAGGTTCTTCTCTGGAAGGCCTGGCTTCGAATTTCGTAGCAAGAAGGGGCTTGAGGGGCTTGAGGGTTCAGGGTTGAGGGCCTTTGGGGTTTAGGGTTTAGGGGCTTAGGATGTGGGATTTGGGTTTAGGGTTGAGGGCCTTTGGGGTTTAGGGCCTTTGGGGTTTAGGGTTGAGGGCCTTTGGGGTTTAGGGTTTAGGGTTTGGGTTTAGGGGCTTAGGGTGTGGGATTTGGGGTTTAGGTTTTTGGGGTTGGGGTTGAAGGCGTTTGGTTTTTCTTCGAGGCCTAGGGGACTTAGTAAGTAGATGATAAGTTAAGTATCGTTTAAGCCCCCCTGGCCGATCACACCCCCTAGACATCCCGCAGACAAAGTCAGAAATCACCCGTATACTGTATACTGAATCCTAGATCCTAAAAAGTATTCCTTGATGAAGGGCTAGTGCCCAAAAGGATCCAAAGTACCTGCATACATAGTCGAATGTAGGGTCTCTATAACTATAATATGATTTGGGGAAGTACCTCCCCAAACCCTAGAAACCCCTTAACACTAAAGTCCTAAACCCTAAATCCCAAACACCCCAACCCCAAAAACCTAAATTACTAAACCCCAAATCCCACACCCTAAGCCCCTAAACCCCAAACCCTGAAACCTAAACCCCAAACCCGAAACCCTAAAGCCCTAAAACACCCCTACCCTAAACCCTTAAACCCTAACTTACCCTTATAGTAACCCTTAAAGAATCCTTAAAGGAACCCCTAAAGCCCCGAATAAGGTCGAATTTCAGATTCAATGGGGATTTAAATTCGACTTTAAGCCTTTGTCCTCTAGGACTCCGGTGCCTCTCTGGGAGGTTTAGGGTTTAGGGCAACCCTAAACCCTAAACCCTTAACCGTTAAGGAATCCTTAAAGAAACCCCTAAAGCCCCCTTTGGGTTGTGAAGTCTGAAGGCTAGTAGTCTCCGCCGGGCTCCTCAGTGCCCTCGCCGTCTGGCGTTCCTTTCAGCTCCTTGGCGTTAAGACCCTAGGGGCTCTTTAAAGGGATCTATAGAGTTCCTTAAAGGGATCTCTAGGGTTTCTTAAAGGAATCTATAAGGGTTCATAATCATATAGTAGAAGCCAGAAAGTTGGAACATCAGGCTCCTCATGCCCTTAAGGTAAAGTATAAGGGATCCTAGCACTAATCCTCCTAAAGCCATGTTCCAACTTTCTGGCTTCTACTGTAGTGTTTTTGGGGGGTTCCTTCAAGGGCGTCCTTTAAGGGTTCCTTTTCGTGTTTCAGGGGTTTGGGGGCTTTATGGTTTTCGGGTTTTGGGGTTTGGGGGTTTGGGGTTGGGTCGGGTGGTTTAGGATTTTGGGGTTTTGGGTTTGAGGGTCTTTAGGGGTTTTAGGGTTCAGGGGTTCTGGGTTTTTGGTACAGGGGTTTAGGACGTAGGATTTTGGGGTTTGAGGTTTGGGGCGAGGGTTTTAGGGTTTAGGGGGTCTAGGGTTTTTGGAAATCTAAGGTTTGGGGGGCTTAGGCTTTGGGTTTTGTTGGGCTGATTGCCTTGGGGTTGAGCGACGCCAGCTGCCAACAAACTGTCCGGCATCTCGCCGGCAAGCTTGGAGAACTCGCGGCTGGTGGACACCAAGACCACTTGGAGGTTCATGGGTAGTTATAAGTAGCAGTAGGGTTATCAGTCCCCTAATTCGTATGGGTTATATGTATGGGTGGTTGTCAAAATTATGGTCCCCTTTTGGGTCCCTATTATAGTACGGCACTTATTATTTAGGGTACCCAAACAGGGACCATAATTTTGACAACCGCTCGTATAGTTACCCGACAAAAAACCTTACTTTTTAAACTACCCATGAACCTCCACGTAGATCATGGTAGGACCATGCCCTGGTGGCGGCGCTGCCGAAAACCCCCGATTTCTGCGAAGAAAAGGGGGTTTCAGAAACTGAGGGTACAGTGTCTGGGAGTCACCAGTCCTTATAGTAAGGATCCTACTATCTAGGTTACCATATTAGGGTCCCCTATTTTCGGAAACTCTCACCAAAACCTGGTGAGCTGGCACAGCCTGCCGTGCGAGCTTTTCGAGGAGTTCACGCTACGGCTTACACGCCGTGATCCATCTCACGATGTTGAACGCCGAAGCGGCCGTAGCGGCCATGAGAATTAAGCCACCGATGATCGGCTTTCACTGGTTTCGGGGTTTGGAGCTTAGTGTTTTGGGGCCTGAGGCTTTGAGGTTTGGGCAAGATAGGGGCTGGTGGCGATTGGGGATTGGACTCCCTGGTTGTTTTGGACGTCCTGTTAGGATTCGGACTGAGCCATTCTGGGAGTAGCGATTAGAGGGTTTGGGGCAGCCGCAGAGCTTTGAGCCCTGAATCGCTGTGTTTCTGGATTTGGCGGAATTCAGATCTTGAGTCTTAAGTGGGGTGTTGGGGCTTGAGGGCTTGGGGCAGTCGCCCGAAACCCTAAACCAGACCCTAGACTGGGGCGTTGGGGCATCAGAGATATTTGGGGTCTGCGGCTTTCCGGCTGCTTTCTTCTTGACGGCGCGAGGACCAATTTTCAGCGTTTGGCGTTGATTTCGTAGGTTGTTTTGAGTTGTGTTGTGTTTTTCAGCGTTGGGCTTTGGGGTTTCGAGGTCTGGGCGGGGATTGAATCAATATGCCCTATTTCCGTAGAATCATATAATCACACGCTCCAGAGCCATGTTTCAATACTCAGGTCCCTAGAGTTGTAACATGACACCTTATCAAATCTTTTAAGCAGTATAGGGAAAGAACGCTACATATTCAGGCCCTATATTATATAACATAGGGCGTAAGCGCCTTGTTTATGAAATGAGGGTTCTGGGATGCATTACCGGGACATATACCGAGCTTTTAGGGTTTCTGAGAGTTGTCTGCGTGTGAACACAACCTGCGGGAGGCAAGTTTAACTTTGATCCCGGAACTCTGAACCTAGACCCGAAACCGCAACTTCTGTACGCCTTGGAGGGGAACCTTGCTACGCGCACCCCAAATCCGTACAGCCCAAGCACTCTTGGCATGAGGTCAACGTGCCAGATCCAGCTAAGCGAAGCCTACTTGCTGAATGGTCAATGCATTCGCAACACGCCGTCGGTAAAATCCATGGACTATGCTCCTCGTTCGCATCTGGCTAGCAGAAAGGCTTTGTTTTTTGTCCACGGAGGAAGAAGGCACAACCACCAAATTAACCCTGAAGGGAAAAAGCAGAATCAGCTTGAGCTGTTTTCATTACATGGGAGTGTCCGAAAATAGGGGACCCTAATACAGTAATTGCCCTAAATAGTCGGTTCCTTATTATCACGACCCAAAATGAGGTATGTACCCTAATATTCGGAAACTCTCAAAAAGAGCGGTTTAAGTATTTGCTTCCATGTCTGCTTGGGGGTGCAGAGTGGTCTTTGCTGCTTGCGCATGCTCCTGGGGTTTCCGGGCTTTGAGCAATACTCGGTAATAGTTACTATAGGGGCCTCCATAATTAGAGTAGGGCTCCTTTAAAGGGAATCGGAATAAGGATTTAGTATAGGGGCAATAATAGTTACCCATACCATTTAGGGGGCTCCTCGTTATAATTATACTACGAGGGGCCCCAAAACCCTATTCTAATTATTAAGGCCCCTATTATAGTACAAGCTGAACCCTGAGCCCGTGAGGTTCAGGCATCACCGCTTGACCTCAAATCCAATGTATGAACAAAGCCAAAGCCCTAAACTATCCTAAACTATCCCCAAACCCTGAACCCTAAGTTCCTGCACTAGATAGGACTACTATATACGGACACCCTCGGGATGTTGGAGAAGGTTGGGTTTTGGTTTGCACTTCACAAGGCTCGTATTCTTCTGCTATTGAACAAGACTCGACTAAGGGTTGTAGCGGCCCGTATAATTTAGAAGCTGCCCCCACCCTGTAATAGTGGCATAATAGGAATATAATAGGGCCCTACTATAATCCTTATAGTCACTATTACAGGGTGGGGGCAGCTTCTAACGTATAATTGTAAACTCTACAAAACCCGTAGAGCACCCTTCCCCAAGCCGTTTCAGTCCTGGAACCCTGAGCCCTGAGCTTGAAATCCCACACGCTGACAGCCGTCCCCAAACCCCTATATGCATCCGAAACCCCATAATTTTGCCCGTGATACTCTTACGATACTTTGCCAATTGCTGTTAATTACTGTTGTGACTATTACTTTTACTTTTGCGGAGTACATTACTTTGCTAGTGTTATTGTGTTTATGTTCAATGTTCATTGGTATTGGAATTAATGTTATAAGTTATTACTGCTCTTACTATTATTATTACTATCATTATTGTTAGTACTGATACTACTATTACTGATTGTTGTTGTTGTTGCTGCTGCTGTTGTTGTTGTTGTTGTTGTTGCTGTTGTCATTATTATTACTACTATTATTCGTAATGTTATTCGTATTGGTGTTTTTTTAGCTGCCCTGGGCGCGGACTATACCACGTCCCTCCCGTTGTTAGTGGTGGTAATGGTAGTGCTAGTGCCAGTGCATGTGCTACCGTTCCAAAATGTATTTGTGAAACAAGTATGATTGCTGTTTGTGTTGCTATTCTTTCAGCCGCCATCGCCATCCCTAAACCCTAAACCCTAAACTTTGAACATTCTCTGTTCTCATAAGTATTAACACCAAAAAGCAGCATGAAGCCCTAAACCCCAAGCCCAAGACTCTACAGGCCCTGGGAGCTGGCATTCTCCTCTATGCCTTGGCGGCAGCCGGAGGCGAGAATAGGAGGTTCATTGACCTAGTAGTCGAGTAGGTAACCTTTAACCTTTTTTGGGTAGTATAGTCCCTATATAATCCCTATATAACTAAAAAGTTTAACCTTTATAGTTCCCCGTGATAGACGACAAGTAGGTTGAGGCTTTTCAGGGGTTTCGGGCCTGCAGTGGATTTTCGGGGTAGATTTCGATAGGGTGCAGGCAAACGCAGAATTTTTGGGAAGTGCTCAAACCCTTGCGAAGGCAGGAGAGTAGTTGAGATGCAGCGCGAGATTGAGCAGCCGTGGACCGGGGCACAACAACAAGAAGCGGAGGCATCGAGCACAGATCGCCTATGTGCCGTGTTGAACCTTTCAGAGTGCGGCCTATCTCATCAGAGATGAACTCTGCTCGAAAGATCTCTTCCAGCACCTGAACAAGGTGAGACGAGAGAAAACCAGCCTGAAGCCATTCTGCTGGCGATGTGTCGTACGATGTGCCACGCTTGCAGAATGCTTGGTGTTGGTTGGTTGGTGTGTGGGTGTGTGGTTCTTTTCTGCGTTGTTCCTTTACTTGTGTCGCCTTTTGTTTGGGCTCTTGCTTGTTCCGGTTTGTTGAGTGCTTTGACCGGTAGTTGGAGGTTCAAGGGTAGTTATTATAAGTAGGGTAACTATACTTTTAAATCATATTAGGGGATGTATAACACCTTCAGCTCCAATAGTAGTAATAGTAGTAACAGCAAGGGGTGTTATGATGATGATGATGACAATACTAGTGTTCATATGAACAGCCCTTTCGCTAAATCCTCACCTAAAAGCCCCAAAGCCGCAAACCCAAATCTCCATCGTGCTGGACCGTAGGGTTTAGGGTTCCGAGCTGAGGATTCAGGGTTGCAAGCCCTGAGCCCCACATACAAAGCCACCGAAGCCACTATGAAGATCTCGCAAAGCTTGGCCTAAAGCCTGGCAAAAGCCCAATAAAGTCACTCTTAAACCATCACAAGCGCACGTCAAAACGAAAGCTAAACCCTAAACCCTGAAACCTGAAAAGCCTTAACCCTTCATTACCAAGACCTAGCATCAAGACGCAAGCCCAAAGCCGCCCTCAACCCCGGCGAGTCGTCTGGGAAGGTGTCCTCGCAGCCGGCACTTCTGCTGAGCAGGTAGGTTTCTCGGCAGGCAACTCGAAGCTCGTTCGCTTTGTGCTTGTTTTGGTAGTAGTACTCTCTTGGATGGAGTGTAGTGTTCTTCGTTTCGGATCGGGAGGCAGGTAGAGGTTCAAATTCATAGGTTTTCAGGCAGGGTCTACCGCGTGGACTGTCGGAGATTAAGGGCTTTAGGTTTAGGAGTTGCGGGTTTCGTCGTAGCTTCGGTTTTGGGGTCAGGAGGCTCACGGTATGTATAAACGACCCTGACCCCAAACCTTAAACCTTAAATCCAAAGCCGCAAACTCTAAACCCGAAATCCATGAGCTTCAGTCAAGGCTTGATGATCCTTGTGCTGACAGCTCTCGTCGGCCCCGTCATGAATCTTCTCCTGAGGGTGAAGGCCTCCCGCCGGGAAGTCGGATTTTTCGGGCTTTGGGGCTTAGGGCTTTGGGTTCAGGATCTAGGGTTTAAAGGTTTGGGCTTAGGGTTTAGGGTTTTAAGGTTTAGGGCTTTGAGGGTTAGGGCTTAGGGCTTAGTGAGATGTGTTTGGGTTTAACCCCAACGCTGAATAAATCCGAAACGGGATACCGGAGGCTGTCCCAAGCCGAGACTGGCATGCTCCGGCAGCAAGGGCTTGAGGTGTTAATGAAGTAAGACTGGTTGTACAGTAAAGAAGAATCCTTTGAAGCCGTACACGACTCAGGCTATACTGCTTAACATCCAGGCCCGAATAATTACCAATAGAATTTCACAGGGTTTCTGCCTGTAGCTGTAGAATATTGTGCTACCGGGCTTTCTTGGTACGAAATGCAGCATTCTAGGGACATAGGATTCAGGGTGTAGCAGAGTGAGGATGTCAGGTTTAGAGCAAGCGGTGCAGGATGGAGTGCATAGTCTGTAGGATGTGCGGCATAGGCTTCAGAATCGAAGACGAAGGTTTCAGGAAAAATGGGATAGAGGCATCGGGGTGAGGCAGTGAATGTACATACCGCTAACGAATACGCCCCCCCCCCCCCCGCCATTTATTGGGGTCCACGTAAGGCTTGGAAAGGAATTTGGCAAGACTCTCACGAAGCAACGACGGTAGCTTGCAAACGACCCTTCCCCGGACCCAAGCCGTGAACGTTCATAGATCCAAATGCCTGTCACCTCTTAGAAAGAGTGGAGTGTGTGCAATCCGTAACTCCAAAACCCAAAAACTCCTAAACCTTATGCCGCTGTGCCCCAAACTCCTAAATCCCAGAACCCTTCCGCATCCTTAAACCCTAAACCCTACTTGGAGGGTCATGGGTAGTTATAACTGGGGTTATGAGTCTCCCAATATGAGTTATAAGTACAGCTACCCTACTTCTAACCCGAGTTATAACTACAACTACTCATGAACCTCCAAGTGGGCCCTAAACCCTATACGCTTGTAGAATCTGTATAGATCCCTTTAAAGGTAGAATCTGTATAGATCCCTTTAAAGGGACCCTTAAAGGATCCCTTATAGCTACCCCTAAACCCTATAAGCCCCAAGAGACCCGGAGCTCTGCCGGATGAGGCCGGCAGTGACGCTGAGACGGAAGCTGCCAGGGTCAAGATGAAGCCGCAGGGCTTTGAGCTCCGGCTTTCCAGGACCCTCCATAGGGGCTGTCCTTGAAAGGGATCCTTGAAAGGGGTCTGTAAGGGATACTATAAGGGTACTATAATATAGGGGCTTCAATAATTACCTAAGGACCCTCAAGTGTGCCCTCAAATAATAAATGGGCTTAAATAATCAGAGCAGAGTTCCTTTAAAGGGGGTCTATAAGGGCTACTATAAGGATTTAGTAAAGTGGGCCCCCAAACCCCTATTCTAACTATTAAGGCTCCTGTTTGGGGATCTGTGAGCAGATCTTTAGGGTCTCAAACGGGGTCTATCGTACCTAATAGTAGGACTCTAGGGCCTGGGTGTGGTTTAAGTTTAGGGCTTAGGGTATAAAGGGTTTAGGGTTTGGGGTTTAAGGTTTAGGGCTTAGGGTGTAGGGTATAAAGGGTAGTATAGTAGGTCTTCAGGGATATGGTCCCCAATAGGAGACCTGGGGTCGAACACGTGGTAGAATGAGGGTCCAGGTCCACTAATCCCG
Source organism: Symbiodinium sp. CCMP2592 (assembly GCA_905221615.1). Lineage (NCBI taxonomy): Eukaryota > Dinophyceae > Suessiales > Symbiodiniaceae > Symbiodinium > Symbiodinium sp. CCMP2592. The sequence continues at coordinate 520,358 of CAJNDT010001990.1, forward strand.
AGCACCTTAAACTCCGAAACCCAAACCCTAGACCGTTTAGGGGTTTAGGAATTCAAGTTTCAGGTTTGAAGGTTGCTTCGTTTCGGGGGTTATGCAAGTATTAAGGGCCTGTCGGGTGTGAGTTTAGGGTTGATTGACCTAGCAGTGAGAGGAAACCCAGCCAAGGACCACTGAGCTCATTTATCAGTGCCGTGAAGGTTTGGAAGGACAAGGAACTTCACAAGAGAGTGGTAGTCACCCCAAAAACCCGAACCCAAGTTGCTACGCTCTCAACACCTCTTTTTGCAAATCCTCCTCGAATCCTAAGTTCTATATAGATTTTCGAAGCTAAACCTCAACTCATAAAGCCTGAAGCCCCAAATGGCGCGTGTAGAACGCTGTAAGGAACTTCAGCAGACCCACGATTCCAGCTGAGGAAGAACTCCTTTCTCGTGGCGCAGCTGCCGAGAAGTCGACTGACGGAAACTTTTCTTGGAGCTTCCTACATTGGGAGGAGGCAAGCTGCAGGGGCAGTTTAGGGTTTAGGGTATAGGGTTCAGGTTCTTTCGTCTGTGGGGATTTGAGATTCAGGGTTCAGGGTTGAAGGTCGTTGGGCTTTTGGTTTCAGGCTGCAGGTGCCAGATCCGTAGTATACTTGGAGGTTCATGGGTAGTTATACATGGGCTTATAAGTCCCCTAATATGGCATATAAGTATAGTTACCCTACTTATAAGCCTAATTATAACTACCCATGAACCTCCAAGTAGACCTTACAGAGGCCTGAAAATACCACCAACACTAACTAATTCGTCCTCAGGGTTTCTTTTCATACTCCCGGTACAAAAGCTCCTACGGACCCACAGAGACAGGAAACCCTCGCAAGTCTCCAGCCCCCAACCCTCGACTTGGAGGTTCATTGGCAGTTGCAAGTAGGGTTATAAGTACTTGGTGTTCTTCTGGTTGACTCTTAGGACTTTAACTTTTGGGGTTTCTATATGAGCTATAGTAAGTAGGCTAAAGGTTCAACTTTTTGGAGGGCTTCAGAGGTCAGCCAAGAGTAGCGTAACTATAGTTATGACCCATGTTAGGGGACTTATAACCCCACTTATTATAACTACCCATGAATCTCCAAGTAGGCCCTAAACCCTATACGCTTATAGAATGCCTAGAGATCCCTTTAAAGGACCCCTTATAGATGCCCATTGAACCTCTCCAAGTACCCCAGTTAAAGTCGTATCCCCTGAAAGTTCCCGTCTGAAGATCGGCCAGGTCGGGCGTGCAAGCACTAGGTTTAGGGTTTTAGGGTTTAGGGTTTTAGGGTTTTAGGGTTTTAGGGTTTTAGGGTTCCAGGGTTCTAGGGTTTAGGGTTTAGGGTTTTAGGGTTTAGGTTTTAGGGCTTTAGGGCTTTAGGTCTTTAAGGTTTTAGGTTTTTAGGGTTTAGGATGTTAGGGTTCTACGTTTCTAGGGTTTAGGGGTTTAGGGTTTTAGGGTTTTGGGTTTTTAGGGTTTTAGGGTTTAGGGTTTTAGGGTTTTAGGGTTCTAGGGTTTTAAGGTTTAGGGTTTTAGGGTTGTAGGGTTTTAGGGTTCTAGGGTTTAGAGTTTTAGGGCTTTTAGGGTTTAGGGTTTTAGGGAGCCGCCCAGGTAAGCCAAAGCCCTTTCATCAACCCTACCCTGTTCAGCAGTCCCCTTAAAGAAACCCCCTAACGCATAGAACCCTTGGGTTGATGTAAAAGAAGTCTTTTGCATAGACCCCCCACAAACACAAAAAGCTTGAAACAGGATGCCTGTAAAGGTTATATTATAACTACCGTACCTGTTGTCTCAGTACACATGGGCCTTACATGCTTTGACCACGGTTTCGGTATAGATCATCGTATTGATAGATTGTATACACAGCCGTCAGGAATCCGATTCGTAAGCATTCAGGGCCTGGTATCAGTTAGCGCAAACCCCACTCCTAAACCCCCAAACCCTAATCCGTATAAACCCCAACCCCTAAAGACCTAAACGCAAACAAACCCATGCCCTACACCCCTACACACTAAAACTAAAACCCAAACCTTAAACCCTTAACCCCAAATCCTAACAGCATAATTGCCCCCGAGCCCCCATTCTATTTTTGAATGTCATAAGAGAGCTACCGGAGGCCCTAAGCTGTGTTCAGGTGCTCGCGGCGGGGCGGCAGAGTCGGGAAACCCGCCCAGATATTCCCGGCGACGAAGGAATTCTCAGTGAAGGCGGGTGGTAACGTGAACATGAAAGGTTCCTGGGTTCCTTTCAGCGAACGATAGGGGATACGATAAGGGTCAAAGCTCTTACCATCCTGTTAGGGCTTCAGAGATGTAAGGTTGATGGTGTTAAGAATGGCTTTGTGTTTTGGGCCTGGGGCTTTCTGCTTCAGGGCTTGGGGTGTATGGTGTTTTGAAATACGGGTTTAGCAAAGGATTTGATAATGGCCTTCTCTGGCTTTTATCGAGCTTGCGAAGTCAGCATGCTTTTCAGGGACCGGCACTGTGCAGTCATAATTGATCACAGTAGTACTTCTGGTCATGCTGGCACCGTTCCTCACAACAATAGAACTAACAACACGAAAACTCATTGACAGTTGCAGGTTTTTGGGAGACAATATAGGACGGACAGCACCACTCGTGAGAATGATGCTGCGCGTCATCGCCGTCGTCAGCCATCGATAACCTAAACAATAAGCCATAAAACCCAGAGCGGACGGTGCAATCATTTCGCCACTTTGCCAGGCACACCCTTTGGCCTTCTCTCAGATGTACTGTGGCAGCGGCAGCGCATTCACAAGCTTACGAGCTCCCGCGCCACTGGGCGAGGACTGTCCCCAGAATCTGTGAGGATTTAGAATGTAGGAGCACTGCAACAATAGGAAAGCTACAATTAGTGTGGTCATGGTTTCGCGACGGGCACTCGCGTTGCAAAGCAGCCTCGGGTGAACATATCTAAAGCCTGGACCCCCAGACCCCAAATCTCTCAAAAGCCATACACCGTAAAGCACACTTGCGTGGGGACTATCACGGTCTACTAGTGTTCAGACCCTCTCCGATACTACACAGGAGCATATCTCAGCGCTTGAAACTTTGCAAACTAAGCCTTAGTCGTCGGGTTTCGCGGTTTCAGGGTCATGAGTTTAGTGAGGTTCAAGAGGAGTAGCCTAGGGTTCGGTTAGCTCATAAATTCAGACTCTTATGTCAGGCGTTCGCGGCCTTTGTTCCGGACACTCATCTGAAGCCCAAACCTTGCTTGCAACCCCAAAACCTACTGCCTTTTATTTGGGGGTTCCGAGTCTTATGCGTTCCGCTTTGCTTTTCATTTTCGATTAACCAGGCACGCTCTGGGCTACAGGAAAATCGTATCGCTCCGTGACTGAGGCCGGTTTCTTGGTGTGGCCTGGCTGCTTTTTTTCGCTGGCCCTAGCCGTGGCGAGCACGGCCACGAGGCTTCAAAGCAGAAGCTGTCCTTAGCATATCGTCAGTAATATGATAGGGGACTGAAGTATTACCCATACTATTTTGAGGGCTCCTTACTACATTTATAGTAGAATGGGCCCCAAAACCCTATTAAGGCCCCGATATTATGGGATTTTGCCAGCTTCTGGAGTTATCACCAGAATCATAATGCTGATCCCACTACTTGTGGCATAGTAGTTCCTTTTTGGGCTTTCCTTATAGGATTCCAAATACGAACACCCAACAGGAACTAGCCGTGTCATCACAGCCAAATGAACTCCACCAACTGTCACGAGCCTCGAAATCACACTCACCAAGCTATCAGATGCCCATAGAAGCCATATGATCACTGACATAACCCTAGGCTCAATTGTAGTTCCTTTTTTGTGGGTCATTTTTAGGACCCTATAGGGTAATCCCAAAGAGGAACTACTATGGAGCTTTTGGGTAACTTGAACCCCAAAACTTCAGCCGTGCGTAAGTCTCAAAGTGTCAACACAGCCGAAGGCCTCGACTGACAGATTGCCAACACTGTTGCCTAGGGTTCCTTACCATACCCCCAAAAACCCTATTCTAAAGATCAAGGCCCTTCCCTTAATCCTTTACGGAATCCCTGTTCGGAATCATGTAAAAGGAACTCCAGTCTAAATTTTCAAGGCACTAATAGTCGCCAAGGCTGTGCAGGGAATGCTCTTCGCTTGCTCCAGGGGGGAGCTCGCATCGCTGGAGGCGGTGGAAAGCAGCAGCGTCCTAATGTAGGAACCTGATTAAGAAACCTTGGGCCTTTATTAGGGTTCCTTATATGAATCCTACTATATTTGGGTATAACCCGGGGTTTCTTAATCAGGTTCCTACATTAGGGTTCACGGTCCAGTTACTATTTTTTTGTTCAGTCATGTTTGCCGTTTGGATTGTTTTCACGTTTTCCTCGGGCTCCAGGTATGCTACTTTGGGTCTAAGGTCTATAAGGGTAATTGTCAAATTTATGGCCCCTTTTTGGATACCACAAAAAATGGGTGCCGTATTACAATAAGAACCCAAAAGGGGCCATAATCTTGACAACCACCTGTCTAGGGTCTATAAAAACCCTATAGATCCCTTGTAGAACCCTGTATAGATCCTTTTAAAGGAACCCTAAACCTTTAAGGATCTATAAATAGCATTCACTCAGGGCTATTTGGAGCAAAAGGCTCTGATGGAGGGACCTTGAGACCCTACCCTAAGCCGCAACTCCCCAAACCCTAGATTCCAAACTGCAAAACTCAAGAATCCGAACCCTACCACTCCCCCCTCAAAGCACCAAGAAAACCCTCAACCCTACTGTCAACCCTTCCCCCTCCCCTCCAAAACATAATAAACACACCCAAACGCAAGGCACCGACCCCTTCCCCCCCCCCCCCGAAATCGTGTTGTAGGTCACAGGCCTTGGCCAAAACATCCAGTTCGTGAAGTCGCAGGACCTCGCAGCGGAGTGCCGACTGAAATGCTGCAGTTGATGATGTAATTCCTGCATTACCTTATGGGAATTATGGTATATTCCTTATTGTGGGTAATGCAGGATTTATATCATCAACAGTACTGGGAGGTTCAGCGGTAGTTATAAACAGGTTTAGAAGTAGGGTAACTATACTCATAACCCATATTAAGGGACTTGAAACCCTACTTATTACTACCCATGAACCTCCAAGTATAGGAGCTGTGATAATTATAGCAGTGCTTCAGGGGTTTTTATTGATGTCATCTTAAAGCTCTGATATACTTGCATTGTTTAGGCCCTAGGGTACCCTCAACCCCAAGCCCTTCACCCTACTACCACCCTAGACCCTAAACCCTGACTCCTAAACCCCCTTGAACCTCAACTGTGAGGCCCTCCAGTTCGAGATAACGGTACTGAGCATCGCAGTCCTACTTGGAGGTTCATGGGTGGTTATAAGTGGTGTAACTGTACTTATAGCCCATTTCAGGGGATATTAGGGGGCTTAGTCTCATACCTTCCTATCTGAGTTATCGGTATAGTTGCCTTACTTTTCACCCTATAAATACCCTAAGGCCCCAAAGTAGTTCCTTTTTGGGGTTCATATGTAGAACCCTATAAGGTAATCCCCAAAAGGAACTACTTTGGGTGAAGAGGGTCATAGCTACCCATGAACCTCCAAGTAGAAGCCCTGATCTCCGGAACGCCTTAAAAAGGGGCCTTAAATATGAGAATAGGGTTTTGGGGGCCCATAATACTACTTTTGTAATAGAGAACCCCCCAAACCCTATTTTGATCATTAAGGCCCCTATATTATTTCTTTCGTCCGGATTTATCAGGCGAGTCCCCCGTTTCGGCACCCTTTGCTGCGATGGTTTTCGGGCTCATATCGGGCTCCGCAAGGTTTAGGGTTTAGGATTTAGGCTTTGGTTCGGCATTTTAAACCCTGCAGGTGAAACCATTGAGTCACTGAGTATATTGCACTTACTACAGTAAAACTCTCAAACCCGTTGCTTTTAGTGTTCATCTTGCAGGACCACTGTTGCCACACCTAAACCTTGAACAGTTTTCGAATATTTCAGGAGCTTCCACCAGGGGTGTTAAGTTTTCTGGGCGTTCTTCTGGTTGGCTCTTAGGACTTTAACTTTTTGGGTTTCTGTATGAACTACAATAAGGAGGCTAAAAGTTTAACTTTTAGGAGGGGTTCAGAAGTCAGCCAAGTTTTCTTCCTCCAGGACCACTATGTGCTTGGGGCAGACAAGGCCGTGCGGCAGGTCTCCCTCTACGCCTCAGCACACGAAGCACGCAGCCGGCACCTGACAGTCGAGCCACCTCTGACCGACGCCGGGCTACAGTTCATGATCCTCATAGCAGTAGATAGTATGGCACGGTAGAGTATAGCCAGTATAGCATATGATAATATATGTCATTCTATTGTGCTGTATGGTACTGTTCTACATGATGTTCTTATGACCTGCAATGCGGGCTGTGTTTGGTTGTATGTTAATGCAGATCGAGGTCTGAACAGCTGGTAACATTCACCCCTTATAGTCGGCATATGTATACTCTGACAAACCCCATACGCCCTAAACCCTTAAAAGATCGTAAACTCTATATTCATGGGAAGTGTACAACAGAGCAACTTCGAGGCTTACGGTTGTCGTCGCGCCAACCATGAGAAGCTCTAAATGACCCCCCCCCCCCCCCCCCCCAGCTTGTTGGGTTTTGGATTTTCTTTCTGGGTCTCTATGGTTCAGGGTTCGGGGCGAGGGTTCGGTTCTGGGTTTTGGGTGGCTAGGATTGAGTTTCTGTTTCTTGGGGGTTGGGCTTAGGATTTTGGGTTCAGGGTGGTTTAGGGATTGGGGGCTTCGGGTGTAGGGCTTCTTCCTCGTTTGTTCAGGAAGCCAGATTCAGCGCTCTTTCACCCGTGCCCATTGGTGGGATGATGGTGCCGCGAGTGGCGCGTGTCACCATTCAAGGCACGAATCCCAGCCTACCTGCTACTGAGTCCCTCGGAGTGGTTGGAAGCACGGCGGTTTGGGACCTTGATTTTTACTCTGCATGTGGATGCTAGTAGCTATAGAGCTTTGATCAGTTCTCTGGTTCATGAACGTCGGACCATGCAGTTGACTGGATGAAGACCTTGTTTTGCATGTCGCAGACCCCAAGACCAAATCCTGAATCCGGACCCGTAGACTCACAAGCCGGGGTTTGGGGTAAGTAACCGACCAAATCAAAAAGTGTCCCAGCAGTAACTGCTGCTTTCAAGGCAGTGGAGGAGCATTCGTCGTCAATGGAATGACTCCAGTTTAGTGTCCCACCAAACATTCCAAAGTTTCCAAAATAAACCTCTCAAGAACTGGAAAATCGTCGCGCCTCGAGCGTGCAGCCGACAGACCTGATTCAGAATCAGATTCCTCCCGGGTTCATGCACAGACAAGCAAGGTACCTTGTTCGCTTTGCTCCCCAAGCCAAGCTTGCGCAGGCACGAGACGTGTTTTAGGACTCTTGGTGTTGGGGTTTAGGTTCTTAGAGCTTAGGTTCCGAACAGTACCCGAACGGTCCATCAATCATACTTAAATAGTATATACTTTGGCCCTACCGTATCGCTAGAGGGACTACTTTAAGGCCACGACATGTATTTTATGAGTACAGGGACCCGTAAGGGTTAGGGCCGGACAAATAGCAATGCCACAAAGATATTTTCATGTGGAAGGCGGGGATATGAGCTGAAAGGGTGTATCAAAGGGGAAAAGGAGGGACCCTTAATGGGGACCCCTACCCTATAATGGGGCTATGTAATGTGTATACAATTTCTATGTTAAGGGTATATACCTAGGGGTCCTTATTAAGGGTCCCTCCTTTTATGCTTGGAAAGGTTCGGTGCCTCGGCAGGCGGTATTTCTCTTAGTTTTAGCATGTGAGATTCACGAGTGGAATCCAAGTTTGCACAGTTGCCCCGTGTACCTTCGGTTCTCCGCAGGACGGTTTACGCGAGATTTGCAGCTTTGCCTACCTCACCTGTCCATAGACATGGCCTCTGCAACTTCGCACTCCTGTTCGATATGTAATTTATCCTAAATCCTATTATATTCACCCTTACAACCCTCTAAAATACCAGAGCACCATACTTTAACCCGTATTGTAACCCTACAAAAGGAACCCTAAACCCTAAACTCTTAAAGGAACCCTAAACCCTAAGCCGTTAAAGGAACCCTAAACCCTAAACCCTTGAAGTAGAACAAAAACCTTGAAGTAACCTTAAACTTTAAAGCCTCAAAGGAACCCTAAACCCTAAGCCTTAAAGGAACCCTAAACCCTAAACCCTAAAAACGCCCCTAAACCCTAAACCCTTCAAGGAACCCTAAACCCTACCCTAAAACCTAAGCCCTTAAATGAACCCTAAACCCTTAAACCGCAAAAGGAACCCTAAATCCTTAAACCCCAAAAGGTGCTCCTGCTGGAAGCCCCCGACTTGGGCTTCCGGCGCTGCCTGGCATGGGCCACGCTGCCGGGAAGTCAGCTGAGCATACCTCCAGACGCCAAGGCCGGGTTAAGGGTGTACCTTAACCCGGAATAGCCTAGGGTTTAGGGTTTGGGGTGTAGGGTTTAGGGTTTGGGGTATAGGGTTTAGGGTTTGGGGTATAGGGTTTAGGGTTTGGGGCATAGGGTTTAGGGTTTGGGGTATAGGGTTTAAGGTTTGGGGGTGTACCTTAACCCGGAATAGCCTACTTGTTTAGGGTTCCTGATTATGGTGTCCTTATATATGGGTCCTTACAATGGTTTATATATGGGTCCTTACAAAGGTAGGTTGTGGTAAGGACCCATATAAGGAAACCATAATTAGGAAGCCTAAAAAAGGTAGGTTATTCAGGGTTAAGGTAGGGTTTGGGGGTTGAAGGTTTAGGGTTCAGGGTTTACCTAGACCCCCCCCCCCCCCCAACTGCCCTTTATGGCCCCTAACTACCTCTTAATGAGAAATATTAAGGGCTCTACAGGGTTTACTTTAACCCGGAATAGCCTAGCTTTGTAAAGACCCATATATAAGGAAACCATAATAAGGAACCCTACTAAGGACCCATATATATAAGGAAACCATAATAAGGAACCCTAATAAGGACCCATATATAACGAAACCGTAATAAGGAACCCTCATAAGGACCCATATAAGGAAACCATAATAAGGAACCCTAAGAAAAGGTAAGTCATTGAGGCTTAAGGTAGGGTTTGGGGTTGAGGGTTTAGGGTTGACGGCTTGTGGTGGAGGGGCAACGCCTTGAACCCTGAAGTTTAGGGCTCAGGGTTTTGGGGTTTAGGGCTTAGGGCATTTATGGTTTATGTTCTAAGGGGGTGTAGAAGGAGGCTTGTATGTCATTATACGGATCATAGAGTGGAGGGTAAGAGGTGTTAACTGTTCCCACAATGTGTTTTGTCATGTTAAGTTTATGGCTTGAGAGGCTTGAGAGGTTTGTTTGTGACATCAATGCATCGTTGTGTTATAAGCTTCTGTCATGGGTTTAGCAGGTCTTATATTCGGTCCATAGGCTCTGTTGGGATGGAGCGTTCAAGGCCTAGGGATTCAGGTGAAGGATAGAACACTTTGGATCATAAAGCCTCGAAGTGGTTGGAACAACTGGGTTTGTATAATCATTCTGTGTGTTCATAAGACAGGGCATGTACTGGTGTGAGGAGTGATGCTTGATATCTGTTTAAAGCGTGTTTTGAAGCGGCCACGGCCTGCACAACGGGCAGATCGCTAGGCCTCATGCTAGGCTGTAGGGTTGGGGGTTTATGGGTTTGGCACCTCCCAACCCTAACATCTAAACCCAAAACCGGGCCGTAAACCTGTAGGGTCTAGGTATGGGTTCAGCGAGCTTGGAGTTTCGAAGTAGGCAGCAAAGGGTTTCAAAGCTTTGGGATTCAGGGCTTCAGGGTTGCAGGGTTTCAGGATTTAGGGTTGCAGGGTTTCATAAAGGTTCAGAGCTTCTCATGATGAGTTTGTATGGTACTCTGAAGGACTGGGTAGGCAATACTTAACCTTTCGGTGGTTATTCACGACGATAACTGAAAGGTCAACCGATTTTGGGCAAGCACAGAGTTCTATGTACAATGTAGTTTTTGGTAAAGCATCCCTGGTTTTCGGATTCGAGGTTTGCTCAGAGGTTCATGTAGGGCTATAAGTAATTTGGCAACAATACTTAGAGCTGTACTAGGGGACTAACAACCCCGCCTATAACTGCCCACGAACCTCTGAGTAGGGTTGGGAGCAGGATGGCTTTTTGAAGGGGTTTTACAGGATGCAGCGTTCAGGATTGGAGCCTTCGGATTTTCAGGTTTTAGGGCTTGGGGTTTGGAGTTTAGTGTCCCGAGTGGAGGTTTAAAGTTTTATTGGGGTTTAGAGTATAGGGTTGAAGGGTTTCTACTGGGGGGGTCTATGGTTAAGGGTTGGTTTTCCATTGTGTGTGATTGATGGTTCGCCGTTCTTGGCGGGTCTTTGTCGGTTAGGGTTTTTGTTTGAGGTCGCGGGAAGGCGTGCGTAACAAGGATTCAGGGTTCATAGTCCAGTAGGGCTATTGATCAGTTTACCCTTGCGCAACACAAGCAAGCTAAGCGCAAGAATGTCTCCCACAACTTTTTCCTTAACTCAACGGTATGTCAGTCTACACATATGTTTCCTTATCCACAGAACCTCCCCTTACACCCCCAAACCCTCAACCCCTGAACCCTTAATTCACTCCTAAACCCTACCTCACCCCTAAACCCTTAAACCCCGAAGCCCTAAACTTCCCTTTGGTTAGTGGGGAATGGAAGAATGGCAGTAATAGTAGTTGTAATTGTACCCCATTCCTGCATTCTCTACTAACCAAAGGTAAGTAAACCCTAAACCGAGAATCTGACCAGAATCTCACCGCCACCATCCTCTTTGCGGACTTCTTCCTGGGCGTGCCCCTGGAACGCCACGAGGCAAAGAACCTCGCCTCTTGACTTCGACTTGGGAGTTTCCGAAAACTAGGGGTACCTTAGGGCTCCTTCAAAGGGATACTGTAAGGATACTATAAGGGTTCCTACAAAGGGCTCTATAAGAGTTTTAGGGTTTCCGAAAATTAGGGATACCTTATTTGGGGGTCCTTATAATAAGGAGCCTACTAATTAAGGTACTGTATCAGGGTCCCCAATTTTCGGAGACCCCCACCTTAGTAGTAGAGCAGTAACCTATAACTATAACCTTCAAGGTTTGCAGGGTTTACGGGCTTAAAGTGGCGCTGTAAGGGTGCTTTAATACTTCTTTACGGGTGTCAGCGTAGCAGGGCAGGTAACCTTTAACTTTTTCGGGTACTGTAATCCCGACGTATTCCCCAAAGTTAACCGTTAATTCCCCTAGGTCAAAAGTCGCATTTCGGATTTAGGGAATCGACCCTAACCCCAAATAACTTGTCTTCTTAAGGACTTGTAGACGGAAAGCATAATCGAAAAAGATAGGTTAAGGTGCTTCTTAGGATTCAGGGCTTGGGGGCGCCTCAGGGGTTCGAGTGTACTTGAGCATGGGCAGCGGGATCTATGGGGTTACAGGGTTTAGGGTTTCAGGGCAGTTATAAGTAGGCTTACAAGTAGTGTAACTATACTTATAACTCATATTAGGGGACTCATAACCCCACTTATAACTACCCATGAACCAAGTAGGGGTTCTTGTTCCAGGTGCTTCTCTAGTTGGACGTTTGCGGTTAAGGGTTTAAGCTTGACGCATGGGCCGGCATGTGGCAACATGGGATGATACCACATGGCCCCTTCACCCTGAATCGATACTATACAAAATCGTGGCATACAGTGTAATGTAATATGGTATAACACAGCAGACATAGCATATAAGAATAATTGCACTATTGCATCATAATATTTGTCTTAATGTCTTAAATGTATTCTTTTAAGTAAAATGATATAGTATATCGGATTTGGTGGTGTCGTTCGCTCGGGCCCTGACATTCTGATTGAGCCCAAATGGTCCTAGGTACTGTAATGGGGGATATTTCCCAAGTCATAATAAATCCTCAGACCCTTACAGGAGCCCTTAAAGGAACCCTTATGGGAACCCTTAAAAACCTTTAAAGAGAGCCCATAGACCCTCAAAGGGATCCCTTAAAGGAATCCCGAAAGGATCCCTTGAAGGAATCCCTATAGTAACCTCTAATAGTAACCTTCCGAAGGCCCCTTAAGCCTTATAGTATCCCTTTCAAGGAATCCCTAAGCCTGAACTCGAAACCGTAGCCCTTTACAGAACGCCCCTCAGCCCAAGGAAGTGGCTGAGGATGCGACCTGGACCGTCTTTCATCGACGTCAGAACTTTTCAGATTGCAGACGCCGGATTGCACCTAGGGGGCGACTTTGCCCCGCCAGATCTTGAATTCGTGTCTTCTGAAGGAGTAAGAGTAAGTACTAGGCCTGCGAGACATTCTTTGAAGCAGTTCGCCGTGGTGGGCCCCAGAATCCGGTGGCAAAAGGAGGATTTAATTGAAAATACTTCGAAGCGATTTGATTTGTACTGCGTCGATTGTCGGGAGCTGACAGAGGGAAAGAAGAACGACAGGGGTGGGTCCGCATGTACTGGGTATAGGGTCTAGTTTTGAGGAATTTTTGGTTTAGGGTTCAGGGTTCAGGACTTTTAGGGCTTTGGGTTTAGGGTTTACGGTGTTTCAACTCGGGTTTAAAAACTACAAGACCCGTAAAATACCCAAAACGCGAAAGATGTAAACCACCACGTGCAACAAACTCTTTGCCCCTACACCGCAATTAAACCTTCTGAGTACTGCACAGAACACCAAATATGAAGAGCCATCAATACAAACAAGAACCCCACACCCTTTAAGACCCTGCAGGACTCGATAGACTCCTACAAACACACCCCTTTCAAAACTCCAAAGAACCTGCCGATGTTTTATTCCTTTCCAAACGCTCTAAAGACCCTGAACCACAAACCCCTAACCCTAACCTCCCAACGCAGCACAGAAACGGATTGCAGCGATGATCCGGATTGCCTTGCCTCATTCAAAGGAGCTCATGGTTGCCCCTGGGCCTCCGCTGGGCATAGGGTTTACTTAGAGGCTCAGGGGATTTAGTAAGTCGGTTATAATTGGGGTTATAAGTCCCCTAAGTGGGGTTATCCTACTTATACCCTACTTATAACCTTACTTACTAAGTCCCATGAGCCTTCAAGTAGACCCTAAACCCTAAACCCCATAGAACCCTTTCAAGGAGCCCTATAGATCCCTTTAAGGAGCCCTTTAAGAACCCTTACTAAGCCTTCAAGTAGGGTCTAGGGTTTTGGGTTTAGGGCTTTGGTTTCGGGTTTCGGGTTCAGGGATGTTCGGGGTTTTGAATTAGGTTGTTTTTTCGGATCCCGGGTTCAGGTTCCTTCGGATTTGGGGTTTAGGGTTTAGGGTTTGGGTTCAGGGTCGTTTAGATATAGGATTTAGGGTATTTTAGATTGGGGGTTTAAGGCCTTTGAGATTCGGAGTTTCGGGTCTAGGATTTTGGGTTCAGGGTTGAGGGTTTAGGCTTAGGGTTCAGGGTTCGAGTTACATGTGCAGGGTGTAGGGTTTAGGGCTTAGGTTTCGGGTGCAGGTCTCACGGTTCGTGTTTTAAGATGCATGGTTTAGGATTTGGGTTTACAGTTTGAAGTTGGGGAAGAGGTCTTATAATATAGGTCTTGTCAGGGACCCAAGAAGCAAATAAGCACAAGCATTTTAGACGGATATCCCTACCTTATTGGGCTTCATTATAAGGGGTTTTATATGGGATATCCCTATCCCTATGTTTGCGCTTATGGGCGTTTTGGGGGCCTTATCTTTTGCTCTACTGTTCGACAGGCACAGGTTCGCTCAGCTTCTTCTGTGAAGGCGGTTTCAAGAAGTAGGGTTTCGGGTTTACGGTTTTGTGAAGGCCGCTAAGAAGTGTGGGATGCGTTTTTCCTCCGGAATTCGGGCTCGACAGGGCTGTATGTGTTGATTTTGTCTACGCCTGCTTTAAAGGCTTCATGTCCGCTTGGAAGGTTGAACCCTAACCCTAAACCCTGAACCAAAAACCCTAAGCCCTAACCTTTAAGACACTTGATTTAGCGCCCATGGCCTGGGGTGTTTAGGTGTATCTTAACCTAGCAAACCCGACTTTTTTTGCAGGTTCTTATTGTAAACCCTGATATGGAATGTATCGGGACCCTACCGAAAAAGGAGGGTTGGGTAGGTTCAGGTAAGACTTCAAAACCAGAGCAATAAGCAACACGCTGTTAACCCAAGCCCCAGGCCAAAACCGATAAACAACTCTACACCCCTAAGCCTTAAACCGTATCACCCCAAACAGCCCTAACGCATACAGGGGCTTCCGTTTTGGTCAAGTTTAGATGAAGTTTTGGGCTTTCCAGCATCAAAGCGTGTAGGTACGGTTTAGGCCTAGCGATATGAGCGCGGTGCAGTGCGCAGGGTTCAGGAGTAATTAGAGGCGGGCACCAAGAATGAACTTGGACAGTAATGTAGGATCCTGACTCAGAAACCCCGGGCCTATCACCCCAAAATAGTAGGATTCATGTAAGGAACCCCAATACAGGCCCAAGGTTTCTTAATCAGGTTCCTACATTGCCGGTGTACTTGGAGGTTCATAACTAGGGTTATAAGCGGGGTAACTATACTTGTAACCCATATTAGGGGACTTATAACCCCACTTAAAAGTGCCCATGAACCTCCAAGTACCGGTCAGGCTTCGCAGCTTACCACAGCTATGCCTGGCACGAAAGCCAGAGTTGCAGCGGAGCAGCGAAACTTGAAACTGGGTCTAACAAGTCATAAGGACCGTTAGCGGGGTAGGGGGAGGGTGGTAGGGGACTATACCTCCTTAAATAGGCTATAGGCAATTATTAAGGCCCCCAACCCCCCTCCCTCCACCCGCTAAGGGTCCCTATGAACAAGAGTATCCTCATGGCCTTGTTTTTGTCGGGTATCTTGTCAGAAGCTGACTATTATATAGAGGAAAGGGTACCCTTAAAGGAACCCTAAACCCTAAACTTTTAAGAGATCCCACAGCCTCTAGCCCCAAAACTGTGTAATCTTTGTGTGTTTAAACCCGTTAGGCGGATAATCGCTGCGGCACCCTAAAAAATAACCCTAAACCTAGAAACTCTAGGCCCTAAAACCTAAACCCGAAACCTGTAACCCCTAAACCTACAAACCCTAGACCCTACTACTAAACCCTGCTTGGGGAGTCCAGGAAAAAGGAGTCTCACACGACAGCTTCCGTGCGCAGATGTTCGGCTGTGTGACGACTGCAGGCCACGCCTGGCTTCCTTGGGGTTTCAAGTTTAGGTCAAAGGGGAAAAGGAGGGACCCTTAATGGGGACCCCTACCCTATAATGGGCTATATAATGGGTATATAATAGCTATATACCTAGGGGTCCTTATGAAGGGTCCCTCCTTTGACCCTTGGATTAGGGGTTCCTTGAAGGATTCCCTTGAGGAATGTATACGTGTTTCTATAGGGGTTTCTGTAGGGGTAAATCACTATAAGGGTACTTTAGGGTCTATGGGTTTAGGGCAGGGTTTGGGGGTTTAGGATTTAGCGGTTTAGGATTTAGCGGTTGAGGGTCTAGGGGTGTAGGGTTTGGGGTTTTGGGTTTACGAGTGTAGGGGTTTTGGGGTTTAGAGGTTTAGGGGTTTAGGCCTTAGGGTGAGATCTGAACCCACCTTAAACCCAAACGCTTAATCCTAATCTTTACCTTAACTAGCCTACCAATACCTACTTTTTTGTGGGGTCCCTATAAATTCCATACTAGGGCTTATAACATTAAGAACCTACAGAAAAGTAGGGTTTGGTAGTTTCAGGTATGCAAAGAGTTAGCACCCTGAAAACAAAAGGTATTGCGCCAGCAAGACCGCTCTGTAGCACCCCCCCTCGCATCTCCACCGCGCAAACAACAAGACAACGTCCCTGCGCAAACTACCCTTGTTTAATCCCCCAGCCTAAGCCTTAAACCCCCTCCTGAAACCCTATATAGATCCTGGATACAACCCTAAGCCCTAAACCCTAAACCCTAAACCAAAACCCTAAACCCTAAACCAAAACCCTAAACCCTAAACAAAGCAGCTCAACAAAAAAACGAAACCCTATGCCCAGGCTCGTTGGATTCTGAATGTGGCCCGGACATCCAGGTGCAGGACCAAAGTGCTCGCTTCGAATCTGTTATGCCAGACTGGCAAGGCCGGCTATAGGGTCCGGAAGGTTTGGGGTTTAAGGGTTAGGGGTTTAGGGTTTAGGGGTTCAGAGCGTAGGTTTTGAGGGCAAGTTGAGGTTTTTTTTGTGGTTTTTTGTTTGATTCTATGCGGGTTCTATAAGGCTTTCTGGGGGAAGTGGGATTTCGTGGAATAGTCGTGTACTACACTATGGTATCCCCTTTTCATCCGCATATACATGTAGCTAAGCCCTAACCCCCTAAGCCTCAAACCCCTAAACGCTAAACCCCTAAGCCTCAAACCCGTAAACCCTCAAACCCCCAAACCCTAAACCTCAAACCCCCAAACCCTAAACCCCAAACCCTCAAACTTCGATTTGTTGGCACTGCTGAGGCGGCGTTTCCGGGCAGCTGCGGCTAAAGCTGCGGCGGGAGCAGAGCTTAGAGCGGAGGCCCACAGATGCCCAGGCATGGATCATGGGTGTAGGGCTTTAGGGTTCAGGGTTGAGGGTGTAGGGCTTTAGGCTTTAGGGTCATGGGTGTAAGGCTTTATGGTTGAGGGCTTTAGGGTTTTGGGCTTAGGGCTCTAGGGTTTAGGGCTTTAGGCTTTAGGGCTTTAGGGTTTAGGGCTTTAGGGTTCAGGGCTTTAGGGCTTTAGGGCTCTAGGGTTTAGGGCTTTAGGGTTCAGGGTGGTTTCGGTTTAGGGTTTAGGGTTTAGGGTGGTTTAGGTTTTGGGGTTTAGGGTGGTTGGGGGGTGTTCGTGTCAGGGCTTTATCGGGATTCTGTAGGGTGCTATAGTGATTATCGTGGTTATGCAAATAACTTTCACGGTTTTACAAGGTTTTATAGGGCTTTGCAGAGGGCTTAGTTTCACGTTTAGCCTTCAGGGTGCAGCCTGGGCCTGCTTTGGGTTAATGAAGGTGCTTGAGTTTGAGGTTGCAGCAAGAGCAAGTTTGTTCGTAGCCTTTCCCCAAACCTTCCCTACACCCTAAACCCACGTCCTAAAAGCGATAACCTCGAGGCCATTAGTCTTTCCAGAGAGTTGCCTTTGCCAACGGACGTGCTCGTGAAGCTCATTGCCGAAACTTGCTTCGTCCATGTTAGGAGGGGAAGAAAGAAGGATGCTTTGTAGTTTCTCTTGGGGTTCGGGGTTGAGGCTTGGTTCTGCTCAGATAGCAACAGGGATACCTTCTTCGCTTCTCATTCGCCTTATGGCAAACCCAAAACCCTAAACCCTAAACTCACAATGGGATGGACCGTCGTGCGAGCGAACGGCCACCGCACCTTAAAAAAGACAACGTAAACCCCGTATACCCTAAACAACGCAACCCTAAACCCCTAAACCCTAAACCCCTAAACCCCTAAACCCTAAACCCCTAAGCCCCTAAGCCCCTTAACCAAGGAAAATGCTACGGGCAATGCGACTGCTGTTCTTCACGCCGAGGGCATGGTGTCCAAGGAAGGCGACATCGTTTCTCGGAGCCAGTTAAGTTTAGGGTTTAGGGTTTAAGGTTAAGTGGGTTTAGGAATTTTATCGTCAACCCAAAACCCCTAAACCCAACTGGGCTCTTGTGCATTCAGGAATTTAGTTTAAGTTACCATACTAGGGACATATAGTAACTGATGTAGGTTCCTTGTTGTGGCAACTTAGACTAGATCCCTAAACCCTAAACCCCTAAATCCTTAACAAGAGCCCAGTCAAAGCCCAGGCTGCACCCTAAACGGCTTGGGGCAGACGCATTCTCACTGGGTGCTGTAGAGTCCTACGGCCGATGATATAAATCCTGCATTACCCATAAGCAGGAATATATGGGAATTACGGTATATTCCTTATTAATTATGGGTCATGCAGGATTTATATCATCAACAGTAGTTTCGAACAGGTTTGTGCGTCTTGAAGGCAAGACACCAAGTGTTTATGTAAAATTGCAGGAGGTATCCTTTAGCAAACGTTTTATATAACCCCTATACAACCCCGAAAGATCCCGAAAGCACGGTTGATGATATAAATCCTGCATTACCCATAATAAGGAATATATCATGGTTCTCAACCGTATTGGGTTTTCCTTTGGAAGCTGAACAAGCGAGGTCGTGACTGCCAGCAGATTTGACCCGTTCCGGTTCCGCTCGCTGCGACTGATCCTGGGCTCTTGTTAAGGGAATTCAGTTAAGCTACCATAGTAGGGATTTATGGTAAATGACATGGTTACCTGATTCTAGTAACTGAAAACAAATCCCTCTAGGGCTCTACAGTAAATAATATGGTTTCCTTATTCTAGTAACCTAACATAAATCCTTTGACAAGAACCCAGGATCGTGGTTCCGATCTTGCCCGACACGAACTTCAAGGTCCAGTGGACCTCCATACCAAACGACGGCACTACCATGCAACTGGGCGGCGGTCTGAAATCCAGAGAAGCCCTTCCAAAGCGCTTTGGGAACCCTGTGAAGCCCTTGTCAAACCTACAACCAGGAACCCTGCGAAAACCTTATGCCGCTTGCAAATGCCTTGCATGAGCCCTATAGACTGAACTTGCATCCTGAAGCTTTGACGTGCCAAGAGCACCAAGCCATCCGCATAATGCAGCAGGTATTGTGACAAACGGAGGGTGCTGGGGGGGATCTACGAAACGATAGTGAGGGGTGGAGAGTTTAGGACTGTCTATTGGGCTCGGTATGCGAGGTTGCCCGAGGCCCTTCTAACCCTTGTACCAACCCCCAAAATTCCAAAATCCTACAGCCCAAAATACCTTTCCCAGCGTGTAAGCGATTGCAGGGGTGTGGGTGGGGATGGGCAGGCTCATTTCAATAATCGTGTAAGCTTCAGAAGGAACCATAACACCACTAGAAATGTCCCTACTAGTACCAAGAAACTCATATATACGTACGTAGTATAGATAGAAAGGTGGACAGACAAGCAGATAGATAGATGTATGCATTTAAATTATGTACCCGTTGAAACCAACATCCCCACCATAAATCCGTACCAGGAACCAGGAACCTTATACAACCAATAGAGCCCTCTGATGAAGCCCGAAACCCTAAACCCTCAAGCCCCAAAAACTAAGCCCTAACCCCTAAATCCTACACCTTAAACCCTAAACCGAAGACCTTGATGTGGCTCTCCTGACCTTGCGGAAAGGAAACAGGCTCTCTTAAAAAAAACGAAATGAACCCTAACCCCTAAATCCTAAACCCTAAACTCTAAACCCTAAACCCCTAAACCCCTTAAGCCCTTAGGAGGGATGCGGACCTCCCCGATCTGAAACGATGCAGCTTTGCAAGCATCTGGTGGGGCTCTTATGACTCTCACTACTCTCCCAAAGGGTCCAGGGTTTAGGGTTTAGGGTTCTTATTCTAGGACCCAGAGTAGGCCCTTATTCCCTTTTTTGGGGGTTTAGGTTCCCTTATAACCCCCTTTAAACCAAAAAGGGCACCCTTTTTATTCCTAGGTTACTCTTGGGTCTAGCTCTTATTACTCTCCCAAAGGGTCCTGTGTACCGATATAGTAGAATGTAGGGTTTCCATATTAGGAATTACCATTATGACTTAGGGAGGTATCCCCCATACTGTAACAGTACAAAGGACCCTTTGGGTCTCATTACTCTTACTCTTATCACTTTTCGGTGAGTGTTACTACTATTGAATCTATTCTTAGTTTGGCTAAGATCATTACTAGGTTATATAGGGGGAGGGCGACCACTATAAAGCTCCATTGTGGTTCCTTTGTCGGGTTACCAAAAAGGATCTTAACACAAAGACTAGAAAAACAAGAAAGAAAGGCAATGGAGACTATGCGTATTACAAGGCTCTTGGTTTGTTTTTCAGCTTGTTTCTCTCTTTTGGGGGGATAGGTTCTCCTGTATGGGATTTTCCGAAAATAGGGGACCCTAATACAGTACTCGAAGTAGTAAGATCCTTATTATCAAGACCCCTAATTTTCGGAAACTCCCAAATCTCTGGCTTAACTTCCTAGGGGATCGGACTTCAGGGTCTTTGGGCCTCAACTTTCCAGGTTGAGTTTAGGGTTTAGTTGTTTTTCTCGTTTCAGGGTCTGAGAATTTGAATATAAAACCCTAAACCCTAAACCCTAAGCCCTAAACCCTAAACCTATGAGGATCTACCTAGGGGTTGAAGGCTGAAGGGATTGGGATCTTGGGGCCATTCGAATTGAACGGCTGAGGTTTGGATCTTGTAGGTGTTTAGGTAACTCTTGAAGAGGCTTTTGGGTCATGGTTTGGGGCTTAGGGCTTAGAGTGCTGAGTAGCTGAGCGGATACACGTTCCACTTTTTGGGATAATATTACCCACTATAAAACTAAAAGTGCCCTGTATCATAAGCGCGTAGACTTTAACACTCCCAAACACAAATTGCAAGGCACCAGTAAACCCTGAAGCCAGCAAACACCCAATTCCAAAACCCACAAGGGGCAGTAGAATCACACTATAAAGGAGCTTCAAACCCTATTCGGATCATTAAGGCACCTACATTACTTGGAAGTTGACTGGTAGTGATAAGTGGGGCTACAAGTCACCTATTAATACCTATTATTTACTCGTATGGGTATAAGTATAGCTACCCTACTTATAACCACCCATGAACCTCCAAGTAAGGCAAGCAGAGCAACTTCCTCCGTCTTCGCTACCGCGCCTGTGGCGCCACATCGCAGGGAGCGCGGCCGTCCGAACCGATAACTTTCGCGATCCTCGGTTTGATTGGGGTTTAGGGTTTAGGATCGGCATTAGTTAAAATCATTAGTTGTTTGTTAATACTGTTTTTTTGGAGTTTTTTGGAGCTCTTTAGAATTTTATGGGTTATTTTGGACTGATTTTTTAAAAATTCTGTAAGGTGTTATGAATGGGCTTCCGTAAGCAGGTTTGTGTAGGGTTGTATAGGCATGCAAAACATTTGTGTGGGTTTCGATGGGTTTTGCAGGGTTCTACGAGGGCTCCAAAACGGTTTTAACTTGTCAGGCTCATGAGGGCGTAGGGTTTTGAGATCTGGGAGTTTCCGAAGACCCTAATATGGTACCCTAAATGGTAGGATCCGTGTTATAAGGACCCCAAAATGGGGTACCCCCTATTTTCGGAGACTCCCATTTAGGATGTTAAGTCTGACAGGGTTCAGGGTCAACCTGCCTCACTTGTCGGGTTGAGGGTTTGGTGAAGCAGGGTTTAGGGTAATGTAAGGCCTGTCACAAAGTGCATGCAGAGAAGTGCAAACCTGAAATACCTCACCCTAAACCCTGAACTGTCAACCCTAACCCCAAAACCCCAAAGACAGCTCTTAATAAGGCCCCAGAATAATGGAAACTGGAGTAATCATGCTTGATGCTGGTACTCCCTACCCTCTACTCCGATGCCCCTGAGGTTAAAGTAAAAGCCAGAAAGTTGGAATATGATTATCCTAACCCTTCTATGGCAAATTATAGGGTATCCTACCCTGAAACCATATTCCAACTTTCTGGAGTTCCCTTTATTGAGTTTCCAGCCGCGTTACACGTATTTGTAAGACCTGGAGAGAATGCTTTTTGAAGACATAGCCCCACCATACAGTCCATAACACACTGCCGCAGAGCCATGAAGTTTACAAAACCCTCATAGAGCCCCATAGACCGTTAGACAACCCACAACGCCCTAAGTTAAAGTTTGTACCAGAAGTAAAAAAACCCTAGTAGTAGAGTAGCCCCTATATAATCCCGATATAACCAAAAGGTTAACCTCTAGTTCCCCATGATACCCGACAAGTAGGAAAAGCCGCAACCCTAGACACCCTACAGACAGAGGTTCATGCCTTGGGCTGGTCCCTTGGAGGGCCGATTCCTGGTCGAACCCCGAGATTCCAGAGAGCAACGGTCGGGCATGTGGCCACGACGGCCAGAGCAGCACCGACTGAAGGCTTTCTTTAGGACTTCGGGGAACCCTAAGCCCTCAGCCCTCTTAAACCCCCTAATGAACCCTAAGCCCTCAGCCCTCTTAAACCCCCTAATAAACCCTAAGCCCTCAGCCCTCTTAAACCCCCTAATAAACCCTAAACCCTAAGCCCTCTTAAACCCCCTAATAAACCCTAAGCCCTCAGCCCTCTTAAACCCCCTAATAAACCCTAAGCCCTAAGCCCTCTAAAGTTACCAGCAGCAGGTGCGCTTTGATCAGGCAGACACTCCGGCAGCTTGGGCGGCGCAGGAGCAGGGATGTGAGCTTCTGCACCGAGTCCCCAAGGCTGGGAGTCGGATTTTTTGGGGGGAAAATCGGGGGATATAGACCCTCTTTTTAAGAGAGCCAGAAGTAGGGTTCGGAAGGGGTACCCTTTAAGGGGTCTCCCTCATCATGCTACGCCAAGGCGGACAGACTGCTTTTCAGGGTTTTGGGGGTTCAGGCTTAAACCGGTGTTCTTGTTTTTACAGGGTTTTATAGGGTTTTATAGGTTTTTGTCTGGTTTTATACGGCCTTATAACTATAGGATTTTATAGGGTTTTTAGGGTTTTATAGTGTTTTATAGCTTTCTTAGGGTCTTATAGGTTTTATGAGGTTTTACAGCTTGTGACTTTGTGGTTTGCTTTGGGAGGCTCTAGGTTGTGCATGCATTTTGTAGTTGTCTGGGGTTTCTCGATTTCTTATGGTGAGGGAAAATTAGGGGTACCTTATTTTGGGGCCTTCATAATAAGGATCCTATTATTTAGGGTAGCATATTAGGGTCCCCTATTTTCGGAAACTCCCAGATTTCTTATGGTGACAGTGCCTTAATAACCCAAGGTTCTACGGTGTGTCCGGAAATTACCGGAGACTACGACTGAGACAGAGACTTTACTGTAGAGGGAATCCTTGCTTAGAATGGAGCAGTACATCCCTAGTGAGGAATCCGTAGGACTTACATGTAGTTTAGGTTTTAGCTTTGAGGGGTTAAGGGTTTAGGGTCTAGGGTTTAGGGGTTAGGTGAACATAAAATCCAAACCCCACACCCGAAACTTTTTTGCCCTACAGCCGGAAAGCCCTAAAATCTAAGACCCAAAAAGCTTTAAACCCTTAGCAACCAAACCAAAACCCCCAAACCTAAACTCCATAGACCGTAAACTCCCAGACCTACAAGCTTGACCAAGGCGAAGATGAACTTCGTTGGACGGTCAGCGGATGCCTTCTGCGCGATGGTGCAGGACGCGCTTTCAACAGGCACCCGAGCGTTTAGGAGTGGGGGTGTACTGCAACCTTGAGACCCCCAAACCTGAATCAATACGACTACTCCTCAAATTATAGTTGGAATGCCTAATTCCTGATTAAAGGGTCACCCACAATCATAGCTGGGAGTTACGGTTGATGATATAAATCCTGCATTACCCATAACAGGGAATATGCCATATTTCCCATAGTTTAGGGTCCTTAAGGTAATGCAGGATTTATATCATCAACAGTATGTCTTTGGGAGCCTACCGGGAGGGGTGCATTGTAGTCTAAGGCAGGCGCGTGACTGTAGGATTTGGAGTTTTCAGGTCTCTGTTTGTTTTCAATGTTTACGTTTCAGGGGTTCTTGGGTTCAAAGCCTTTTCCCTTAAGCCTTAAACCCTAAAGCTCTATATGGACAAGCCTTAGGTTTCCCTGTGAAGAGGCTTCGCATGGCTTCAGCATGGGCTTTGTGAGACATAAGCCTGCCTTGCAACGTCTTTTGCATAGGGCTTTGCAACACAAACTGTTCTAAATCCCGAAACCCAAACCCCTTAAACCCTATACCTCTAAGTCCCAAGCGTCTAAAGCCCTGAACCGCGAAACCTCAAACCCTAGACACTTAAAACCCTCTACGCCACTCTACGCCCTAAACCTCAGGCAAATGCGACTATGTGGAGCTCTGTGAGGAATGGCGGACGGCTTTGGCGGAGCACCATCGTCTTCCGGAAGCTCAGCTCACTACGCTTCTAGCGTGTCAGGCGAGCACAGACGGATCAGGTTTGCGCGCAAATACCGATACCGAAGGGCGTCAGAAGGTTTTAGGTTCTCTAAGGGTTCTCAACCCGTTCTGGTTCGGAGAGATTCTTGACGTGTTCCAGAAGGGTTTTAGGTTTAGCGGTTGAGGGTGATAAAACAATGCGATTCAAGCTCACGACGCCTCTGTTCGAGGCCCTCTAGCCGAACGGATCTAGGTTTAGAGCTGAGATAGGGTTTCGGGTCGAATTCTCGCAGATTCTTGCATTCTGGGGTCCCTGCAGGCAGAAGCGCAGAAACTTCCCTGGGCTGAACCATGTGAATGGACGAACTTCTCCTCCTGGTCATACGATCGGAATAGCGTCGCATTGCAGACGCCCATTGAGATGCCTACTTTCACAGTGGAGCTCAAGATCGCGCTCTCAGATTTCTTTGAGAGCCTTGTCTCTTTGGGTGAAAGGCTTCTCCCCTCCGGCTTGGCTGCAGCAGACATGTTCTGTCATACTCAGCCATGGGGAAGCTTCTTCTTCGTCAAGAACACGAACAGACTTGGTGGATACTTGCGACGTCGCGGTGGCCAAAATGGAACGCTGGTACCTGTTGAACTTGGCCCGAAACAAGCCTGGTTTCAATGGTTGCTTCGGGCAATGCACACTGGATCGCTGAAGTTAACCCGGACTATTCACGACTGTGACTTGGTTGCTCTTGAGAACCGTGGCTGAGTTCCTTGGCCCTAAAGCCGGACTCACCCCTAAGCCTGAATCCCAAAGCAGTAACTAAGTAGTAAAGCCTAAAGCCTAAAGCCTGAGACAAACCCCAAACACGAACACCGTAAACACTCGAACCTTACCCTTAAACCCGGAAGAAGATGCAAGAACCCTCAGATTCTGATGTTCAGCTTATTCTTCTTCTTCATCTTCTTCTTCTTACGATGACAGCATAGTAAACGCTCACCTTGAGGAGACGGTGGGGTTAATATGATGGAATTTCAGTAACTGAAAGAAAGGGAATTGAATACATCACCAGAAGCATGTTGCCACCTTAAAAGCCATGATAGTATCGTGTACAAAAGACACGAGAAGTCACTTGGAGGTTCATGGGTGGCTATAAAATAAGTATAGGACAATGAGTAGGCTAACTATACTTATAACCCGTATTAGGGGACTTATAACCCTGCTTATAACTACCCTACACCCTACACCCTAAACCCTATGGAACCCTGAAAAAAAGGAATACCAAACCCCTTACAACCTATATTAGGTGACTTATCACCCCACTTATAACTACCCATAAATCTCCAAGCAAGGCCCTAAACCCCATACCCGTATATTAATATCCCTATAGATCCCTGTAAAGGGACACTTAAAGGACCCCTTACAACTACCCATAAACCTCCAAGCAAGGCCTCCTGCAGGAGTACCGCGCAGTTGGCTTCGACCTACTCCCGGGACTGGACCACATGTCACTGGGTTCTGGAGTAATGTGGGAGTTTCCGAAACTTAGGGGTACCTTAGGGCTCCTTTAAACGGTTACTATAAGGATACTATAAAGGTTCCTTTTAAGGGCTCTATAAGGGTTTTAGGGTTTCCGAAAATTAGGGGTACTTATTTTGGGATCCTTATAGTAAGGATCTTACGTTCTAGGGTACTATATTAGGGTCCCCTGTTTTCGGAAACTCCCATGTAGACCCCTAATGGGTTTAGGGTTCAGGAGACGTGTAGACCAGTGATTAACAACCCCCCCTCGGATCGATTATCCTGATTTGAGCGTTAGGCTCTTTTGGTAGTAGCCCTTCTAAATATATGCTCTTCTTGCGATTCCCATATGCGTACTTTAGCCGGTCAAAGTGTATTCTGCATGGGTGCACGGACCCTTGAGTTGATACGTGGGCCTGAATACGTATCAATGCTACTGCTTTAGGGCTTCTGAGTGTAGCGGTGTAGGCCTCTCTAGTAGTCTAGTCACTAGTCAGTACCCCAAGTAGGCTTGTTAGTTTCGTGTGTTTTCGAAAAGCTTGGACGTATCCTTAGACAGAATAATCGAGAACAAGGAGCACAGTTTGGCAGACCTGCAACCTTCAGGCCGCTTATCCCTTATCACTACTGCTGCTGCCCCTCCTACCACATCAGCTACCGTAGCTGTAGTAGTAGTGGTAGTGGTCGTGGTCGTAGTCGTAGGAGTAGGAGTAGGAGTAGGAGTAGGAGTAGGAGTTGTAGTAGTAGTAGTAGCAGTAGTAGTAATCGGAGTATTAGGCGTAGTAGGAGTAGTTGGAGTAGTAGGAGTAAGAGGAGTAGGAGGAGTAGACGAGGAGGACGAGGAGGAGTAGCAGTAGGCGCAGGAGGAGGAGAAGGAGTAGGAGTAGAAAAAGAGTAGGAGGAGTAGGAAAAGGAGTAGGTGTAGGGGTAGGAGTAGAAGACCTTACAACTCAAATCCGTAGACTAACAGAAAGCAACCCTCGAAAGCCCTGAAAGAACTCTATTCCTTGCCTCGTAACCCTTCTAGTAACCCCACAGGGACCCCAAACCCTCAGGATCGCCCTTAATTACAGTAACCCTAAGTTTTATCTGGTAGCCCTTAAGGATCTATAGGGGTTCCGTTAAGGGCCCGTTAACTTAAAGTTGTAAGAGATCTAGAAGGCTTCCCTTGTTAGGTAACCTTCATTCCTAAACCCTAAACCCTAAACCCCTAAACCCTAAACCCTAAACCCTAACCCTAAACCCTCATTCCTCTGAGGAATGGAGCTCTTGGGGGGGAAGCCTGGGCTGCGAGTACCAAGCTCGCCAGTCGCCCCTCTGAGCCCTGCATCGGGTTTAGGGTTTAAGGGTTCCTTTAGGGGTTCCTTTCACGGTTCCTTTAGGGGGTTCCTTTATAAGGGTTCCTTCAAGGGGGTTAGGGGTTGAGGGTTTCAGGGTTGAGAGGGATTAAGGATTCCTTTAAGCTTACAGTAAACCCCATAAAGTTGGAAACCGGATGAAGGCCAAATAGTGCTGGGATTCCCTATACACTACTCTTAAGGATTGAGGCTATAGGGTTTCCAACTTTTGGGCTTCTACTGTAGTAGCTGAGTGGATACACCTTACACTTTTTGGGATAATATTACCCACTATAAAACTGAAAGTGTACACTTTTTGGGGCTTATGAACTCAGAAACTAAGTTTAACCCGGAATAACCACCTTTTTCAGGACTTATACAAGGAAATCATAATAAGTAACCCTGGAAGGGTAGGGTTTTGAGGGTTAAGGTGCGGTTCTACGCATCAGGGCCAAGGTTTGCTGTGTTTAATGCGAGGTATGAGTATGTAGTAGTACTGTTCCACAGGCCCAGAGAGCCCAATACCCCTTACTTAAGGAATGTACTTTAGATCATTCGGGCTTCATATTATGATTCAAGCTGTATTCCTTGATTAAGGGGTATTGGGCTTTCTGGGTAGTAGGACTGTTCCGCAGGGTTCCCGAGAATAGCTTCAGCGTAACCAAGCTGCAGCTAGAGAAGCAAGGTATGATAAATCATGTGCCGATCAACAAATACCTCAGCCTCTGAAATCATCGCGAATTCCGAAGTCCTGTGGGTGGATTCAACAGACGCACTGACAAACGGCCCTAAACCCTAATCCCTCAACCCTCCTCCCGACTCGCCTCAACGACTGGGATCTCTCAGCTGCTTGTGCAACCCTGGGACAAGAGGCTCGCAAAAAAAAAAATCTCCCGAAGACCTAAGGTAAAGGCCTCGATCATCTGCCCTGGTTGGCCTTCATTGGCAATATGTCCGAAGGGATGCCTCAGGGCATCATCAAAGGCGGGCTCGGGGGGGTGATTTAGCGTTTGGGGCTTGGTTGAGGGTTTAGGGTTGTGGGGTGTATCTACATCATTCACGATGTCCTTTTAGCCTAAGCTAAGCCGCCCTAAACCCTAAACCCAAATCTTTGTAAAAATTGTCCCAGAGCCTGCCTCAAGTCTGCGATCTGGATCTTCTTGGGTAGCCTGGATTACAGGTATAGGTATTTAGGGTGTTAGGGTTTAGGGGACCCTTCTAAAGCAAACCGACGAGTTCCTAAGACACCTTAACCAAAGGGTTGCGGTTCAGTTTAGGGTTTCGGCTTTTCCTTAACCCCGGCTTTCTTACCTCTACAATGACTTATGCAAGGAAATCATATGAAGGAACCCTAAAAAGGTAAAGGTTATTCAGGGTTAAAGTAGGATCTGCCCGTACAGCTATCTACGACCGCAGGTGCATTGGAGAATGGCTCCACGATGCTCGATTTCCGGACAACCATGAAAGACCTTCTTCCGAGCTGGAAGCACTGCAGCCACTTGCCTCGGCTTAATGAAGGGTTTAGAGTAAAGGGTCCGTATGGATTTTGTGAGTTTCTTTTGCAGTGTTCTGTGTGTTTGTCTTGTGATGTGCTATAGGCCTGTTGGGTAAGCCATGAAGCCAAAAACAAGACACACGCACACACACTGTAACCCTGCAGCTCTGAGATCCATGCAACTACGCGACTAGAAAGCACAACGAATGAATACCGTGGTCATTGAAAGACATTGTCAGCACAGGAAAAACCGGACGTACTATTTCTAAGCGAGTTGACGAGAATGAACAGCATTCCAAAAAGAAAAGAGCATAACGTGCACAACCATCAACCCAAGACCTTAACAACCTTTCAACCCCCCCCCTCCCACGACTTCTCAACAAAAAGCAGAAACCCTAAACCCCAAACCCTAAACCCTAAAACCCAAAGGCCTTCTAGGATGCAGCAAACTGTCGCCCCCTGGAAAAAGGATATTAAAAAAAATACCTAAAACCCTAAAACTATAAACTCCAGGACAGCTAAACCCCAGCGTGCCTCGGCGAATGGAGCTGGAAGAGCTCGTGTGGGTCCTTCAAAAAGAGCCCTGCAATCAGGCGGGTTTTAGGGTTTAGGATTTAGGGGCTTTAGGAGCTTACGCTTTAAGGGGTACCATAAAAGCCAAGGCCAAAGCGCTAAATGGGAGTTTCCGAAAATTAGGGATACCTTGTTTTGGGGTCTTTATAACAAGGATCCTGCTATTTAGGGTACTATATTAGGGTCCCCGTTAGGGGTTTATGGTTTATGGGGCAGCCCTGGAATCAGTCGCGTGTGCTTTGGCCTTGCAATTTGCAATCACACACATTGAGGGGTTTAGGGTTTAGGGTTTAGGGTTCAGGTTTGTTTTGGGTTTAGGGTTTAGGGTTTAGGTTTGTTGTGCCAGTGCTTTTGGGGGGTTTAATTATTGTTTAGGTCGGGGCGCCTTTTGGGGGTGCCTTTCCACGGAGGTCAACCCTAAAGCGTAAACCTTCAGACGGTTTTGCACATTTTGAAGATCTCAAAAAAGCCTAAACCACAAACCCCTAAACCCGACATGTGGTGGGTCAGGGAAAAGATCAGTGTTCATGTCCCCTAACACCAGCACGGAGTTCCTAAACCCTAAAGCCCTAAAACCTCAAACCTTATAAACCCTGTAAACCTTAAAGCCCGATCTGTCTCCTACTTAGAGGATCATGGGACTTAGCAAGTAGGTTATAATTGGGGTTTTAAGTCCCCTAAGTGGGGTTATCCTAATTATAACCTACTTATCACCTTACTTACTAAGTCCCATGAGCCTTCAAGTACTCTCCCAAAGGGTCCTATGTACCGATATAGTAGAATGTAGGGTTTCTATATTAGGAATTACTATTATGACTTAGAGAGGTATCCCCCATGACAGTACAAAGGACCCTTTGGGTCTCATTACTCTTACTCTTGTCAGGAAATCCAGTAGACCCTAAACCCTAAACCCCATAGAACCCCTTTAAGGAGCCCTTTAAGAACCCTTACTAAGTCCCATGAGCCTTCAAGTACGGAAAGTAGGGCGGCGTACGATTCAGGCCCTGGGGAGGCGATTTCGCGATTTCGGCTCTTGGGTTTCGGGGGGGGGGTTGAGGGGTCTTAGGGCTCTAGGGTTTAAGGTTTAGGGTTTTAGGGTTTAGGGTTCTAGGGTTTTAGGATTTAGGGTTTTAGGATTTAGGGTTTTAGGGTTTAGGGTTTTAGGATTTAGGGTTTTAGGATTCAGGGTTTTTTAGGGTTTAGGGGTTTAGGGTTTAAGGTTTTAGGGTTTATAAGGTTTGGGCTTTATAAGGTTTATAAGGTTTAGGGTTCACAAGGTTCAAGGTTTGGACGGTTTATAGGGTTTAGAAGGCTCAAGGTTCAGGGTTTATACGGTTCATGGTTTAGGGCTTTTAAGGTTTAAGGTTATTCGGGTGTATGAGGTTCAAGGTTTGGGGTTTATACGGTTCATGGTTTGGGATTTTGGTCCGCCTTCCCTAAACCCTAAACCCCAACACACCACAAGAATCCTCCTTCCCTAAACCCCAATACACCACAAGAATCCTAAACCCCTAAGCCCCAAAACCCCAATACGCCACAAACATCCTCCTTCCCTAGAGCGCCAAGTGCTGGGGCAGGTCGAGGTGCTGCGGGTCTCGGGTGGCCGCATAGAGGAGCTTCCACGTGGGTAGTTGTCAAACTTAGGGTCCCGTTTTGGGTACCCTAAATAATAGGTGCCGGTAGTCGTCACACGGTTTCGAGGTTTAGCATGAGGGGTTTAGGGGTTAGGTTGGGAAATAATGTCGAACAGCATAAGGGAGTTTCCGAAAATTAGGGGACCCTAATATAGCACCCTCAATAGTATGATCCTTGTTATAAGGACCCCAAAACAAGGTGCCCCCAATTTCGGAAACTCCCATGTGACTCCAACGACGGTGAATTCGGACTTAGAGGGCCCAGGGCTTCCGACGTGCGATTTAGGACGTAGGTTTGGGGTTTAGCTTCTACTTCAAGCAGGGGGCATCCCGTTAGGCATTTATGAGGATTCTAGAGGGTTTTGTCAGGGTTTCGCGATGGCTGCATAAGGGTTTAAACGGCTTCCTAGAAAACGTTTTAACCGTGCTGCAGTTTGGGATACCCCCCCGCCCTTACTACACCCCCAGACTAAACTTGTATCTGGACCTGGCTGCAGGTTCGTTTTGCGATATCAACCGGGTGCTGCTGTCTGTCAGAGCTGAATTTGGACCCTGTTGCCCAAGACAAAATACGGATGGGAAATTTAGTTCGCAAGTGTTTTCTTTAATGGTACAGTATGTCTGTGCTTACAGATACATATGTTTGTATACGCATCATATACACACTCATATCTAACTACATATAATATATGGTATACCCCTAAGCCCTGTTGTACCTCTACACTACCTGACACGGAAGCCCGGCCTCTTTTGTGTCTTGCGTTTGCGTTGAGGGTTGGGGGGGTTAGCGAGTTTAGGGTTTCGTTTGATGTCCACTATGAACAGATTTTCGGTTTTTTTGGACTTGTGGCTTTCAACATCTCTGGTGTGAGCAAGGTTAAGGCGACGGACATGTCGACCTTGCGTGCGTCGCTAAACCCCAAACCGTAAAAGCTCAACCCTAAACCCTCAACTGTAAACCCTTACCTTAGCCCAAAAGACCATACCCTTCCAAGGGCATATAGAAGATATGGGTGGTTGTGAAAATTATGGTCCCTTTTTGGGTCCCCATTATCGTACGGCACCTAATATTTAGGGTACCCAAGAAGGAACCCTAATTTTGACAACCACCCATATATAAGGAAAACACAGTAAGGAACCCTGAACAGGCAGGTTCTTGAGGATTCGGGTAAAGCCAAAAAGCAGGCTCCTTGATTTCGCCCCAGCTTTCTGAAAGGACTCCGCGTTCCCGCCGAACTCTCACTTCTTCGACGTGCTGAAAAGCCTCAGTCAGCTTCAAAGTCTTTCTATCAGGCACTTAGGGGCCTAAGGTTTTTCTTGGGTTCAGGCGCTTAGGGGCCTCAGGGATTAGGGTTTGAGTTTAGGTTTTAGGGTTTTGCGCTTTGGGGTTTAGCATGTTCGGGTTTGAGGGTTCAGCGTTTAGGCTTTCAATCTGTCAGTCGCACGGTTGTCCTAAGGTCTTAAGTCTTAAGTTCTGCACGCCCGGAATTCATCTAATCTTCCCTAAACCCTGAACCCTAAACCCCAAAAACCCCCAAACCCATGTGCTAAATAGCTGAATCGTTTAAGGCTTCAACTCTGAACTCGCAACTTTCAAAAGCCCTGAGTCCCTAAACGCCCATGACCCCAGAGCCTAAGCCCCAACACCCTAAACCCTAAGCCCCCAACACTCTACCCTGAACCGCTAAAATTCCAAAACTCTAGAGTAAACTTTGTTACTAGCGAAACCCCTCTAGAGAGCCAGAACCCTTCCACTAATCCGTTCAGCCCTGATCAGGCATTGGTCTTTGTCTGCAGCGGAGACATGGCTTGGGGTCTACCAAGAGTCGCCCTCAATAGAGTGGTTGTCAGGTTTCAGGGTTTAGGGTTCAAGCTTTTGTTGATTTTGTAGAGTTGTTTAACTGGTATGCGGTCTTGGTGGAATAAGGGTTCTATTTGTAGCTCATGGTTCTGAAAAGTTTAAAGCAGGCAGGCAGGTGGGTGCACAATCCTGAGCTTAAGTGAGGTTTTCCCCTAGTATTTCGTCGCCCATAGGGTCCATACATTATACTACTCTCCGAACATAGAAGTACATGGACCCCTTTTGGTAGTATAGAACCGACCAAAACCTGGTCCCATCATTAAACCTTCTGTCACATCGTAGCGAGGGGTGGGTCTCAAGAACAAGGGTCCATGTACTTGGATTGGGCTCTTCAGGGATTAAAGGCTGAGGATTGTGCTTCAGGGTCCAAGGAGCCAGCCCTAAAGACTCTGATATGCCTGATCCGTTGTACCCTGACCGTGTGCGAGCTGCTTAGTTATCTTCACCGATACAGTAATGAATTGTCAAGAACTCACCGATGCGAAACCGAAATCCTACACCCTAAACCCTGCTAGAGGTCCTAGATCCTAATCATTCCTAGCCCGCCTAATGTCTACACCGCCTACACCCCCCTAACACTCTACACTCTACAGCATACCCCTTCGCCCCGAGTTGTTGACACGCGAATGAACCGCGAGCGATTTGAGGTTCAGGGTCTTGGCTTCAGGGTGTAGGTTTATTCACCTAAACACGTCGAAGGATGCTACGTACACTGTAGTACTACAGGAAACATCAAAACCGTTAAACCGAAACCCTATAACCCTAGGGGTTCCGGAGAGCCCAATACGCCTTAGTTTAAGGAATACACCTTATATCATTAGGGGCTTCATATCATGATTTAAGCCGTTTTCCTCAATTAAGGGATATTGGGCTCTCTGTGAAGCCCCCTAAACCCTGAACCCTAAACCCTAAACCCTATAGATCCCTCAAAAGAACCCTAGTCCTTAATCAAGGGAGATTGGCTCTCAGGGGCTTCATATTCTGATTTAAGCCACATTCCTTCATTCGGGGCTTCATACTATGATTTAAGCCAGATTCCTCAATTAAGGGATATTGGGCTCTCTGGGTTAGCGGCCCCAGGACATGTCAGAGCTCCACGAGGCCCTGAAGACGCGCGGAGAGGGCCCGGCCGAGGCGCTGGACTCTGTGGAGCTGAAGCCAAGGCTCGGCGACCTGCCCTTCCCCAGAGCCTCGGCCTTCTTGGGGTTCCTTTAAAAGGGCGCCTTTAAAGGATCTACTAGGGTTCCGTT
The DNA here is from genome assembly GCA_905221615.1 of Symbiodinium sp. CCMP2592. Classification (NCBI taxonomy): domain Eukaryota; class Dinophyceae; order Suessiales; family Symbiodiniaceae; genus Symbiodinium; species Symbiodinium sp. CCMP2592. Next base: position 554,025 of record CAJNDT010001990.1, read on the forward strand.
AAGGCCGTGTTTGGGGTTATATCTGTAGGGGTTTTGGGTTTAATTAGGTTTTAGGGGTTCAGGGTTCCGTTACAGGATCTGCTAGGGTTCCTCGAAGGGCTCCTTTGAAGGATCTATAAGGGTTACTTACTTAGGGTACTAGCCCTTCCCCGAGCCTCGGCCGTTTCGGGTTTTTGGGGTTATTTAGGGTTTGGGGTTTTGGGTTGTTTAGGGGTTTGGGTTTAGGTTTTACGGGTTTGGGGTTTAGGACTTAGGGGTTTGGGGTTCAGGGTTTAGGGTTTGGGGTATAGGGTAAGGGATTATAGTGTACGGGATTATAGGGTATGGGATTATACGTGTAATTTGTGCACGTGTGAGGCATGTTGTGTGATGCATTGTGGCATAAGTGCTTGGGCCCTTCTTTTTTGTGACACCCCCCCCTGTTTAGTCTGACCCCCCAGCTGGCTGGACAAAATCATCACAATCAGTCGAACGTTGCCAAGCCTGGGCGGTGTGGTCAGCGGCATTTGCATGGTTGCAATCGGTCAGCAAGAAGGCGGTGACCTATCTGCAGAAGACGTACTTCGACAAAGTAGGGGTGGCCGATCTGAGGAAGCAAGTGCATGTTGGGGAACCAGTCAGCGAATTGTCGACCTGCTGGTTTGCCGGATTCTGGACCGACGTCACCGGAACGTACCCCGGCAGCGGCACCGGCACCCAACCGCTGGAAAGCCTTCACTCTAACTGGCAGTTAAGGGTCAGATCTGTGGCGCAGGCAACCCCGACGGAAATTTTCAGCTTTATGCAGAAACTCTTCGAGGAGGACTGGTGCAAGAAGTTTCAGTGGGCTGAGAGACGCAGCTTCCTAACCTGGCGAGATAAGCCCGCGATGGATTTACTTAACAGCCAGAGCCTCCGAACCGCTGGCCGATCGCCCGCAGTTGACTTCTGGAGTCGCCGCGAGAAGAGGTTGACTGGATTGCGCAACTACTGCAAGATTTGGATACGCACAGACAAAACCAGTGCTGCCACTCAAAGCAAGGATGGTTACACAACCTTATGGGTTATATATGCGTGCGAGGAAGTTCAAGAAGCAGATGACAGCAGATGCGTCGATCTCTTTGAAGACAGCCGAGAGCGTGGCAAATCTTGTGTGCTGCAACGGGCCACTGCCAGCAGCAGCTTTCCGTGCGCTTCCGGAGAAGATGCTGTTGGAGCATATATACTATAGTCTCCTTAGGATTTTTTGTTCATCTAAAACCAAAGAGAACATTAAACATACGGTTTTTTCTGGTTCTGAAGGGGGATATAGTATAGAGGCGTTTCAATACATGGGCAGCCACCATGTGCATCCTTCAATCCCTTGTCTGTGGTAATCGGATCATACGTATGCATGTACGTATATGTGCATATGGCTCGGCCTGTCTGATTTCACTGTATAAAGTTCTTGGTCCGTGCATGGCTCATGTTCTGACTTGCAGTGTGAGCCATGGCATGATGTGACATTCTCACAAGTAAGGCGGACAGGGTGGCCAGCTCGCTGCGAGGGACGGAGGCCCGAAGCAGGGAGAGAACAAAAGGAGCGCTTGGCAAGCAGGTCCTGACTTTGTCAGATCCAGTCTCGTAGGGGGGGGAGGCAGGGAAGAGAGGGGAGGGGGTCAAAAAACAGAGAGGGGGTCAATTAGAAGACAAGGGGGTCGGAAAAAAGAGGGGGGGGGTCAACAAAAAAGCTATCCCCTAACTGCTCTAGCAGGAAAAAGGTTAGTTGCCCAATTGTAATTGCTGCTTATACTGCTATCACTTAGACGGGTATTTGATCTACCAGTTCGTGCGCAGTGGTTATTGCCAACTACAGATTATCAGCCGCATGGCTCAGAACGATGCGAGCTTTGAGTCTGCGCTGCCCAAGTGAGGGGGGCAAAAAGCAAACACCCTCATGCATGAAGTCGGTGAGCGCCTAACTAGAGGGGCTCGGTGGCTCATACCCCTCGGCCACTGGCACGTGCAGGATTCAAAACGGAGTTCGTCGAAAGCTTGGCGGATGTCGGTCTCAAGCATGAGCTGCAGCTGCCCTTGGTGGAGTTTAGTTTAAGCAAAACGGAGCCAGCGCTGCCCTTGGACTGACCCCACTTCAAAATCGGAGCACTTTTCGCTTGAGCTGTCGTTCGTGGACAAGTTGGAGACTGAGCTGACCTCCCAACGGACAAATGCAAAGGCAGGCCAAAAAGATACCCATGTGAACTTTGCATTTGCAAGGCTTCGGGCCGACATGCCGGCAGTGCCTTCCCGAAGAGGAGGGTGTTTTTCCTCTGCAGATATCCCTTAAGGCCTGCGCGTCCAAGGGCCACCAGCCAGGGAGAGGGGTGGGAACAAAATCTACAAGCCGTAATGAGGCAACTCTAAAGCTACAATAGGGGTTTCGGCCCTTCCCCAGAGCCTCGGCCTTTTTGGGGTTTGGGGTTTAGGGTTTGGGGTTCAGGGGTTTGGGGGTTAAAGGTTTGGAGTTTAGGGTTTGGAATTTGGGGCTTAGAGTTTAGGGTTTCAAGTTTTGGGATAGGTTTCCGGTATGGGGTTTAGGGGTTTCGGCCCTGCCGCAGAGCTTCGGCATTCTAGTTGTTGCTAGTTTGTGGTTCTATGCACTGCAACTACGTTTTTGTTTTTTGTGTCTGTTGTGCTTGGGCTCCAACTGCTGAAAAACTTTCCCGGGACACGGCTTCCGCTGTGGCCGTTGCAGATTGGCTGTTTACACAAGATCCGTCGGGGGATCCATCACGCGATACTGGAGTCTTTCTTCGCTCAGACGACAGACAGCCTAAACCCTGAACCCTAAACCCTATTTCTTCGCTCAGACGACAGACGAGGCTGAAAGGCCTGAATGATTTTTTACCAATACTTTTTTTTTGGGGGGGGGTCCGTGTTGTAGTATAATGGGGCCCAAATTAAAACCGTATTCCAATTTTCTTACGGCCCCTATAGTAGATCCCCAAAACCCAACCTCAAGCCTGCCCGAAAGAAGTCCTTTATGGTAGGGTGTGGTCCTTGATCGGTTACGGTTTAGTTGATTAAGGTTTAGACTTCAGAGCTTAAGATGGAGGCCAGTGCGTTTCCCACGGTTTAGGCGGGAGGACCGCTGATTTTAAACAAAGACGGCCAGCTCCGAACCGCCAGCCCTGTCCAGCTCGAGTTCGGCTACGGTCAATAAGAAGTTCAAAGCCCTCATCCCCAACACTCTCAACACTCCAAACAGCCCGAAACTGCGATAAACTTCATTCTAACAAAGTGTCTGCAAGCAAATCCTAAACGCTGCGTTCGCAGAGTAGGTGCCTGTTATTTACGACCTGTTTCATGTTGCCATACGAACAAAATCCTTGGCAAGCGATTCCAGGATCGGCATTGAAAGAGTTGCTTCCTGTCTGCCTGCAGAGGGATGGGCCTGCGGGTCTGGGGGTCTTTCTTGTAGTCGTCACAGGGTTGTCGGTTGAGGATTCAGGATTTCGGTGTTTGTCTGTGATCGTTTACTTCTGTGTAGCGATTCCAAGGATCTTTTTCGCGTCCCACCAAGTCCTAGACCCTTGAGCCCTAAACTCTACAAGAAACACACAACTTCCTGGCTGAGTCCTCGACATAAGGTCCTAAACCCCGAACCCTAGCCGGAAATCCGAACCCCCGAGCTGCGAAAAGCTGTTATGCAAGGTTCGGCCTTTGTGTCCATCGCTTCGTGCTGGGAGATTTCGGCCTCGGAAGCCCACAGGAGATCGAGTCGGTGATCTCGGAAGTATCCAGAAGCCAGATGCCTTGCCTCCAGAGCTTTCAGATGCAGGTGGAGCTGTGATCGGGTTAGGGTTTATACGGATGTTGATGGGCTGCTTTAAGGCGTCAGAAAACCGAGTACAGTGGCACAGCAGCTTCGGGGCTGAGGGATCAGCTGTCTCAGAGCAGCCCCAAGGTGACGAAGGAGATCAGCAACTACACACTCCTTCACCAGATGCATACAAGAATTGAGGAGGCATTGAGGACGGCCTCAGGCAACAGCAGTGCCGAGCTTATCATTCGTAATGATGATTCCGACCACAAGGCCACGTGAGCGCGTTGCGGAAATACGCTCTGCCTTATGACATCCGCTTAAAGTTCCTATACCCCGAATCCCGAACGCCAAAAAAATGGCTCGGACCAAAACTCCTAGTCCCATAATTCAAAGCCCCCAAATGGTCCCAGAGAGCGTAATTAATTACCCATTCAGGAATATACCTTAAATCATCAGGAGCTTCATATTGTGATAAGTTATATTCCTTAATTAAGGAGTATTGGGCTCTCTGGGGTCCCCTTTCGCACTCTTGGAACTCAGGCTTGTAGCTTTTCCGGTGGGGTTGCGAGATGTGTTATCGGGGTGCCCGTAGACAGGCCTGGCGTTTGGAAATTTTTTGTTGTTCAAAGAACGAGGGTTTAGGGTTTCTTGAGTTCCTTATTAAACAAAAGAGACGGCAGCCGCAAAGCCGCGGAAGCCCCAGAGATCTTCTGGAGCCTTGTACGATCGCGATAATTAGGTACCCCAAAAGCACATAAGCATAAGCATTTTATGGGGATATCCCTACCTTTATTGGGCTTCAATTTTTGGGGATTTATATGGGATATACCTATCCTTATTTTTGCTTATGTGCTTTTTTGGGGCCCTAGATAATACCAAAAAGAAATCCTTTTTGAAGCCGTTCTGCAGCCATCCTCAGAGTCCAGAGCGCGAAACCCTAGCCCAGAGAGCCCAATACTTCTTTACTAAGGAATATACCCTAAATCATAAGGCGCTTCATAGTAAAATTTAAGCTATATTCCTTAATTAAGGGGGATTGGGCTTTCTGGGAGCTCCTTCAGACCCGAAACTCCCAATCACAAAGGCCGCAGCCTTCAAGCCGAAAACACCTAAATCCCGAACCCCTCAACCCTAAACCTGAGGCGACAAAAACTCAGCCCCTCAGTCCCTAGTTCCATTAATTACTGTACCCCACGCATCAGATCCTGGATTAGTTCGTAGCTCCCACAAACTTACATGTGTATGAGCCGCCAAACCCCAAGTTCCTGAAGTCCTGACGAAAACCTTACAGTGAGCCATAGAGCCCTGCATTCTTGCCGGTTCCCTATACAAGTCCTTGGGAAGGGTCGCTGTGTGTTTTGGTTTGTTGGGTGGATGGGGGCGGGGGGATTTATGGCCCTCACCTGTCAACGCTAAACCCTAAGTCCCCTATACTTGTACATACACGCACAATCACGCATAGATAGATCGATATATAGTTATATAGATTTACGGGTACATAGATACATAGGTAACTATATAGTTGCATAGATATGCAGATATATTTCTATGTAGGTAGAAAGATATACAGATTTATAGATATATAATAATACAGTTATGCAATGTTATGCATATATATATATACATATATACATATATATATATATATAATTTATAGATAAAGAGATATGGCTAGCGATTGAGAGAGAAGGAAGCATGACGATAGATAGATCGATAGGCAGGTAGAGAGGTGGGTGGATCGATACTCAGATCTGTATCTGCATCTCTATCTCAATTCTCTCGTTCTAGCTAAACGGATATCTCTATATCTATCTCAATCTCAATCTTTACCTTTCTCTCTCTATTTATAAGAGAAACATTTGTACATACATGCATGCATACATATCTACGTACGTAGGTACATATATGCATACTTACATACATACATACATATACTGATATATTGGTATATGTATACATATGTACGGATGTTGCAAGTCCGTTGCAGCTGTTGCCTCTCCAGGTAGAGGGGCCACTTGGGGAGAGCACCTGGGGTTCAGGGTGCAGAGTGGCAACTTTGGGATTGAAGTTGAGTTTGGCTTAGGTGTCGGGTTCAGTGTTCGGGCAAGCTTTAACACGAACCCGACATGTTTAACTTTTTTCGGGCTTTCGGCAGTCGGGGGAAGTTTTCTGGGCATCAGGCAAGGACAGTACTTGAAATTGACAGTGCTCTCCTTCGAGTGTTGCGTTGTCTGCCGGCCTCCTCCTGAAACAGGGAGGAGGTCCATACATGTTCGTGTCCTTGAGCAAGTCTCCGGATGTGCAATGAAGTTCCTTGGCGGCGGTTTGTGAGCTATGCTCCGCCGCTGGAGGACGAGAGCCTTCATGGTAGGGTTAACACCCAACCGTAAACCTTCTGAGGCATTGTTTAGGGATGTACACGGATCTATGGGGGTTCATTAAAGGGATGTTTAGGAATAATTTGGGTGTTGCGGTGGGATCTCAGGTTTTCTACAGCAATCAGCGGTACAGGTTTGTTCTCACGGCACATCACAAAGCCCTTAGCTCCCGAACAAAGCCCTAAACCCCTAAACCCTTGAGCCCGAAACCCTAAACCCCTAAACACAAAAAACCCCAAACCCTGAAGCCGTAAACCCTTAACCCCTAAACACAAAAAACCAAAACCCTGAAGCCCTACACCCTTAACCCCTAAACATTGAAACAAGTTGATCCCTGAAGTAGCGTTGTGGGAAGGACGCTTTTCTTCGTCGTGCTGGGTCTCCCGATCTGCCACGGACTGCGCGAAGCAGTCGAGGTCAGGGCTTGTACTTACCCTGGGAACTAAGGACTCATATATGGGTAGTTGTCAAAATTATTGTCCCTTTTTAGATCCCTAATATACTACGGCACCTAATATTTAGGGTACCCAAAAGGGACACTAGTTTTGACAACCACCCATATCAAGGCTTTTGGGCCCAAAGACCATACAATATGAAGCCTTTAGGCTATTTTGATGCCCAGGGTCAGGGATTTAGGGTTGAGGAGTTTGAGGGGTTTGAGGGGTGTGAGGGGAGGGGGTTGAGGGTTTAAGGACCCGAAGATGAGGGTCGTCGGGGCCTTCATGGCTTGAATGCTTCGGCAGTTTATGGTCTACCTTAACCCTGAATAACCTACCTTTCTGGGGTTCCTTATTATGATGTCCTTATATAAGTCCTACAAAAGGTAGGTTATCCCGGGTTAAGGTCCCCAGAGAGCCCAATATCCCTTAAGTAAGGAAGATAGCCTAAACCATAATATGAAGCCCCCAATGATGTCAGGTATATTCCTTAATTAAGGGGTATTGGGCTCTCTGGGTTCATGGGATGTCGGGAGTTTAGGGATTCAGAGAAGGCTTTAGGTGCAGGTTGCAGCAGAAGCCTGGAACATGAGTTTAGGAGAATTAGTGCTAGGATCCCTTATCCTCTACCTTAAGGTCATGAGGATACTAATGTTTCAACTTTCTGGCTTCTACTGTAAGTTAATCCCAAAGAGACTACTAGCCCTAAACCCTATACCCTTATAGAATCCCTATAGAGCCCTTTAAAGGGACCCCTAGGGTAGTAGAGACTTCGGGTTTCGGGCTAAGGAGGACTGCAGCCTCCACACTTGCAAGAGCATCGGTTTAGGGTTTAGGGTTTAGGGTGTCTGCAGCTGCATCATAAAGAAGTCCTAAACAGTGCTCAAATCATGGCCCTAAACATCCTAACTACCCTAGACAAATCTAGACACCCTGAACACCCCAAGCACCCTGAACCTTAAACCCTAAACCCCTAGCCCCGAATCCCAACCCTAAACACCCTAAACCTCTAAACCACAACCGTAAACCGTAAACTCCTACAGTACCCCTTATAGTTGCCCTTAGAGATCCCTTGAAGGAACCCTTAAATGAACCCGAATAGATCCTTTAAAGGAGCCTTTAAATGCACCCGAATAGATCCCTTAAAGGAACCTTAAATGAACCCGAAAAGAAAGCTTAACCACCCCTCAGACCCTCACAAGCCGCTTGCAGGAAGAGACCGAAGGTGTCCCTGATCGCTGCGGCGGCCTCTGGTGCATTCGCGCGCCGGAGCAGGGCAGGCGCAGCGGAGTTTAGGATTTAGGGTTTCGGGGTTAGGGGTTTAGGGCTTTAGGGTTTTAGGGCTTTAGGGCTTTAGGGTTTTAGGGTTTAGGGTTTTAGGGTTCGGGGTTGATGCTTAGGGTTTGTTTGGTTTGCCTGTTTTAGGGTTTCGTTAGGGCTTACAGGGCTTGTGGGGTTTGTAGGGTGTAGGGTTTATAGGGGTTGAGGTTCTCAGGAGTCAGAATAGTCCAAACGAAGTTAAATGGGGCGTCATCTTTTGCAAGGGGATACTGGGTACCCTTACTGGCGATCCCTTATAGAGTCCCGCAGAACCGATGCAGGAACCCGTTAAGATGCGTAACCTGATATGAGTGATCCTTGCGCCTTAAGCCCTCGGTGGTTTAGAGAAGATCGGAGATCTCTGATACTCAACCTCTCCTGCTCGCTATGGAATTCTGAAACTCGTAAAACCCCCCGACCTGAACCCTTCCCCGTTGCTTGTGCTGAAAATCCCAAACCGTAAACCCTAAACCCTAAACTTAAATACCTTAAGCCCCAAACCCTAAAACCTTAAATCCCCAAGCCCCGCAACTAACCCTAAAACCCCCTAAACCCTAAAACCCTCAGTTCAAAACCCTAAAACCCTAAACCTTAAAACCCTAAACCCTTAACCGTAAACTCTAAACCATAAACCCTAAACCCTTAACCTTAAACTCTAAACCATAAAGCCTAAATCCTAAAACCTAGAAGCGGTGCGCGAGATCGGAGGCCGAACCAGGGACGATTTCAACTGCGAGGGGGCGCCGCGAAGCGGATATCTTGGAGGCTGCGTAATATAGAAACCTGAATAATTAGAATAGGGTTGTGGGGCCCATTATACTATATTTACAATAAGGAACCCCCAAACTAGTATAGGTAATTATGAAGGTTTCTACAGTAGTCTCTTGGAGGCTGCCTAGTCTTACCTCTGTAATAGTTATAATTGTACCCCATTCCTCCATTCTACTAACCAAAGGTAAGTAGTCTCGTGGGTTTGGTTCGGTCTCAGAATTAAGCATGGGGTCCTTTAGGCTTCTTTGGGTGTGCCACCAAGATTTCTTTGGAGTTAGATGGGTGTCTTTGGGGTTTCTGGATATCCTATTCTCTGCCATACGGAGCTTTCCATGATTATCGGGGTGCGCTTCTCCAGATTCTTCAAACTAAGGCATTAAGGCATCATACATCGGGGGTATGTGCGTATTTGGGCTGGTAGTATTAATGTCATCCGACCGCCGAGTTTTTTTGTTGTTTTAGGTTGGGTTGGGAGTCTAGGGTAAGCATTGTTTGGATTGGTTAGGTTTGGTGCTCTGGGTCCCTAAAAAAACCCTAAGCTTCAAACCTTAAAAGCGTTCAGCGCTCTGAGGGTTTAGGAATCGTCATCTTCAGAGCAACCATGACGCTATCCATAGGATTAGAAGGGTTAGGGTTTGTGGTTCAGGGTTTAGGGTGTAGCGACGGATAAACCCGGAGCCTCAAAAACCTAAACGGCCCTAAACCCCAAACCCTTACACCCGAGACTCCTGAACCGTCAAACCCTAGACAACTACACCACATACTGCCTAGTTCTAATGACTTTGAAGATCCACATGAAGGATCTCCCGTCAGTCCTGTTTTTTGCAAACATTCCCTCGGGGTCCAAGTTTAACAAGTATGGTTTTAAGTACCAAAACCCCAAAACAGAGTATGGGACTCGGGACCGAACACCCTACTTTGTTGGGTACTTGGATCGTCGGGGGTGTGGTTTCAGGGAGTTGTCAGATCCTTCGGTTGCTCCACCAATACCATGCAGCATGCCTTGGGCGAGCTGACAGTGTCCAGGTTCCGAGAAGTTCCGAGGGATTGGGGCTTGTTGAGTCAGTGAGTTTAGGAGAACATTTGGCTTTGAAAAACAGCAGGGTGATGCAACTTGCCTGCTAGGCTTGGACCCTAAACCCTAAACCCCAAACCCCCCCTAAACCCTGAACCCTTAAACCCTGAACCCCTAAACCCTAAACCCTAAACCCTGAACCCCCAAGACCCGAAACTCGATTTTTTTTTGTGCGGAGGCTCCTTCCAGAGGCATCCTACACCCTCCAGCAGGACCATCTCTGTGCTGGAAAGGCTGAGCTTCCTGGCCGAAAGGGTTCATAAGGGTTTAGGGTTCATGGGGGTTTAGGGTTTAGGGTATAGGGTTTAAGGTTATAGGGGTTTAGGGTTTTTAGGGGTTTTAGGGGTTTAGGGTTTAGGGGTTTAAGGTTATAGGGGTTCCAGGGGTTCCAGGGGTTCCAGGGTTTAGGGTCCCATGCCCTGGACCATAGAATCAGGCACCCTAAACTAGAAGGTGTTTCCACAGAAAACCCTAAGCCCCAAAACCCCTGAACCTCTAAACCCTACCTTAACCCCAATCAACCTACTTTTTAGGGACTTATATAAAGAAATCATATTGGGGAGCCCTAAAAAGGTAGGTTCCTTAGGGTCCAGGTAACCCCTAACAGAAGGACCCTCCAAGCTCAGTTTTGTTGGCAGATTACGGCATAGGCGCAACAGACTCAAAGGCGGATGTGTGACACAGGGTCCTGCACTTAAGGCGGTTTAGGGTTTACCCCGAACAACCTACCTGTTGAATTACGTTTATAAGGAGATCATATGGGAGTTTCCGAATATTAGGGGACCCTAACTTACCTTAAATAGATCCTTATTATCAGGACCCCAGAATAAGGTACGCCTAATTTTCGGAAACTCCCATATTAAGGAACCCTAAAAAGGTAGGTTTCTCAGGGTCCAGGCAGGGGTTAGGATTTTCGATCGCCACCCTGAAGTTAAAGACTTTAGGGTTTAGAGTGAGAGGGTCAAAGGCCACCGAGTATGTCTGCGATTGCGGGTCTTGGGCTTCAGGTTACACTGATCACAGGTTCCCGAAGTTGCCCGCTGCACGCGTGATGCTGGAGAGACTTTTGGAATTCGAAAAGAGGTTCGAAAGCTTTCCTTAAGTTGGAGCGGCTTCCTGTATTGTATTGGGAGTTTCAGACCTTGAGCTGCAGGATTGTAATAATGTTTAAAGTGTCCCAACAAGGGGCAACCTATGGAGCCTTTTTTTAAGAGCGCTTCAAGTGTATGTCTGTATTTTCACAAATAACTATGGCTCTTTAAGTCCTGGCTGAATCTCCTTCTAATCCCGAAACGTCTATCTAGACAGAGGTCTGATCACCTCGCAGTATTGTCTCCCATAACCCAAAGGGTCCAAAGTACCTATATAGTAGAATGTAGGGTTTATATATTGGGAATTTCTATTATGATTTGGGAAAGTATCCCCCCCATATCAGTACCTAGGACCCTTTGGGAATACAACCCAAGACCCTAGTCTTCTAATCGGCACTGTCCTAGCTTAAGCTTTCTGCCCAGGACCTTGGTCTCTTCTGTACAAGTAGTTCCGTGGGTTCATGCGGATGACCCTATCAATGGATCGACGATCGAGTTGTATGTGTTCTGGCTGCAAAAAAACGGGTGGTGGTACTATAGTTAAGGTTATAAGAATCTTAGCCAGCCACACACTGGATTTAGTTAAATAATTAAAACATCATTTTATCTTCATCTTCGTCATCATCAAATCATCCTCGGAATCATCCTCAAATCATCCTCTGCCCCACCAATCATCATCTTATTATCATCGGGCTCCCAGGCGCGTAAGTCACACACGAATAAACGCAAGGAGTACTTCCACGCATGCTTCCTCAAAGCCTCCTGCATCACCTGCGAACACAAGCCTAAGCAAACTTGTCTTTGAGGGGCCGTGTTTGTCAGTGCACGTATACACTGCAAGTTTGTATGTGCATTCAAGAGGTCCACGTCCTATCGCAAGCACTCGGCAACACAGCCGGCAGCTAATGAGAATTCACTACCGAAAGAGCATCACACAACCATCTGGCTCAGATGACCGCTGCTAGCATACCGACCCGCTCCATCGCCTCACCTCTTCTCCACTACAGGGTTATGCTACAAGAACATAGTCAATCAATTGGCGCACTGTTCATCCTAGACCCTATAGGCCCTTAGGCGATACCCATCGAAAAACCGTGATGTGTTTGAACCGTGGCAACGGGGCGGAGGGGCCCGAGGATGAATTTTGGATAATCCGCGCAGGACGGAGGATGCCAAGAATGATGGTTTCAGGATAATTAAATGATGAAACGATAAACGGATGATGATTTGAGGATGATTTGGGGATGATTTGAGGATGGTTTGAAGATTTTCTGATGATTTTTTGATGATTTTCTGATGATTTTCTGATGATTTTTTTGAAGATTTTCTGATGATTTCTTGATGATTTTTTGAAGATTCCCTGGGGCATTCACACATTTCCCGATTTCCCCACTCCCTGCCCCTGCCTGCCCCTGCCCTCCCCTCCCGGGCGCCCTGAAGATTTTTTGATGATTTTTTGATGATTCCCTGGGGCATTCACACATTTCCCGATTTCCCCACTCCCTGCCCCTGCCTGCCCCTGCCCTCCCTTGCCGGGCGCCCCCCCTGCCTGGGCAACGACGGTTTGAGGCCGTGGCTCAGCGTCACCGAATCATCCTCCAATCTTGCCTTTTCCAAACTGCCATCCCAAAATCATCCTCAAATCCATCCCCTCCAATCCTGGTTTCCTCGAATCATCCTCTCCAGAACATCCTCGCCAGATCATCTGCGACCTGCGTGCCCCAAAAACCGTCGATTCAACACGCCTGCGATCTCTGATGACCTGGTTCCATATCTGTTTCTGTTGTCTGCGCACACGATACGCGTCGCAATGCATTCCATAGCACAGTCTAGAGTCTAGAATATAGAGTCTGCAGAATCTAGAGTATAGAGGAAGTGTGGGGACTGGAGTGAACAGGGAGCATCTTCCAGCAGGAGGAAAAAGAAGCTTCGAGCAAATTCCATCCATTTTAATCTACATGTCACTGGTGTCACCATCAATAGCCACAACAACAATGTCCTGCAAGTGGAGAGTGCAGAGTTGACTACTCCTGATGATATGATGCTTCGACTTACTGATGGGGATGGTTCGTCGATGATGACTACGGATGAGGATGATTTTCGGATGATGTTTTCAACCAGGGTGAAAATGATGATGATGTTGGCCATGATTTGAGGATGGCCAGAACGATGATTTTTTGATAAACTAATTCATTTAGGCTATGCCAATGTGTCCACGCAAGAATCTTATAAAGTTAAGGTAGAAGGGACCTTGGGTGGTTAGCATTCAGTGGCTCGTCCAGCTGAATGAGACCCTAAACCCTAAACCCTATGGACCCGAAACAGAACCCTAAACCCTAAACCGAACCCGACATCTGCCGTCAGCAAACCTAGACCTACACACCCCACAGCCGAACTAACCATGGACCCAAACCCCTTTATGGGGGTTTAGGGTGTTAGGGTGTAATGCTCATGGGGGTTCATGGGGATAACATTTAGGCTCCAGCTACCCGAACCCATAGGGTCCAAGTGGGGTCTCAGGTCCCTATTTCCATGCTGTGAATGTGTCTTTGGTACTTAACTCTCTAGTTGACCCTAACAGTCGGGTACTTGCGGAGTAGGGCAATAGTTGTACCGTCTTGAAAGTTCTATGCTATGTGACCCAGGACCCAGTTGTGCAGATAGCTAGCCCTCAGGGAGCTGGTATGACCTTGTTTCTTGGCTTGAGACCCCCATGCAGTTGGGTTTAGGGAACAGGGCTTAACAGTCCCATCACGAATAGGCAAGAGCCACCGAATATGCAAGCATCATACACTAATCCTTTGTGGCATCTTCACCTTTGCTGTGAACCCTGAATCAAAAACCCTAACTCAAGACGAAACCAGGTGGGTTCCTTTACTTTGTAGCCATGCTTTCGCGACTGCAGGGATCGAGCTAGGGATGCTTTGAATGCCGAAGGCAGACTCCTGCCTCTCTAATATAGGGGCCGAAATAATTACCAATACTTGTATTATTTTGGTGTTTCTTATTGTAATTATGATACAATGGGGGCCTATATTAGATCCGTACTAAGCCAAGTTAGGAACACGCAGGGGTTCAGGGTTCAGGGTAGAGGGTTGAGGACTTACGATGGTGACACACTACACGCTTAACCCGGCTCACGACGGTCCCCGCGAAGCTAATTACTCAAGTAGGTTGGGGGTTTCAAGTTCAGGATTTAGGGCTTAGGTTGTAGGTCCACACCAAGCCCGCGAAGTGCGTGTTCCTAGGTCCCATAAAGGACGCAGCAGGGAAGTTTCTGGCAGACAAAAGATCGTAAAGCCGATTCTCGGTGTCCTCTTCCGCTAGCACTAAGGCAGAACTAAGGGCTCTAGTCGATGGTGGTATCAGGATAGACCCTAAATCCGAAATCCACGCTGCGCGGATCTTGATTGCATTGGTTATTATTACTGTCATCTTCGTAAGTATTGCAATCTGCCGTGGTTATGGTTCATATATAAAAAATGAGTATATAAATATATGTTATATATGTATGCATATATATATATATGCATACATATATATATATATACAACATTACATTCATTTATGTATTCTGCAAGCCTCAGTTTCTCATGCGTTCTCAGGTCCCAGCCCTCAAAGATCTGGACCTGCGCATGCACCTCGCCTGCGGAAGCGTCTGCGGTTTGGGGTTTAGAGGTGGGTTCAGAGGTTGCGGGCTTGATGCAGAAGCTTGAATAAGTACCAACATTATTCGTTATACGTACGGTTCTTTATTGTAAGATGGGTTTGGGGGTTTAGGCGTGTCTCCCTCCAGGGGGCCTCTCCTGAAAGCTTTGCACCTCACCACAGACCCTCACCGAAAACTATTTATTTAGGGTTTAGGGTGAAGGAGCCCTAAACCTATAAACCGAGAAACCCTTCGCCCGTAAGCGCAACTCCTATGAACCCTGTTCAGAAGTATAGAGTTCGAGGTCTGCTTTTGGAGATGGCTAAGCACTTTCTGAGACTCTTGGAGTGTGTCCATACACCTAGCACGAAGTTGAAAGCCTATTTGCACAACTCAGATTGCTATCATGCTGGTTTTTTGCATGCTAATGTAGTGACCTGATTAAGAAACCCTGGGCCTATAACCCCAAAATAGTAGAATTCATATAAGGAACTCTAATAAAAGCCCAAGGTTTCTTAATCAGGTTCCTACATTACCCGTACCCAGGACTGGAGCACAAGACGTTTTTCTGTGTGCCAGCAGGACGTTCCACCAGGAGAACGGTGAGTGGGATGGTTCAGGGTTCTGAATCTTCCCAAGGCCCTGACATAGTAAGTACATAGTGGTTTTATGATTCCTGTGTTGTTCTAGTACACCATGCCCTTATGTTGGATACTAATTGCACGACTTCAACCGAGGACTTTCGGGTTTGGCAAGTTCTACGTGAAAGCCGAAGACGAACCCGACACGTCCCCCAACTTCAAACCCTGGACCCTACGTCTTTAGGAGTTTGGTTTTGAAGCCTTCGGTTTGGGATTCCTGAGCATGGCCTAAACCTTGAGCCTACGATTTCACGGTTTACCTAAATCATTCCACAACCCACCTGTTCAGGGACTTGTAAAGGGAAACCAGTAGTAAGTTTCTCAGGATTCAGGTCGAACCTTTTTAAAGGGTTCCCTTTAAAAGGAAGCCTGTTACACCCCAGCCCCAGCTTGTCGAGTGGGTGGGCAAGTGCCGAGAGAGCAAAGCTTCAAGCACAGAGGGCCCATCAAATACAAGCTAGGATGCCCAGTAGTACCCTTATTCCCTTGTTGTAGTCCTAGGTCCCTTATAAAGTTACCCAATACCAAGAAGAGAGGCCTTTTTGTTCCTAGGTTACTGGGTATCCTAGCAAGACAGGCCGGATAGGAGACCCTGAGAAGAAACTAATTCAATGTAGAGGCTGAATAATGACCTTTACTATTTGGGGGGGGGTGCCTTAGTATTACAATTGTAGTATAAAGCCCCTACATCAACTAACAGAACCCTTTAAGGAGAAGTTCATGGGAACCTATCAGAAAGCCTTGATGAGAAAGCCTGCATTACCTTAGCGACCCTAAACTATGGGAATTATGGTATATTCCGTATTATGGGTAATGCAGGATTTATATCATCGATCGTGGGAATCTTTCCTGTCTAGCTCTCGTCCACCTGGCCACCTACAGGAGCAGTCGTGCCTGTGCCAGCTGGTTCCTAGGCACGAACCAGCGTAAAGAGACACGCAGTTTAGGGTTTTGGGGTGTAAGCACGAGGGTTTAGGGTTAAGGGTTTAGGGATACACCCACCTGTTACCTGCACAAATTGGGGGCGGAATCGTGCCCCTTGCAAGAGCGACTGAATGCCAGCGTTTTGGGGCGTTTGGGGCTTGGGGTTTCAGGATTTGGGCCATAAGTGACGGCTCGGATTTGGGAGGGCCTCTGGTGTATCCCAAAGGGTCCCAAGTACCTCTATAGTAGAATGTAGGGTTTTCCATATTAGGAATTACTATTATGCTTTGGGAAGTATCCCCCATAACAGTACCTAGGACCCTTTGGATATTTCAACCCGAAACATCCTAAACTCAAACTCTACCAAGCCGTAGGGTTCAGGGTTTAGGGGTTTAGGGTTTGTCCTAGAATGCTTGACTTGTTTTTCAAGATGTCTTGGGCTTGGGTTACCAGCAGGCTCTGCTGCAAAGGGGATGTGTCCGAAAATGGAACACAGAAAGTAGGGTCATGGCCCCAAGTGCAAGAAATTTGTATGAGACATCTACAGAATCTTAAGCCCGCATAGAATCTTTTACGAGCTTTATAGAGCATCTTTACAGGAATCCGCTTTATCTCCAAACCTTGAGCTTGAAAAGTCAAAGTGTAGCTGGCAACCCTGGACCCTAAATCCTTTTGGACCCAGAGGTGGATCCTAAAGATCTCAAGCCCCAAACCCTAAACCAAGAGTTTCGCAACGAAGCTAGGCACATAATGCCTGGATAGAGGGTTTTTTCAACGAAAAGACTCTCCGTTGCACATCGTGCCTGACTTTGATTCTGGGATGTTGGATGCAGTCTGTAAGTCTGCTACACTTGGAGGTTCATGGGTAGTTATAAGTAGGGTTATAAGGGGCTTAGGGTTCCCTTGAAGGGATCTATAGGGTTTAGGGATTAGGGTTTAGGGATTAGGGTTCATGGGTAGTTATATGTAGGGTTATAAGTAGGGTAACTATACTTATAACCCATATTAGGGGACTTATCACCCTACTTATAACTACCCATGAACCTCCAAGTAGCAAAGCTGTGAGAAAAGGATCGTAAGGCAATAGTCTACCTAGTTATTCGGCTTTCAAAAAACGGTCTCCAAAAGCAATCGCATACATGTCGAATGCCTCACAGCTGTTGACCTGAAAAGTTTGTACCACTTGATGGTTCATGATCGTGAAAGGTAGCTAGTACGTTGCTGGTGGTGATAAGGATGGTCTTCAGGATCAGGATGATGACTGCGATCCTGCTGGTGGTGGTGGTGGCGAGGATGGCGATTACGATGCTGGAGATGATGGTGAACATGGCAAGTGGTGGATATAATGACGTTGATGTTCATGACTATGTTAACTGTTAGCTACGATTCTTCCCGCCACTGTTCTGAAGGGCGTGTGGCTGCCAGCCCAGCTCAAAGCCGAGTTTAGATGTTTTTCGCGACCTTGAGGACGGCGATGGTAGTGATGCCGACGGTGATGATGTTTGGATGATGGTCATTGTAATGGTGATGATGCAGCTGCTGACGATGATCGTGACGATTTCTGATTAATGCTTGTGGCGCTTCGTGCATCGTCATGACTCTAATCCCCGGCAGGTAGGACAATCGATATTGTTAACGGCATCTGGAAGCCAAGGACTTGAGCCAGCCACCCTATGTTGGTCTGCTGGCACGCTTGGGGCGCCACTCGGCATCTGCACTGGGTGTGTTTAACGCGAAACCCTGCCTGAGCCTCAAGGCTTTATTTCACGTGCATGTTCTGTTTGCTGATAACTCTGTCTATCTATCTAATTATCTATCCTTTTTATCTGTTTGTCTGTCTGTCTGTCTATGTGTTGATCGATCTATCTACCCATCTACCTCACTTCCTGGCTATCTCTCTCTCTCTCTCTCTGTCTAGCTGTCTATGTGTCTCTCTATCTCTCTTTCTTTGTTTCAACCAATCAATGAATCAATCAATCAAACAATTAATCAGCCTATCTATCTATCTATTTACCTATGTATCTAACTATCTATTATCTGTCTATCGATATATCCATCTCAATCTCTCTGTTTCTCTGTCCGTCTGTCTGTGTGTCGACCTACCTGTCTACCTACCTATAGATCTACATACACATGAACGTATACCCATACACACATGTTTTATACATCAAAAATATTTCATACACACATGTACCCATACATCTCATACCTACATACATCAATAAATGCATACATATACGCACACACACACATACACACACCCATACAGACATACGTTCATACGTGGAAATCCGCGACCTCCGAAACCCTGGAGACAGGATGGCTTCCTGGCAAAGGCTTCGCAGAGGCGCGGCGACCGGAAGCTCTGGGGTGAAGCCTAAACCCTAAACCCCCGAACCCTGAACCCTAAACCCTAAACCCCTAAACCCTAAACCCTAAACCCCTAAACCCTGAACGGGTTTCGGGTATTATTTGAGAACTCCGCGAGTTTGGCTGTGGGATTTGGTTGTCGTCGACACTAACAGTAGCCATAACATAGGGGCCTTAATCATTGGAACAGTGGCTTGGGGTAAATCTTGTGGAGTTATATGTAGCACTTCAGGGTTTCGGGTACTTGGGTTTGTGGGTTTAGGGCTTAGGGTTTAGGATTTAGGGTTTAGGGTGTTGGCTTAGGAGAAAGCTTAGGGTTCAGGATTTCGAGGAGGTGCGACGATTTAGGAGCGCCAGGGCGGATACGAGTTCTAATGCTGCCGAAGCTTATTACAACTTGAAACCCCTACACCCTTAACCTAAACCCACCCAAACCCACAAAATCCTATAGTACTCTTGAAAGTAATCCCTGCAGTAAGCTTTGTAGATCCCTTATATAAACAGGCTCTAAGAGCCCTCAACCCTAAATCCGAGAACCCTTAGTATCCTTACAGCAACTTTTTGGGATCCCTAAGAGGAACCCGAAGAGCCCGAAGCGAAAAAAACGTGATTCACCAAGTTTCAAAATCACCAACCCCCCAGACCTATGGCCCTATGCCCTGAGCCTTGTTTCGCCAAAACCAAGACAGGTTCAGGTGTCCCTGGACCGGCAGTGCCCCGCCCGGTGGATCCCGGACGCTGTGGCAGCCACTGCCCTTGGGCTCGCATAGGGTCAATGGTTTCGAGTCTGGGGTTCCGTGCAATTTGGGTAGTTATCGAAATTATGGTCCCTTTTTGGGTACTTGAAACAGCAGGTGCCGTAGTATAGTAGGGACCCCAAACGGGACCCTAATTTTGACAACCAGCCATTTCAGGTTTTAGGGCTTGTCTTTGGGTTTGGGGCATGTTAAATTGCAGTGTCGTGGCTTAGAGGTGCCCAGGGGCTCAACTAAGGAACATTACGGAACCTACCTCAATGGTTCGAAGGCCTTCCTCGGGAACTGAAGCCCTTGGCAGCGAGACCCCAAGCCCTCCACCAAAAGTCTTCAAAACTAAGCCCTAAACTCTAAACCCTAAGCCCTAAACCCTAATCCCTATAGATCCCTCTTTCGGAGCGCTTATAGGAACCCTTATAGATCCCTTTGAAGGAGCCCCAGAGGCCTCTAACCCATCCAATTTAGAACCCAATTTGCCTCGACCCGAGGCTTTGCCTACCTGAGATGTGTTTATTCGGGACCCAAAATGCACATGGGAGTTTCCGAAAATTCGGGGTACCTTATTTTGGGCCCTTACTTCAAGAATTCTACTATTTAGGGTACTATACTAGGGTCCCCGAAGCATAGGCATGTTTAAACTCCCTCAGCTTCCGTTCGTCGCGAAACTAAACCCTACACCCTAAACCCTCAACCGAGTTGCCTGCTCCATTGGAGCTCTCCAACTCTACTGCAGCTGGAAAAAGGTCCTCAAAAAAACCCTCAACCGAATGCCTTCCCTAAGCCCTACACCCTAACCCCTAAACCCCAAACCCGAAACCCTAAAGCCTCAACCGAATGCCTTCAGGTCTTGATCCTTCTCTGTGTTTTCCTCCTCTTGGTCGTGGAGGTTGGTGCAGATCCGAAGTCTGCAACGGTTTAGGCTTTACTTGGAGGTTCATGGTTAGATATATGTAGGGTTATAAGTCAGGTATTTAGGGTTTAGGGGTTTAGGGTTTAGGGTTATAGTTTTGACCCATATTAGGGGACCTGCAATAAGGATCCCACTCTTTAGGGTACTATATTGGGGTCCCCTATTGTCGCAAATTCCCATGTAGGTGCGAATGCCCGCGCTGTATGTTTTGTATGCTGGAATACAGATTGACGGAGGTATGCTTAATTCCGCGGCTGTGTGTGTGCTATGCTGGGCTGGGCTGTGCGATGCAATACATGCTCTGCCGTGCCATGTTTATACTCTGCCGTGCTACGCTGTGGTATCTCTCATGGTCTGATGTGGGAGTTTCCGAAAGCAGGAGACCCGAATATAGTATCTTAAATAGTAGGATCCTTATTCTAAGGACCCCAAATTAAGGTGCCGGAAACCCCCATGTACTCGCTCACTGACTTTCGACCGTCGCCTTGACCTGCTTTCAGTTGTGCTATTCGCTGGCATGTAGACCTTAAATTAGGGACCCAAAAAGCACATAAGCATAATCATTTTATGGGGATATCCCTACCTTCTTGGGCTTCAGTATAAGGGGATTTATATGGGACATCCCTACCCTGATTTTTGCTTATGTGCTTTTTTGGGGCCCTATGAAAGTCAGGTCGCATGGTTGTGGATGCCGGCCTAAGCCCCAAGAGCCAGAACCCCCAAAAACCCAAAGTGTCAAATCAAACCTAAACCCTGCGCCCCGAACCCCAAGAGCCTTAAACCTTCAGCTTTCTTAAAGGGAACTCCAGAAAGTTGGAATATGGATTAATGGTAGGATCCCCTATAATTTACCTTAAAGGGATTAGGATAATGATATTCCAACTTTCCGGCTTCTACTGTAAACCCAAGAATTCTGTAGTACCCTTGTAGTAAGCCTTGTAGGTCCATTCAGTTAACCCTAAGGGCTTTAGACCCCTCTGCGAGAATTTGGCAGGCAGTGTTGGCCAGCAGACGTGCCGGAGAGTCGGAGGCTTCTGGCGGGGGTTCACTGTCTAAACCCAAAACTAGGTTGGATTTTGGGACATTTTTTATTTTCCTTATTTGGGTTTATAAGCGACCCTATATATATATATATACATATAAATATTTTTCATGGTGTTTAAAGGCCAAAAGAGAGAACCCAGATCCTGCCCCTCCAAAGACCCAGACCGGAACAGCCCTACGGCTTTGAAGCCCGGACACCCCAACACCCCAAACTCCATAACAAAAGGCAGCACCCGAAGCATACACAGATGCACATGTCGATAGTTTGCCAAATTTGGGTCCTTCTCTTGAAGCTCGGTAATTACGCCACTCTTCATTTAGTCGATATTTGGGTTTCGGGTTTAGTGCCTTCCCATCACGATTCAATATCCCAAACCCTAAACCCCTAAACCCCTTAACCCCAAACCCTTAAACCCCAAACCCCTAAACCACTAAAACCCGAAAATCCAAAATCCCCAAAGCCCTTAAAACCCTTAAAAAAACCTAAAACCCTAAACCCCCAAACCCCGAACCCCAAAATGCTAAACCCCTAAACCCTACACCCCATACACTGCTTTCACTGCTTGCCAGAATCCTCGGAGCGCCGCAGAAGAAGCCGGTCTCGTCGTTTCCGGGCCGCTGACTCTGATGAAGCGGCTTGCCTGCTCGGGTTTAGGGGTTTAGGGGTTAGGAGTTTAGGGGTTTAGGGTTTAGGGTTTAGGGGTTTAGGGGCTTAGGGGTTTAGGATTTAGGGTTTAGGGCCCTTTCAGAGCCCTTTAAACGACAGAACACTGCTACAGGGAGCCGATTCCAATGCTACAGTTTCAGGTGACTTGGCTGTCGCTAGTTTGGGCTTGGATGCCACGGTTTCTTTTCGGGGCTGGCAGGGTCTAGGCGGCCGAGAGTTTGAATGTATGTTTGGGCTTACGGTTCAGAGTCTAGTAGGGTTTAGGATTGGTCACAGCGGTTTGGGATTCAGAGGTTTGGGCTTCGGGGTAGGTTGGGGGCTAAATGGCAGTCCTGCGGACTTGCTTGCCACGTGTAGATACGTACGTAATGCTGAGCCCGTCACTTCTGAGAACATGCAACATCGACCCTAAATCCAAAGCCCTAAACCCTGCACTGACGGCAGTGACGATCTGCATGTCGGAATGTCGCGTTTTTTGTTTGTACTCCCGAAAAGGGTGGGCTTGCTCATGGTCGAAACGTCCGATGCATTACTCCCTATAGACCCTCTCTCTCTATGTGTATATATATATATATATATGCATACATTGATATGTATATATCGAGTCTACAACCCAAGAATCTACATAAACTTATCGGAGGAAGGGTGGTACGGGTGCCTTCGGCTTCGTCACTTTGATGACGACGACGCAGAGTATCGCCGTGAGCAAGGCGGGTTTCTCCGTTAGTTAGTTGATGCCTTGTAAGGTTTGTAGGGCTACTGAATGCTACTCGCTACTGTAAGCGCTACAATAAGCTAGTTTAAAGGTTACTGTAAGGAGAGGTTCCGTTTTACACTTTTGATCCTAGTTTTGTTTAGGGTTAAGTCTGAGATTCAGAGTAGAGCTTCGGGTTTAGAGTCTACGGCGTAAGCTGCTGATTGATTGATATGGTGCAGCAGAAGAGGTGTAAATAGAGGTTGGGTCTCAAGGGCGTTGCTTTGAGTTTGAACTCCGGCAAACATCAATTTTTAAAGGCCCCAAACCTCAAACCACAGAATGCACTTGAACGCTGTTTAAAGTTTGAAATGTCGTAGAATTCCCTCTTGTCTATCCTTTAAGGGGATCTATATGGGTGGTTGTCAAAATTAGGGTCCCTTTTCGGTTCCTTATTAGAATACCGCAGCTAATATTTAGCGTACCTAAAAAAAGAGAACCCGTTGCCTCGCCCTTTCCGACCTACAAGAGCAAATGTGCTCAGAGCAGGCGCTCATCCCCTGCATTCAGCATAGGGCTCTCAGAAGGCCCCATAATCTCACGCAGGTATACCCGAATGACACAACTCCGACTGCCTTTGTGTACTTTGATTCCTTCAGCCTACATCCCATACCGGCAAGTAAACCCAAAATTCTGAGCCCATGAAACCTAAACACCTTGAGCCCTCGACCCGAAGAGACGAAAACGTATACCCCATGCTTGCACCTAGGAATCCATGCCAAAGGCCGAGGCTCGATATCATAAGGCGCGGAACAGTTAAGACATCAAACTCACACCCTGCGGTCACTATACGGGTATTCTAGAATACACCCTCAAGTGCTCTTCTAATGATTGGAACCCCGGCCCCGCTAAAGAATGCAAAGCCCCTATGTTGCTGAAACCTCTTTGACTGGTGGAATCCCTAGCCATCCGAAGTCTTTACCGTCAGTTTGCTTGCCAGCAAGCACAAGCCCTAAATCATAATTGGTCTGCTATGCTAAACCGTACATCTCAAACCCTACGCCTCTAATCCTAAACCCTCAATCCTAAGCCCTAAACCCGAAATCCTATACCCTAAAAATCCTACATCCTAAATCCTTAACCTCAACCTTAACGCCTAAACCCTAAAACAAACCTTAAACTGGAGCTACCCCAAACCCTAAACCCTTTAAAACAAACTTTAAACTGGAGCTAACCCTAATTCCTAGACCCCTTAAAAAAAAGACCTCAAGCCCGAGAGGCCTGGAGCTGTCCTGTTCAGGCCCCCCAACCTTAACTCCTGAACTCCTAAACCCTAAACCCAACATTAGATCCCCTGTAGACCCCTTTAAACTAGGATGTCCTTAAGGGGGGGTGGTCCAAGGGGGGTAGGTAACCTAGTAATCCCCATTATTCCCCAATACTCCCTAAGCTTCCCTAAGGTTCCCCAAGGCTCCCTAGTACCCTCCCCCCTTGAACCACCCCCCCTTAAGGATCCTATAATTAAAAGGAAGCCTTTAAAGGAGCCCTATTCTAAAACCTGTCCTGTTCAGGCCTTAGAGGCTCAAGTCCCCGAAGTTGTGATCTGGCTGCCGCTTGGCTGCGAAAGTTGATGCCCGCTGACCCTACGAGGGTTTAGGGTTAAGGGTTCCTTTAAGGGCCCCAAATTTCAGGGCTTGGGGTTTAAGGTTGAAGTGTGGTTTATAGTGAACCCCAGAAAGTTGGAACATGGATTTAGGATGATTCATGTTGGGATGCCCTCTACTTTACCTTGAGGGTATGAGGACACTTGTGTTCCAACTTTCTGGCTTCTACTGTACAAGGGTTTAGGGTTTAAGGGTTACTATAAGGGTTACTATACGGTTTACTATGTGTGTTACTATAAGGGTACTATAGGGGTCTAGGGTTTAGGGGGTTAAAGGGTTTAGGGTTCAGGGTTCGGGGTTGAGGGTTCAGGGTTCAGGGTTTGTGGCTTGGGGTTTAGGGTTTAGGATCTATACCATAGGGTTTGCGGTCTGTGGTGGGGGTTGATATTTTGGTGTTTAGGCTGTAGCGATATGTCAAGTAGCACTGATGCTAAGGAATCTTCTGAGTGCAAGTAGGCCTCTTGAAGACTGCTGTCGAGTGCCCAGAGAGCCCAATACCCCTTAATTAAGGAATATAGCTTAAGCCATAAGATGAAGCCCCTACAATTTAAGGTATATTGCTTTATTTAAGGGGTATTGGGCTCTCTGGGTATATGTTATGCTTTAGGTTTCATCATGAGGATCTTAGTTGTAAATCCCGGCATTTTGGTCTTTCTTTGTGGGGTTAGGCCAGGTTAGGTTGGCCAACAGCTTTCCGAAAGATAGCCATTGTAGAGATGGCAAAACTGACATTCGTGTAAGTGGAAGAGCTGTCGGTCCGAAACGCTTCGCCACGAAAACTTAACTCGAAAACCACAACCCGAAACCCGAGAAGACACCAACCCTAAAGTCTGGACGCTAAAAGCCCTAGGCACTGAACCCGTGAAACCCTGAGCCCGAAAGAAAACGTGTTGCACTCGCTAGTTGCAGTGCCAGGGTGGGACAACCAGAAACATGTGCAAATTGACTGCATGACACAATTTAGGTCCTGGCGTTGCATACTATTGAAGGTTTTGGGTTTTTGGGCGGGGTGTTGATTTACTAGTGTTTGCTTTTGAGGGAGTCTGGTTTCCGCATGTGATCCAGTATAGAGCAGACACTTTGACTTTCTCTTCGGCTACTTCGACAAACGGGATTGATTGTCTGGCAATTTCTAATGCCACAGCACGACTAGCAAGTAAAACTGCCAATCTTGCACGGTGCGTTTGGCTTTCGTGGTATCTTTCAATCCTTAAATAAACTTGAGAAAAACGGTCAAAGATGGTTAACGATTCACTTTGACACGTCAGGTTGATTCTCTCTGCCGGGCTGCTGAGCTCCTTCGCAGTGTGGCGTTCCTTCCAGCTCTTTGCAGTGCAATTCGATGTTTGGTCGGTGCTGCAGCCCCTAAGCTGGGTTGTCCTTTGGGATCTGTTTTAATTTCCCTATATATTATTTTGTAGAGAACCATAATAGTAAATAATTTTCAATTGGCTTAAAGGACAACTCTGTAAGGGTGCACGTGGCCAGTAAGCAGTTCGGCTACTTTGAGGAATGTACCCAGAGGCTCCATAGTAGTTCCTTTTGGGGACTACCTGATAGGATCCTAAAATGAACCCCCAAAAGGAACTACTATGGAGCCTCTATAGGTAGTAGTCTTTGGGCAGTACTTTCAAGCGAACTGGACCATCATGTACCACACCCTACTGGTGGGCTTCTGGGGGTGTTCAGGGTAGACTGCCGTGAGGCGAGATGTAGGGTTTCATACGGTTTAGGGCTTACGGTTCCATAAGGTTTCGGGCTTAGGGCTGAAAGCATTTAGGGTTTATAGGCATTTATAGGGTTCATGTGTGGTTTAGGATTTAGACTGCTGGACATTCGGGGCATAGGTCTGGTTACACCGCCATGACAGGAAAGCTCTTGTTGGATTTGCGAGACCCCTAAACTACGGCCCCAAAAACGCACATAAGCAAACATTAGGAGAGGAATATCCCATATAACGGGCCCCTATAAACCCTAAACCTCACCCTTAAACCCTCAACCCCTGTACGCCTGAAACCGAAACCCGAGGTCGATGTGCCAGATTCAGCTGAGCGAAGCCTACTTGCTGAACGGGCACTGTGTTCGCAACACTCCCTCAGTCAGATACATGGATTATGCTTCTTGCCCGCAAGAAGTTCTACTTGGAGGTTCATGGGTAGTTGTAAGTTATAATAAGTAGGGTTATAGTTCCCTAACATGGGTCGTAAGCACAGTTACCCACTTATAACCCTGCTTATAACTACCCATGAACCTCCAAGTGCCCTTCTGCCCCTTACTTTGAAGGGGACCTTAGTATTACTTAGTATGAGTATAGGGTCGGGGGTTGCAGGGTTGAAGGTTTAGGGTTTAGAGTTCGCTCCCTGCAAGAAGCTTCTCTTTGGGGGCGCTGATCCGGCGCGCAGTAGCTGTCTCGGGAGCCTTTAATGCCAATTTTGAGCCTCATCTTGGTGGATTCTTGTCTGATTCGTGGATATCATGCACTGAAACCCTGCGGCTGCATGGTAAACACTGCAAGAAGCCCATGGAGCATGCGAAGCCGACACCGACACACAAAACCGTAACTCTTAAACTTGGCCGTGGCCCGATCTCTGGCCTAGAGGGATCGAGTTTATGTTCCTGTCTTCGGAATCGAAGTCTAGGGGCCTCAATATTTGTTTAGTAGCTGAGTGGATACACTTTACACTTTTTTGGATAATACTACCCTAAACCCTAAGCCCTAAAACCCACTATAAAACTGAAAGTGTACACTTGTTGGGGCTTGTGAACTCAACTACTAAGTTTGTAACACCTCCTCAGATTGCTTGGGAACGTAGAGGGGTAAGTGTCAGACCCTCCAAAGCCCGCGTCTATTTACGGTATGTATTCAGTGCCCCACATTACGGTTCCGTTTCGGGTCCTTTCTTAGAAGTGTGCCGTACTATTTTGGGGACCGATAAAGGGACGATTTTGAGTACTACCTATATATGGTGCAGCGCTGCTAGGCCCCCCCTGCCCCGTAGTTTCATGATATTTGAAGCTACCCTAAAACTATAATGCTTAAATCCTAAAACCTAGACCCTGCTGAGACCCAACATCCGCAAAAAGACAGGAAGAGTTTGCCAAGTATTTTGTTCGGAGGCTTGGTCATTTTGGGCTGGATGAAGTTAATAGGGTTCGGGGTTGATTGTTTAAGGCTTCAAGTGCTCAGAGGCATAATCTATCCCTACCTGTCCTTACATATAGCCCAAAAGTCCCGCTTCCCGCCCGAAACTTAATCGAAAGGCTTGGCAAAACCTAGACCCCAAACCCTATACTTTTTCTTTCAGCCGAAACTGGACCAAGGGCTTGGCCACCGGCGTGATATTCTATGCCCTGACGTCAGCAGGAGGCATGCTGTGGGCCGGACTCTCCGGCCAGAAGTTCGGCTCCCTGGCAGAGCCCTACCTTAAACCACCATATGACCATATGCCACTTCTGAAGTTGAACCCATGTATGGAACCATCGAAATGATAGGGACCCAAGGTTTCGGTAGGTTTAGGGTTTAGGGCTTAGGGTGTAGGCTTTATCCTGAAACCTCCCAAGCCCAAACGTCTTTCAGCCCAATACCAAGTGACCTGTCTGGCCATTCTGTTCCGAGCCTTATCCTCGTGGAGCCTACTGTAACCCTTAGGGTTCCATGTACCCAACTAGCTTATACTTCGGCTCCAAGGTACCAAAATAACCCTAAACCCTAAACTTTCAGGCCTAAGTCCTAAGTATAGGTTTTTGTTGGGTACAGGGCTCTTAGTGTCGACCCCAAAGGCCATACTTCTCTGGCGGTCCGGGGGTTTAGGGTTCTGGGTTTAGGGTTTAGAGTTTAGGGTTGTGGGTTGGGTTTGGGGTTTAGGGAGTTTAGGGTTTAGGGTCGAATTATCGCTAAGTAGGGTTTTGGACTGAAGAATTTTGATTTTGTGTGCTTCGGGCTCAGCATTTAGAGGTTTGGGTATGGTTTTGCAAAGGGTTTTCGGTGATGACCTGATGATAGCCAACTCCGGACACTAAACCCCCTACACCTCAAACCCTGGACCTTTAACCGTATACCCTAGTATACCCCATACCTTAAGACCCAAGCCCCACGCCCTACACCGCATACACCCCTCACAGATTCCTTGTAGGAGCCCTTCTAGAACTCCTCGCAGGTAGAGCATACAAAACCTGCGAGGCATTGGGGTTTCAGGTAATTTAGGGTTTTAGGGTTTAGGGTTTTAGGGTTTAGGGTTTAGGGTTCAGAAATAGGATTTGGGAGGTTTACGAATATGGGTTTTAGGGTTGAGGAGTTTTGAGCTTATGCAAGGCTACATGGTGCTGGTTATCACGGCCCTCGTCGGCCCAGTCATCAACCTACTCCTTCGCGTGAAGGCGGGTCCGAAACGGCATCATTTTATAAGGGGTTCAGGGTCTAGGGTTTAGGGGTCCGGGGTTTACAGTCGGGTTTGGTGAGGATTCTATCTCTGAGGGTTCTAGAAAGGTTTAAGGGGCTTTTCTTCCTCTTCGGTGCTGCAGTGCAGGGCTTTGCATCTCGGGTGTGGTCTTTAGGAGGCTTTAGGGCCAGTTTACGGTGCAGGGTGGTGGCTTTAAGGTGGGTCTTGGGGTCTTCCGGCTGAGGGAGTATGGGGCTCACTGCTGAATAACTATGGTATTCCTGAGGGTTCCTAATCCTAATCATAATCATCGTATCATGTCCCCCCGTCCCTCCGGAAAAAAATCATTTTTTGCAGCCGTTAAGGCTCCTACGGTAGAAAACATCTTCCTTCTGGGATGGGTCTTTGGGATTTCTACGTGGGGTTCTTTCTCTCCCTTACTCGTTACAGGCCCTGATAGGTTTCCTTATTTACGTGAATGACGAAGGCGTTGCGCTCATCAAGCCATCTGCTTTGGATTCGAGTTAGGCATTGGGTTTTGGGGGTTTGGGGTCTCGGACGGGTTGTACCTGTCGAAGGCTTGTCGTGGCATTTCTGCTCGGGCTTATGCCTGTGCAAGTGTCCATATCTACAGTTCCTTGCCTTCGTTTGTATCTGAAACGGTTTTGGATGGAGAATAAGGTGTCCGCGAAAGTTTCGCGATGGCTCCGCAAGTGGCATCAGTCAACAAATCCGCGAAAGTTCTACCTAACAGTCTTATGTGTATACTTATATATATATATAGAGAGAGAGAGAGAGAGAGATCACGCCGTTATTCTGCAGGTGTGCAGGTCCCAAACCCGCTCTTCACAGGTCTAGCGACTAGGGCGAGAGTTCCTCGTATTTCCACTTTTGAGCGTCGTAAAAGTCGATGAAGCCAGATCTAGGTCATCGTATGTGCATGCTGAGCTTTTCTTACTTTCTTACTTGCCTAGGCAGGCCTTTGGGATATTTTGTGTTTTCCCTTACTGGGCTTCATCATAGGACCCTATTTACGAATATTTTCGGAGGCTTTAAAGGGCCGACCAAGTTACATTACTTACTTGCTTACTTATATACTTGCTTACTACTTCTAGTCATGACAAAGATTAGTAAGAAGAAGAACTTATTGCTGCTAGTATTGTTACCATGCTGAGTACTCGCACGTGTCCCCTATCTTATTCAAGTGTAGTGCACTCCAAAACTTGCGATTGCAAATCTTTGGCCGCCGGTCTGAATCCCCTAGCCCTAAACCCAAAACCCCTAAACCCTAAACCCCTAAACCCCAAACCCATAAACCATAAACCCCTGAACCCTATAGACCCTATAAACCTTACGGAAATTTTGAGACAGGCGCGTGCCGATGCGGAGAACAACGCAGCAAAGGTGGGCTTCCGGCCCAGGGGGGTTGCCGCCTGGCCTTAGGGGGATTTCCTAAGGTTTAGGTTAGAAGCTGCCCCCACCCTGTAATAGTGACTATAAACTATAAGGATTATTAGGGCCACATTATATTCCTATTATACCACAATTACAGGGTGGGGGCCCCTTCTAAGGTCAAGGGTTTAGAGTTTAGGTGTCCCCTCAACTGGGTTTTTGTTAAGGAATTTAATTTCAGTTGCCATAATACGGATCTATAGTAAGTAATAGGGTTTCCTGAAAATAGTAACTTAAATTAGATTTAAGTCGAACGAAGCCTAACTTACTGTGCCACTTCAAACGGGGTGTGCCCTTTTCTGAGTGCAAGCCCAAATCGGGCAGGGAGTCAGCGGTGCGAAAGTCCCAATGCACCCTTAACAAAAACACAGGAGGCGATTCTCAATCGTTATTGACCCCTTGAGATACTCATATAGAGCGTTTACAAGACCCCGATAAAGCCCGATAAACATTTTTAGAACTCTACAGAGCCACGCCTAAAATTCTCAATCTTATGGAGCTCCTACAGAAACCCGCTTAGAACACATCAGAGTACCTTCAAACCCGCGACAACACCACATACAAGTCAGAAGAACCCTGTTTCCAAACAGATACATTTCAAGTGGTCTTTCGTCGACGACTGGTACTTTAGGCGGAAAAAGGA
Organism: Symbiodinium sp. CCMP2592; assembly: GCA_905221615.1. Taxonomy (NCBI): domain Eukaryota; class Dinophyceae; order Suessiales; family Symbiodiniaceae; genus Symbiodinium; species Symbiodinium sp. CCMP2592. Next base: position 584,673 of record CAJNDT010001990.1, read on the forward strand.
GCTCGAACAAAACCCTAAACCCTAAACCCCTAAGCCCAAAAAAAAACATCTCGGCTCAGCTCAGGAGGCGATCCTGAATCCTCTCACCGAAGGTTCCACCAAGGGGCCGATGCTGACTTGGGCATTTTTGCAGTGGGAGGAGGCCTGCAAGATTTGTGTTTGGGGTTTCATATGATGCCCAGAGGGTCCATATACACTACCATTTTGGAACTACGTCCCAAAAGACCATCCCCACTATGGCCCTTGGGACCTTATTCCAAAAAGATAGTGTATATGGACCGTGTTGGATGCAGCGTTTAGGGGTTAGGGTTTTGAATGGGGTTGTCAGTGCTTTTGCAGGGTCCTGCAGGGGTTAATGGGCTTTCAGGCTTATCTTTCGTGTCAAGGCTGTGTTGATGATCTAGGCTTTGGACCCCAACACCCTAAACCCTAGACACCTAAGTTCTAAACTCTCAACCCAAACACTACACTCTGAACCCGGAGCTCCAAACACCACAAACTCTAATCCCTGAAGTCTACACCTTCGGCACGGCCCCCACTCAGTAATAGTTGAATAATATACATAATATTAATATGGTTATAATAGGACCTGAATAGTAGCCCTATATAGACTCTTACTGCACGGGGGCAGTGCCTAATCTAAACCCTAAAATCCAAAAACTCTATGAACGGAGGTTAGCGCTGCAAGATTCGAGGAGACAGTCTGGAAGTTCAGGGCCCTGACAGGGTTCCAGGGTGTAGGGTTTAGGGTTTTAGGGGTTTAAGGTTTAGGGTTTAGGGGTTCAGAGGTTTAGGGGTTTAAGGTTTAGGGGCTTAGGGTTTAGGGGTTTAGGGTTTAGGGGTTTAGGGTTTTGCATTCTCTGAACACTGCAAGCTCTTAGGGCCTTGGAGAGCTTTGTCTATAGTCTCCTTAGGAATTATCTTTTTCTTTTTGTTCATATAAAACCCAAGAGAAGATTGAACATATTTTTGTTAGGGTCCTAAGGGGGGTATAGTTGTTGGGGTTTTAGGGTTTATAGGGCATCAGACCTTAAAGGAACCCCAACCGAAACCTACAAGAAGCCCTTCAAAGGAACTCTGCAGGACCCACTTGAAACCCAAAATTTCCTAAACCCCAAGAGTCCTTCAACAAAGACCAAAAGAAAGCCTGGAGCCGAAAGGAGCGTACTTAAAATCTATACCCTAAACTCTATAAGCCCTAACACCCTAAACTGTATACCCTAAACTCTAAGCCCTAAAACCCTAAACTTTATAAAACTCTAAGCCCTAAACTCCTAAACTCTATACCCTAAGCCCTAAAGCCCTAAAAGGACCCCACTTGAGACCTTCCACAGGTCTTGCAGGCTCATGGGACTTAGTAGGTAAGGTAAGGTTATAATTGGGTTATAAGTCGCCTAAGTGGGGTTATCCTAATTATAACCTACTTATAACCTTACTTACTAAGTCCCATGAGCCTCCAAGTAGACCCTAAACCCTAAACCCCATAGATCCCTTTAAGGAACCCTATGGATTCCTTTAAGGAGCCCTTTAAGCACCCTTACTAAGTCCCATGGTCCTCTAAGTAACCTAAACTACCCCTTATAGAACCCTTGTATTATAGATCCCTAAACCCTAAACCCTTTAAGGAGCCCTTTGAGGAACCCTAGGTCCCATGATCCTCTAAGCAGGTCCTGCAGGCCGGCCGTGAAGGCCGGGAGGTCCACGCAGAGGCGGCCGCCGAATGCCATGGACAAGGCCGTTGTACCTGGGCTCCTTCAGGGGTTTAAAGTTTAGGGTTTAAGGTTTAGGTATTTAAGGTTTAGGGTTTAGGGTTTAAGGTTTAGGGTGTAAGGTTGAGGGTTTAGGTTCCCTTAACGGGCTCAGGATTCCTTAGGGGGATCTACAAGGGGTTTATAGGGTTTAAGGTTTAAGTTTAAGGTTTGGGGTTGAGGGATCCAGAATGGGTTCCTCAAAGGGAGCCCTAAAAGGTTCCCTAACGGGATCAATAAGAGGTTCCTCAGGTTGTTTCAAGGGATCTATAAGAGGTTCCTTGAAGGAATCTTTCAGGGGTTTAGGGTTTCGTACTTGGCGGCGATGTCTGACAATTTGTTAATTTCCGTTAGTGTATGGTTGAGTACAGAGCCCTAACTATAAATGATCTTGGGGACTGTTGAAATCGACATCTAGTATAAGTTGTCAGAGTTTAGGTGCTTGGGGCTTTAGGGTTGGAGTTGAATTCGGGTTGGAGCTGTGATAGATGTCTATCCTTTTATAGTTTTATGGGCTTGTTTGGAGGTTCCTTGGGGGTTTACACATAAGGGCGTCAAAAGGTTTTCGTAGGACTTCGCAAGAGTTTTATCCGGGGGCTTGGAGTGGTTTCAGAAGGTTTGTTTGTGTGCGTGTGGTATCAAAGGGGCTTCGAATCGTGTCACATTTGATACGGGTGCCCCTGAGCGGGGTATTTCAGGGCCTCCTGGGTGTGGTTGGTGGTTGAATGATATTAGGGGTCTGCTACAGGGTCTTGGGGCTAGGGGTTGGTGGGCAGGCTTATCGGTGCTTGAGTCGTCGGTTGAATCATACTTGACGTCTTCATCATCGTCATCTTCATCATCAGACGGACCCTAAACAATAGACCCTAAACCCTAAACCAACACCACAAACGGTACCCTAAGCAGTGCTCGGGATCCTAAACCCTTCTCTGCGCACCCACGACTTTGAATGTCGGCTTCCAAAGAGGACGCGATAGTCAAAATGCAGGCCAGCCGCATCGGAGTGCTGTCAAGAAGCCGTATGGACCCTCCCCCTGACTGACCCCAGAAGGAAGTCTGCATGCGGATAGTAGATTTGCAATTCCCCCCTGGCCTGTTAGTAATATGGTCAGATCTTCACGTTATCAAGGTCAATATGAGTAATGTGTGCCGAACTGGCCAGTTGCGCAAAAACCTTATAATGCAACCGCAAACCCCAAAGCTTATGAAGCCCTGAAACCTGAAACCTAATCCGAAAACCTCATGGAACCCAACACTAAATCTGAGGAGACCCTACTTGAAGGCCCATGGGACTTAGTAAGTAAGGTTATAAGTAGGTTATAATTAGGATAACCCCACTTAGGGGACTTATAACCCCAATTATAACCTACTTACTAAGTCCCATGATCCTCTAAGTATACCCTTAACCCCTACAGCACACTTGTCGTAACCCTCATGCCCAGCGCTGGCTTTGTGTCCTGCTGGATCCCCTGCCTAAACCCTATAAACCTTAAATCCAAAGGTAAAAGGAGGGACCCTGAATAAGGACCCCTAGGTATATACTATACCCTTAATATAGCTATATACCCATTATATAGCCCATTATAGGGTAGGGGTCCCCATGAAGTGTCCCTCCTTTTCCCCTTCGATTAAACAGCCCTAAGCAACCCGTTAGGAGCGCCGCCGTTCGGACTGGTCCGGGATGTGGTTTGGCAGCGGCAGCGCATCCTGAAGCTTACCAGTTCACGTGCTGCTGGGCTAAGAAAGCGCTTAAGGTTTTAGGGTTTTTTAGGATCATTTATAAATACATAGGGGTTTAGGTGTTTAGTGTTTGAGGGCTTAGGGTGTCAGGGTTCAGGGCTTAAGGGCTTAGGATTTAGGGTTGAGGTTTCGGCACAGAGATTGAACCTTACCAGTTCGCATGCTGCCTGGCCAAGACAGGGTTTAGGTCATTCAGGAGACGCAATCTTCGGAAAACCGCTATACGGGCTTAAATAATTACCTATACTATTTTGGGGGCTCCTTTTATAATTATAGTATCTTGGGCCCCCAAAACCCTATTCTAATTGTTAAGGCCCCGATAGTATTCCTGATTCCTAAACCCTGAACCCTAAAGCTCTAAAGGTTTAGGGTTTAGGGTTTGGTTCCTTTTGGTCAAGGTTTAAGTTTTCGACTGCAGGTGTAGAGGGCTTCGGGGACAGGTACTCGGAGGTTCATGGGGAGTTATAAGTGGGGCTATAAGGGTTTAATACCCTTTAAGGGTTCTATAGTAGGGTTTAGGGTGTAGGGTTCATGAGGACTTATAAGTGGGGTCACAAGTCCCCTAATATGGGTTATAAGTATAGTAACCCTACTTATAACTACCCCAAACCCCAATCCCTAAACCCTAAAGATCCCTTTAAAGGAACCTTAAAGCCCTTATGAACCTCCCAGTAGTGTGGACAAACGCAATCAGAGTAGAATTATTCGTATTCTGTCATATAGGGATCCGACCGCGAGGGTTGACCCAGGCAAGCTTCGACCCCCATGTTTCTGGGCTTTGGAGTACGATACTTTAATACTTTTTTCTCAAAGGAACCATTATGAAATAGGAGTTTAGATTTTTTTCTCCCTGGTTGCTTAAAACCTAGGCGGTGTTTGAACTCATGTTGCACGCGAAATTCACAGTCGTATAGACATCAGACTGGCCTCTACACATACTTCTGCTGAACAAGTATGGAAGAAGCTAAACAAAGGATGTTGATGGGCTGCAAGACCTAAGCCCCTGAATGCTCAATCCCTACACCCTTAACCCCCAAAGCCTCAATCCCGACATCGCGAAGGATTTCAGCTTTAGGGAGCAACAACCCTCCCGAATGCTCTGCTCGGGCATGTTCTGTTCTGCTCTTAGGACGCTACAGTTTGGTTTGACTCTGAACCCCAATACCCTAAGAAATGACCCTTAACCTTAACACAATCGGTTCTTCCGTTCACAGGTAAGGTTTATCAGCCAACCTTGAGCTCACACCTAACCCTAAACACCAAATACTAAAACCCCTTCGGAACCTTGACAAAACCACCCCCAAGTCCCAAGTACTATACGCACCTACTCAGAATGGGTTTTGACACCCCAAGCCCCATTGGGCCCTAAACCTTAAACCCTGAACTTAATCCCGTTTGTGGCAAGGCTGGCTTCATGGTGTGGCCCGGTTGCTTCTGTTCTTTGGCCCTGGCTCTGGCTAGCACTGCAACCTGGATGTCGCGGGTTTGGGGCTTTAGGTGTAGAGGTTAGAGGTTTAAGGGCTTAGGGGTTTAGGCTTTATGTACGTAGGACCTTTAGGGTCTATTTGGCGAAGGGCTTGGCTCTGTATATGAATATTCATGTGTGCATACACACATATATATATATATATATAATATTCATTCGGAGTTAACATATAAAGACTTTTTTGAATTCAATCACGGGAAGTTCTTTAAATGTTTCAGTCGTCTGGAACTCTAAATGTACCTCCGCAGGTTGCTGAACACTGAGATGCCCGAATACCAAACTTTCTAGGTGGCTGTGTAGTACGATGCCCTCCAACCTCAGGACGAACATGTGGCCAAAGCCAAACTCTGCCGATTTCTGGGTAAATTCTTTAAACTCCTTTACAAAATAAATCGTCCGGAATTAAAATTTGAAGAATAAGAGAATTTACGTATGTCCAGCTGGACCCCAGCCTGCGGCTCCAGCCCAGGGAATTAAATCTTTTAACTTTTAAATTCTCTTAAATTCTTTACCCTAAGGGTCCGTGTACCCAAACAGTATAGGGCCAATGTATATACTATTTGGGTACATGGACCCTTAGGGTTAAGGTGGGTGACGTGCCAGCTTGAAGATGCAGGCAATTTCGATATGGATGCCAGTGCGCGGCATTTGCTCTCGCAGCTGGCCAACAGCATGGGACATGGGGCACTCCATGTTCCCTTGATGTGGAGCGCGCTGCAAGCCTCATGAAAGTCCAAACAGCAACGGTCCAGATGCAGCGGCTGGTCCTCGAGCTTCGCCGGTACGAGAACCGCTACGAAGCGACGGACGCAGACAAAGTCCGGGACCAGCCGCTTACTCAGAGCAGAAATCGAGCTCGTCGTCAGCGTCGACGACTGGGGCGTCAGGAGCCTGGGAATGGCGAGGTGTACCAGGCGCGAGACGAGGATGAGCAGCCACACCGGTCGTCTTGACAAGCTTCGAGCCGACAGCGGCTGGATCGGGCTTTGAGGCGGCTCCGACCATGGCTACTTTGCACATGCACATTATACCCCCGAGTCCCTAGAAACCATTGTCGTATCCCTGAGAAAACCAAAATTTTCGTACTCCTTTGCCCTTTCCTACTCATCGAGGCTCCCGCGTTACCTTAAACCCTCAACTCTCAAGCCCCAAACCCTTGAGCAAAAAACCCTAAACGCTAAACCTTCAACCCAAATCTTACGGTTGATGATATGAATCCTGCATTACCTTGATCTTGTTGATGACCCTAGAGTATGGGAATTATGGTATATTCCTAATTTTGGGTAATGCAGGATTTATACCGCTAAACCCTGAAACCCTATGGATCCCTTAAAGGAACCCCTTAAAGGTGGCCTCATAGATCCGTTTAAAGGAACCCTAGGATTTCCATCAGCAAGCGTGGCACTGAGGCATTGCAGAGCATGCTCTTCGTGTGCTCGCGGGGAGAGCTGGAGACTCTGCAGGTCAGCTTTCTTGGTTTAGGGTTTAGGCTTTAGGGATTTTTCCTTAAAGGAACCATTATGAAATAAAAGTTTATACTTTTTTTATCCGGCTTTGTTCCCAGAGACTCCAGCATTCCTTGAAAGGGATCCATCAGGGTTCCCAAATCCTAAAAGGGATCTAGAGGTTATAGGGTTTAGGAGACTCCAACCCGTAGTTAAGGATTCCACCTCAAATTATGGTAGGATCCCTAATGTGCTCTGAGGAATATTCACTAATTAAGGGACATTGGAGTCTCTGGATTCCTTGAACGGGACTTTATATTATGGAATTACTATGACGGTTCCTTTCAGGGAACCTAAAAGGGTCATTGCAAGGGTACTGTAGGGGTTCAGGATGTCGGGTTGTGGGTTTAAGGTTCGGGTGTAGGGTTTAGAGTACAGGTTTTCCAGATGAGCCCACTAATTGAAATGAATGTATAGAACTTGAAGGTTTTCAAATGCCTCGCCTTTGCAGGTGAGCGGCCTGGCTACAAACTTGGACTTCTCTGCATCGCAGGACTTGGAGCTAGCAGAATCTACTTTGTTCGCAGCATCCCCATAAAATGAGAGCTTACATAAGGCCGGTTATGGTAGTTTAAGGCCGTAGGTCTTGTGAGTTAGAGTAGCCCAAACCTCCGGAAATATCTGAAAAATTGATCTCCCAAGTTGGGATCCTCTACTTCGGTACTTGACAGGAACCCCCTTACAGGATCCTCCCAGGGTCTGGCAAGTGTGGGGTTGTATGGGGCATAATGGGTTTAGGGTCTTTTGGCTAAGGGTGCATGGCTTACGTGTTTAGGGTATATTGCCTGTGGGGGGCCTTACATCCACACTCCGAGCCTGGAACCCTAAAACTGTTTCGTAGGGGCCTTTTCAATGTGTATTCGGGTTTGGATTACGAACCCACAGAGAAGTAGGTCATGGTACTTATGTTATGTTTCGCGGTTTAGGTTTTGAGGTTCAGAGTCTTTGCGCTCTTAAGGTCTGCAGGTTGAGGGTTTTGGTGTTCAGCATGAGGGTTTGGGATGGTTTAGGCTAAACTATAAACCCCAGAACCTAAACCCTTTCCCAGACAACGCAGGACCACTACGTGCTCAGCGCAGATCAGGTCGTCCGACAACTAACGCTCTTGGCTGCCGCTCCCGAAGCGCGCAGTACCCGGGTGACGGTTTCGCCCCCCCTCACGGAAACTTGGTTGGGTGTGCAGCGCTACTTATGAGACTTCCTGTCATTCCACAATATGAGAATCAAGGCACCATAGACCTTGGTTTTTCTCACAGGGATGTTCATGAGAGTTAGAGGTAGCCTACGTTTTGTTTTTGCTTTTTGTTTGCTTTCTCAAGCATTGTTTTGGCTTTAGAACCGAGAGTGCGGGGATGAGGCTGGATTTCGCTTCACCAGTCCATGTGGCTTTCTTGAAGTCGGTTCAAAGGATCCTCAACGGCGCCCCTCAACCCTAAACTTGGCGCTAGACCTGAAACCTGAACCCTAAACCCTAAATCGCTGTTGGCTCCTAGGCGCCCCCAAACAAGATATGAAATGCTGTCCATCTCGCCGAGGTTTAACCTGTAAACTGCCAAGGTGAGATGTTTGAGGTAGTTTTAGCGTACTATTACGAGCATTACTAATACAAGTTATGTAAGTACTACTGTATTGTTTGTGGCTATTGTGTTTCTGACTGTACGCAAGGCAATGTTTAGGGTTCTGGGGCGCAGGATTACTTTTGCGATCCCACATAGACGCTGTAATTAAGCCCTTGAGGCAGCTTTGGATCGGTTCATTTTTCCTCCTTTTTGTAGGGATCTAAGCACTCATATATTCAGGCTTTTGGGCCCAACGACCATACGTACTATTTTAAGGCTTTTGGGCTGTGTTGATCCCTCGAGCTTTCCCTTAAGGGCCCCGAAGGGACCAACAATCAGGTACTTTAGTTTGGATAGTAGTTGTGCAGGTTTTTGTTTGGGAGTATATGTTCATGAGGTGTTTGGACCCTTGGGGCAATACAAGGTCCAAGGCAAAGAGATTGGCTGTGTGACCTGAATAGGCTGTAAATTGCTCTTCAGGGGAATTTGGCCTTAGTATGTACTTATAAGACCTTACAGAACCCTCAACCGACTAGAACACCTAAACACTACTTGACCATGGAGAGGCTTCCTCTACTGTGGTTTTTGTTCTGTTGGTACGTCCTAGAGGTCCTAGATGTTAAACAACGTAGGTTTTCTAGGATGCAGGTAGACCCGATTGCCCAGGAAGACACCTACAGCGTCCTGTCGCCGGTTCCCATTGGTGGTATGCCTGTTCCACGGGTGGCGAACGTAACTGTGAAGGGCCTATATCCCGGATTGCGCTCCACTCAGTGCCCTGGTTGCCTACTCATGTTTTGGGCTTACCCCAAAACCCTGAAACCCTAAAACCACCAAAAAGCTAGCCCCTGAAACCCTTGTTGTACCCGTTTAAAGAACCCTTTAAAGAAGCCGCTCAAGAAACCCTCATGGAACCTCTCAAACAACCCTTACAGAAAAGAGAAATTACGCGTCTCAAGAACCGTTGAAGGCGGTCTAAACCTTTTAGCCACCCTTAAAGTAACCCTTAATGTAGTTCTCATAGAGCCCTTTGGAGAGTATGAAACCCTAAACCCAAACCCAGAAAGCCCAACATCCCTTCATTGAAGAACATCGCTTAACTCATAAAAAGAAGCCCCTAATAATTTAAGGTAAATTCCTGAATTAAAGGGTATTGGGCTGTCTGGGAACCGTATGTCTGCTACCTGGCTTCGCGGTTTGGGATCATGGCGACCGAGCAGGGAACGGTGAAACCTACTTGGAGGTTCATGGGTAGTTATAAGTGCCCTAATGTGGGTTATAACTATAGTTACCTTACTTATAACCCTGCTTATAATACTACCCATGAACCTCCAAGTACTGGGAACCGAGTGAAATCCTGTAAGCTTGTAAGCCTATGCCTGTATGGTATGATGGGTCCCAAAACCCTATTCTAATTATTAAGGCCCCTATATTATAGTACCCGTACAGATCCCATATCGTAACCCTTATAAGGAACCCTGTACAGAACCCTATTCTAATTATTAAGGCCCCTGTGCGGGACCCTGAAGCCCTTATAGAGCCCTTTGAAGCACCCTTGAGACCCGAGCCTTATCCCTTTACTTGAGAACCTTATTCGAATCATTAAGGCCCCCTATGCCTGTAAGCCTCATTCGAAGCACCAAGGTATTTCGTTCGCTTTGCTCCTGAGGCGAAATTGGCAAAGGCGCACGAACAAAAATGATTTACCGTTTAGGGTTTAGGGTGTCTTAGGGTGTTTAGGGGTCTGGGGTTTTGGGGTTTAAACCCTATCCCCTCAACCCCCAACCGCACAGGACTAAACCCCGAACCAAACCCTAAGCTAGTTAGCACGTTGGGAAATTCAAGATTTCCTTATGGCTCCTACAGAGGTACCTATTCACCAATACTTTTAAGGGCACCCAAACTACAACCTACCTAGAGGCTCCATAGTAGTTCCTTTTTGGGGTTCGTATTTAGAATCCTAAAAGGTAATCCCAAAAAGGAACTACTTTGGAGCCTTTGGGTAGCAAGCCATTAACCCTCAACAGGTGCTCCTGCTCGAAGATGCGAAGCTGGGTTTCAAGCGATGCCTAGCCTGGGCCACACTGCCGGGCAGCCAGCTGAGTGTGCCGCCCCAGTCCAAGGCCACCATGCAGATGCTCCGTAGGACTTGGGGCTTACGCGGTCCCTAAACCCTAAACCCTCAACCCCAAACCCTAAACCCTAAACCGGGGTTCAGGGGTTGGGCTTTGGTAGTTTAGGGCTTAGGGCCTGGGGTGTTGATGTAGAAGGTTCAGGGCCAGGGTTCCGGGGTGTTATTGGATAGTTAATGCTTGCCGCTTGACAAGAGACTCTAGTGCTCGGAGGTTTTGAGTTTGGGGTTTCAGTGCTTTAGAGTTTATAGAGCGTCCCGCCCCACACACAATGCAATGCGGAAAGCAGTCACAGAGATAGAGGGCGAATCTTGCATTGCAATAGCCATTGATGTCTTTGCAGATCTTTGCTACGAAGACGGCGATACGCATAACCAGAGCTAGAGCTGTCTCTACTACTTCCACCAGGAATGGTCGACATTTTCGACAAGGGTTCATGGCTTGTGAGGGCTTCAAGGTCTTACCTATGGGAAATAGGATTCCGACTTGTAGCACGTTTCAAGATCTGTACTGCCCACGAGATCAGGGATGTCGTCAATTGACTACGCCGCAGCCAGCGCGGAAGCAGTCGTCTGGGATACTGCATTCTCCAAACTACATACGCCGCTTGCAACATGAGACTCCAAACAGCGACAAGCCGGACCGTAGTTTAGAGAATGTCCCGGCCCTAAACGCCACACACCTACAAACCCTAAGCCCGATACCCCTAATCCCCAAACCCCTAAGTACTACCCAAAACCCCAAAGTCCTTATGTCATCACTCCTCCTCTCCAGTTTCTGAATGCCACCATCATTTTCGCCGACTATGTCCTGGGCGTGCCTCTCGCAAAAGATCAAGCGGAGCAGCTGGTGACCTGGCTTTGCACTTTTTGCAGGCTCTAGGACTGGTGGTAAAGGGATCTGTGCAAGGGTTTAGGGTTTAGGGTTTAGGGTACATGTTGGTTTTGAAAGGTGGGTTTCGACTGGCTTTCATGGGCTTCCATAAAGGTTTTTATTTGGGTTCCATGGGGGTGTTACGTTGTTTTTGAGTCTTCCAGGAGCCCTTGAGAGGGTCCGGGCTTTCGGGCTTCAGGGTGTATGTACAATTTAGAGCTTTCATAGAGGGTCCCAAAAGACGATGCGTATTATTATGTTTGGGGGGACTTGATTTCCATAATCGTCATGTATATGGACCCTCTTGGTTTGGGTTTCAGGTTGCATTAGGGCTTCAGCGTTTGCGGGTAAGCTCTTGACGCCTAGCTGGCCCCAGCTCTTACGGTTCAAAGCCCAAGACCCAGCCTTCCGCCCCAAAACCGAGACGAAATGTGTGCAGGGTGAAACCCAGCATCCTACACCCTAACCCTATCCTCAAAGTCTTAAACCCTTGTGGCAGCTCTTCTATGCCAAGGGCGTCGCTGGAGATGCGACGTGGACCGTTTTCTACCCGCGTAAGAATTCCTCTGCATGCAGCTGCCCGGCTTAAGGTCAGTTTTCGTGTAAGGTCAAATGTTTGACCGCAACGTCAATTATCTGGAATGTGCATGCAGCTAACAATTGGAAATGACTCTCACGCTTTCCAGTCCTTGCATCTAGCCTTTTTTAAGATACTTGTGGTATGCTACTTGGAGCGTAAACTCCGCAATGAGAGGTGTACGATGGTTTTTCTTTTGCAGTTGCAAACCTGCAGAGTCCGTAAAACTCCCCACACCCTGCAAGCCATCGCGGTAAAGCCCAAACCCCCAAAACCCAGCGGACGTAGTGATTGCAGCCCTGGGGTGTAGATTTCGCGTAGCGTGAGGGTATTCTGATTTTTGGTCTCTACTAGGGGCTATCCTCCCCCTAATAACACCAAAGCCCTAAACCTCTAAACCCCTAACCCCCCTAAACCCTAAACCCAATATACCCACTGCCACTCAAGCGCCAAATCCCAGAACCCGATTGCCTGGACGATCCGGACTGCCTGGCCTCTTTCGAAGGCCGAGCTGGTTGCTCCTTGTCTCCATTTCATCTATCGAACCTTTTACCATTTTGGGGTACTAGAATCCCTATATAACACCAATATACTCCATTTGTAATGAGAGTACTGTAGGTTCGCTTAGGGGTTGCTCTGAATTGAGGGGGTTAGTAATTGTGTAAAGAAATGTTCCTTTGAAAGTGCCTATAAGGGTACTATAAGTGTTTAGGGGTTTTTGTGGTTTAGGAACCTGATCAAGAAACCTTGGGGTGATAGGGCCAGGGTTTCTGAATCAGGTTCCTACATGAATTACTGCAGAACCCAAATCCTAAAAGCCTTAACTCCTCGATTCTTAAATCGCTGTCAACCCTACACCCTCAAACCTTAAAACCCTGAAGACCTTAAACCCCGCACTGAAAACTTACAATCCTGTAATTAAACCATAAGCCCCACACCCTTTAACATACAACCCTGTAAACCCCTAAATCACACACACCCTCAAGCCTTAAAACGGCCCTCCCTAAACCCTATAAACCCTAAAATCCTAAACCCTCAACCCTAAAACCCTAAAACCCTAGACCCGAAGCTCTGCTGCTGGAACTCTACGTCTGCTCTCCAGGCTTTGCAGCTTACCACAACTACTCCTGGCACGAACGTCAGGGCTGCTGGGAGATTTTCATTTTTCCCTTCTTCTATGTAGAAAATTAAATTAAAACCCCAAATCCCAAACCCTATAACGGACTTCTTTAAATGCTCAAAACCCTATAACCCTAAAACCTAAACCCGAAAGGGGCCCTGTAAGTTCCCAAAACCCAGGTTGTGGCGGGATGGTGACGGCGGAGAGCGAAGTGCAGAGCAGCTTTCGAGCCCAAATGTTCGGGTGCGAGACGAACTCGACTGCTTCAGGAGCAGAGTGTCTTTGTTGCAGGGCTTTCGGGTTTAGGGTTCATTCTTAGTAGTATGAGTACGTTTGTTGATAGTAGTATGAGTAGTCTGATCAGAGCGTCTTTGTTGCAGGGTTTTCGGTTTAGGGTTTGGGGTTTGTGGTCTCGGGTTTCACTATTAGCAGTATGAGCACAGTTGTTATTGGTAGTATGAGTAGTATTATGTCTCAGTAGTATGATGTCTTTGTCTGTAGCATTGTCGTATTATTCGCATTGTTAAGTAGTATTTTGGAAGTATTAGTTCTTCGTGCCCCCAGAAAAACTGGAGATGTGAGGTGCGGCCTGGATGTCCAAGTACAAGACCAGACAGCTCGCTTCGGCTCAGTATTGCCAGATTGGCAGGGCGGGATCTTTGGCCAACTTCGGCTCAAACTCCGGCGGGAGCAAAGCTTGGAAAGGAAGCCAGCTGCTTTCCAAGCCATCAGTCTTTATCGGAACATACCCTTGGCCACGGACGTCCTAGTGAAGCTTGTTGCCAGCAGCGCCAACACCACAGACGTTCTGCGTGTCGATGGTAAGGTTTCGCCAGAAGGGGACGTTATCGTGACTGTCAGCAGATTCTAGTCCTGTCAGCAATGTACCATTTTTGCTTGGTTTCTGAAGCCGGGGGTCTTCTTCGACTCTCTCATATATAGGACAAGCTTGACCGTAGTGCTAAGGGCCACTAGACCAAAGAGCAGCCCAGAAATAAACGAAAAAGGGTGCCCTTGTTGGGTTAAAAGGTGTTATAAGAGAACCTAAACCCTAAAAAAGGGAATAAGGGCCTGCTCTGGGATGCCGAAGAACTTAGGATTTGACCCTTTCCGCTTCGACACTCTGCGGCTGATCGTCGTTCCGATCCTTCCTGACACCAACTTCAGAGTTCCCCGGTCTCCCAGTAGGGTTCTGCAAGGATTCTACAAGGGGTCTTTGAGGGCTCTATAAGGAAACTATAAGGGTACTATAAGGCATCAGGATACTATGAGGGTTCTTTCAGTGTTCCTGTGTAGTACCATTTCGCACTTTTGTGTTTCGGGGTCTCCTTATTAACTCACAATCGGAAGAAAAGGGTGCCCTGATTATTTTGGCTACCGGGGATCCAGGTTCGATGGGCATCGATACCAAACGACGGTGGCCGAATGCACCTCGGCCCCGACAGCTGGGGCGACTTTGCATTTTGGGGTGCTTGTGGGGTTGTTTCTGTCTGTGTGTGTATGTGTGTATGTGTGTGTGTGTGTGTGGCTGTGTATGTTTTGTTTTTCACTTTTTGTTGGCGCCTAAAGTTTCCAACACGCTTGAAGTCTTCGTGTTTGTTTGGCATGTAGGTTGGGCCTCAGAGAAAACAAGCAGGTTTCAGCCTCGGAATCCATCGCGTACTTTGCCGACTACAGCAACACAAGGATGGTGTGGGTTCCGGGCTGTGTGTCTTTATATGAGCGACGACTACTGCGAACCCCTACTCAAATGCTAAAGCAACCACCTTCTGCCAAATGCTGGTGCTCCTTCACGTCTTAAGCTAGACCTATAGACCCTATACTTGGTGGTTGGTGGGTAGTTATAAGCGGGTTGTCAGTCCCTTCATAGGGCATACAAGTATAATGAGTTAGCTTGCTTGCAACCCCGGCTGTACCTACCCATGAACCTCCAAGTACCCCAGACGCGAGACCCCCAGAAGGAATATACTTTAAGTCATAATATTAAGCCCCCTATAGTCTAAGGTATATTCCTTAACTAGGTGGCAATTTGGGAAATTTGTTCATTCCCTTTTCTGGTCCCTAGAGAGGTACCTATCCATGAGTACTTTTCAGAGCCCCAACACTACAGCCCTGTTAATTTTAGGGGTATTGGGATCTCTGGGCCCCCAAAACCAGGGAAGATGCCGATCTGCCTGACCTGAAGCGCTGCAACTGGACGGCATGAAACGGTTGATGATACAACTCCTGCATTACCCTAATTAGGGTTTAGGGCTTAATGACCCTAGGCTAGGGGAATTTTGGTATATAGCTTATTATGGGTAATGCAGGCCGGATTGATATCATCAACAGAAGGTTTTGGGTTGCAGGCTCCGGTTGCGTGCGCTGTTTGATCGAAGCTTTTCAGGGTTTGGGGCTTCGATCTTGATGCTTCTTACCTTTGGTTAGTAGGGAATGGTTCCTTTAGGGCTCCTTAAAGGGATCTATAGGGGTTCCTGAAAATGGGATCTATAGGGGTAGTCTGACCTTTGATGAGTAGGGAATGGAAGAATGTTAGTAATCGTAGTTATAATTTTACCCCATCCTCCATCCCCTACTAACCAAAGGTAAGTTTAGGGTACGGGGGTTCGGAGCTTTGGTGTTTTAGGTTCAAGGTTTCAGGAATGGGGTTTGCAGTGTTTCAGCTTGCGAATTTAACTAGTCGTCACGAACTCTGAACCATTATTAGAGTTTAGGTTTTAGGATTCATGATTTGGGGTTTAGGATTCATACACCCCAAACTCCGAAGCGTCTGTGGCATCTGGACTTTTTGGACCGGACCGGCTCTACTCTGTTTTTCTTTCTTAGGAACCTTCGTACTTCTGCCATGTGCCCAGACCTGAACCTTGATCCCCTACTTGGAGGGGCAGGGGACTTAGTAAGTAGGTTATAAGTAGGGTTATAATTGGGGTAACTCCATTTAGGGCACTTATAATTCTACTTATAGCCTACTTACTAAGTCCCCTGCCCTTCCAAGTATGAGAAGTTCAAAGAGCCGAGGCAACCAGAGCAACTACCTGAGGCAGCGGTATCGGGCCTGCCGTGCTTCGCAGGCTACTGGGTTCTTGTTAGGGATTATCTATTATTCTAAGTTACCTGTAAGAACGAAACCATATTTTGTTACTATAGAAACCATATTATTTACTATAGATCTGGGAACTTAAAGCTTAAACCCTAAACCCTTAAAGGAACCCTTATTGATCCCTTAAAGGAACCCTTCTAGCCCCCTATTCCCAAACCCCCGGGAGGATCTAGAAAGTAGATCCCTTAATTTGGGGCCCTATACTACTAAGGGTACTTTATAGGAACCCCCATGAAGGGATCTACTTTTTGGATCCTCCCGGGGGTCTGGGTTATGGTCACTTGAGCTTTATTCGTTAACTAGAACCCAGGTTACCGCGCGACCATCGGAGCCCATCAACTTCACGCTCCTCACTTTGAGGGATCCGAGTAGGGTTCCTTAAAGTGAAGTGTCAGGGTTACCTTAAAGATACTACCCAGAGAGCCCAATACCCTTTAATTCAGGACCTTACCTTAAACTATAAGGGGCTTCATAGTATGATTTAAGCTATATTCCTTAATTAAGGGGTGTTGGGCTCTCTGGGTAGGGGGTACTGTTGCGGTTCAGTTCTTAGGGTTTGACTGGACCCCAAATAACCTATCTTTCAGGGTTCCTTCACACTAGGTAAGGAATTTTTCGGGGTTTACTGAGACCCCGCCTAACAACCCCGTGTTAAAACCCCAAGTACGCACCATGAAGGACGGTCCAGGTAGGGTTTAGTGTTTGACTCGACGCCAAATGTGCCCATCTTCTGGGGTTGCTTTAACTTGTCTAAGTCCTTGAGAAGATAGGTTATTTGGGGTCAAGGTAGATTTGTCCAACAGAGGTTTGGGGTTTAGGATTTTAAGGATTTAGGTTTAGGGGTTTAGGGTTGAGGGCTTTTGGGTTTAGGGTTCCGTGAACAGGTTAAGGTCGGTTTTGCTTTGGGATCGGCTTTTGGAGATTGTCCGCTTCGGGTCGGTTCAGAGGTCGAGGGTTGAGCTCCCTCTCTCTCTTTTTTTTTTCTCTCTCTCTCTCTCTCTCTCTCTGTCTCTCTCTCTCTCTCTCTATGTCTCTCTCTCTCTCTCTCTCTCTCTCTCTCTCTCTCTCTCTCTCTCTCTCTCTCTCTCTCTCTCTCTCTCTCTCTCTCTCTCTCTATGTATATAGAAACACATATGCATGCGTGTGTGTATGTATATAGCTATATATTCTTTTAATTTTTAATGCCACCAGTTTGGTGTACATAGATACAGATACATAGATGTCTCAATGCAGCTGGTGCATGATCTGTTGCCCGCGATAGAGACATGGGAATAGACATTCTAAGGGAGAGGGATAGAGATGGAGAGAAGTGGAGCTGTCGCCGTGGTTCCCCTACTTAAACCTCTGACAGTAGCTCGTGCTTTAAGAGCCCTTCGGGGTTTACGTGCGAACAGAGGATTCGGGGAATATGGGGGCCACAGGGAGAACCGACAACGTTTGGGGGTGTTCTTGACAATAGGCACAGTGTTATCTACCCCAACACCCAATTCCAATTATTGAGGCCGCTATGGTAGGTTAAGGTCTCGGGCTGCAGGAGGGTTTCACGTACACTTTGTACTCACTGGTCACTGGTCACCATCTTTCGTCCCCTCGCGACCCTAAACCCTGGCGAAATCAACATCCAAAACAGTAAGCACCAGCATCCTTTCAACCCGTAAACCCTGGAAAAAAGCTGCATGACAAGATGCCTAAGTTCGATACCCAGCGTTTATTTGGCCCTATTTGTCGGGTTTCGCGTCTGTGTTGTTTGAGTTCTCGTCTCTTTCACCCTAATGCCGAACCCTAAAGCCCAAATCCTAAACCCTTAGGGTCCAAAGTACCCAATAATTAGGTACTCGGTTTTAGGATAGTAGTTATGTAGGTGAGGGTTTTGGAGAGTGTATGCTATTTCGGTACTTGGACCCTTAGGGTAAACACCGAAACCCGGAAAACCCGAAACCAGGAGGATGGCCCCACCCTTAGAAAATGAAACACATATAATTAGGGGTACCTTATTTTGGGGGTCCTTATAATAAGGATCCTACTATTTAGGGTACTATATTAGGGTCCCTAACAGGCGGTCCCTAAAAGAAAGTTTCATTTTTTGCCTCCCCCAACCCTTAAGGCAGGGGTGATCCCTAAACCCTAAACCCTAAAACCCTAAACCCTAAAACCCTAAACCCTAAACCCTAAAACCCTAAGCCCTAAACCCTTAGGTTTAGCCCTTGGGCGGCTCCACCCGTCGGCAGTTTTTTCGTGGAGCCCCGCGACCGCGAGGAGCGTCTGACAGACTCGAGGCTGCTCAGTGGTAGAGTTTAGGGCTTAGGGGGAACTCCAGAAAGTTGGAATATGGTTTCAGGGTAGGATACCTTATAATTTACCATAAAGGGTTTAGGATAATCATATTCCAGCTTTCTGGCTTTTACTTTAGGGGTTTAGAGGGGTTTAGGGTTGAATGGTTTAGGGTTTAGGGCATTGGGTTTAGGGTTTAAAGTTGAGGGTTTTGGGGTTTTGGGTTTCATGCTGTAGGGGTTAGGGCATAAGTGGGAGGTGATTTAAAGGGACCCCCCTAAGGGGGTATGCCAAATCGAGTTTCCCACGAGACAAGCAGCTGAGATAGCAAGGCCTAGCAGGCACTAGCAAGCCCTAGCAAAAGCCAGTAGGCCTTTGTAGTTTGTTTCCTTGTTTAGCAGTTTCGGGCCTTAGTGAGCCTTAATAGGGCCTGCAAGGTGCAATCCGGGTACACCGTGAGGTTGTGAGCAGTAGGAGGGGCAGCAATGACAGTTACAACCAACAACTACTACTCCTCCCACTCCTCCTCCTCTTCCTCCTCCTCCTCCTTCTCCCTCCTCCTCCATGAGCGTGAGCAACCTGTGCGCAGTGGGGCGGAAGGCTTTGGAACCCCGCCGAGCGGGGGCAGTGGCGGCGGTGAAGGCGCCTCGGGCTCGCGTCGAGTGGGCTCGAGCAGCGGCTCACGCGAAATCGGGATCGGGCTCGGGATGCTCGGGCGCGCTCGGGGTAGAGCGGCGGGCAGCGGCGGGGTGGGCTCGGTGGCGGCACCCTTGACTGTGTTGCAAGCCTTGCCAGTGCTAGTTGTGGAGTGCTGCCGGACGACGAGGGGACAGCACTCCGCAACGCTCCGCAACGCTCCGCAACGCTCCGCAACGCTCCGCAACGCTCCGCAAAGCTCCGCAAAGCTCCGCAAGGCTTGCAAAGCCTTGCAGAGTGCTGCGGAGTGGGGCCTAGCCCTGGCTGCTGGCCCTGCCCCTGCCCCTTCCTGCCCCTGCCCCTTCACTGCCGTCCTTGCGCTGCCGCCTGCCCCGCTGCAACCCCTGCCCCCTCCCGGCTGACACTATGATTCTCGGCCCACCCTGCACCCATCCGCTCCAAGAAACAAAAAAAGGTTTCATGCCTTCTCGAACGGCAAGCTCTTTGATTCCTGCACCACGGTCAGCGGGTTGGGAGGAGCGGCGTTGCCTGCCTGACACAGGCAGAGAAACCCTGAACAAGACAACGAAGATCATAGGCGGTCTGGGTGCGTGCCATGGGTGGCTGGGAATTTAACAGATGTACGCAGGTGCGTTGCGCGCGCGCATCGAATTCTCGCCAGCCCTTGCTAGTAAACAGTGTTTGCCATACCCCCTTTGGGGGGCCCCTCTAAATCACAGTTCAATAAGGTTTAGGGAGTCCTTTTGTTTGTGCTTTCTTGCTTCTGGGTTCCTGTTTCCCGGAAGTCAGTCAAGGACTTGTGGCCCAGGCGTCAGCACCACCATCGGCTGGAGGCGCCTTATTCAAACAGAAGTTGCAAGTTTAGGGGTCTATAGAGTCCTGGGTTTATCTGAGTTTAGGGGTTTAGTTGAGTTTATCCTTTCAGGGTTAAGCTAAGGGATGTTCAGGGTAACTTCTCAAAGGCAACTACAAGTTTGGTAGTCCAGGGCAGCGCTTGGAGGCCCTTAAAGGGCCTTTCTGCTTGCAAGGGCAGGGGACTTATATAGTAAGTAGGTTATAAGTAGCGTTATAAGTGCCCTAAATGAAGTTACCCCCATTATAACCCTACTTATCACCTACTTACTAAGTCCCCTGCCCCTCCAAGTGGCTTCTTTATAGGGTTTGAGTTCTAGTTCAGAGTTTGGTCAGTAGGATTGTCGAGGTTTCTAGAAGCATCGCAGTAGGCCTGGGTGCTTAGAGGATGTTTAATACGTTGTTGGGGGTGTTATTTCTTACGTTGTTGATAAGGATTACCCTAAGGCCCCAAAGTAGTTCCTCTTTCGGGTTCGTACATAGAACCCTAGAAGGTAATCCCAAAAAGGAACTACTTTGGGGCCTATCGGTGGTGAGGTGTGTTTTCAATTTCAGCGATCATGTTAGGAGTTGTTTAGCTCCGTACTTAAGCTGTAGCCTCACCCTAAGCCTCATAGTAGGGTGTGCCCCTAAACCCTAAGACCTAAACCCTTGTGCCAGGTTCATTTCGATGGAGCCGACAGTCCGGGCGCCTGGGCGGCGGAGGAGCACGGATGCGCGCTGCTACAGCGCGTGCAGCTGGGTTCAACCCGGTTTAGGGCTTAGGGTTTAGAGTTTGCAGGGTGTGCTGGGTTGCGCTTCTAAGAAGGGGTCTGTGCCCGTCGGGTGAGTAGGGAGTTGTAGGGCGCTTGTTAGCGAGGTTAGCCTGATATCCGATATCACATAGGACATAGGCTATGTGATACAGTACTTTGTGATATCAGGGTAAACTTTCGAAGGATGTGTGTGTGCGTGTAGGTTTATCCGGTTGATTATTGCAAAGCTTGGCGATTTTTTCAAGTTGCCAGAATAAAGTTGTCTCATTTTGTAAACTGATGTGCTTTCCTGCTTGTGGTCCTAAACCCTAAACCCTCACGAGAACCGAGGCAGAGGTCGCGCCTCAATCTTTTAGGGAGGTCAGCAGACACCTTTTGCACCATGGTGGATCGTGCAGTGGCCTCGGGGCAGTGCGACTATTCGGTGCTTTGCAATGCATGGGGAACAGCGCTGGAGGAACACACCCGCCTCTCGACACTCAAAGCTACTTGGCGGCAACTTGCATCGTTTGTAATTCCCCTTAGATGGATCTCATAGACGTGGGTCTAACTCCCGGGTTCCAGGAGTGTTGCACCTCCTGTAGTAGGGGACAAGGGGCTCCCCTCACAGAAGCGCCCTGACTTGTGTGATCGTCCGGGGCCTCAGGCAATAGTAAGTATTCAATGGCCGTAGCACTGGTGACACGAGTATCAAGACTTGTCCCTCAGGGTCCATGTACCCACATAGTATAATACACTGTGGGCGCAGTGTACATATATCGGGAGTACTCTAAGGCCAAAGTATATACAATTTAGATACATGGACCCTTAAACCCTAAACCCTATAGAACGCTATGGTACACTTGAAGGAACCCTTAAAGGAACCCTATTTAGGTACATGGACCCTTAGGGTGTAGTAGTTAGGGCCAGCTTTGCAAACAGTCTGCAACAAGAATCAACACCAGATCTCCTTTTACGAAACCCTCAACCCCTAAACTTACACCCTAAACCCTTAAACTTTACTAGACCCTAAGCGCCGATAGACTTACACCCCAAACCCCAACACCCTAAACCCTACCAAGAAATCGAAACCTCTTACAGAAATCCTTCAGACAGAGCCTCACGGGTCGTAGGCGTTAGCTTCTAAGGTTGAGGGTGTGAGGTTTAGGGTTTACCAGAGAATCCAAAAACCTTCTGTTTTAAGGGTTCGGCCTTCTAAGAAAGGGGTCATAACCTACTATTCTGTAGGGTTTGGGGATACAGGTAGGGCTTAGGACCTAGGATGTAGGGTCTAGAGGTTTGGGGGTTGGGGGTTCCCGGCAGGGGCTTAGGGTTCAGGGTCCTGGTTTGGGGTTTGGGCTCCATGTCCTTCGCTACATCATCCACTGTTAAGCTAGTTTTGATGTCGACGATTCGCAGAAGACAGAGTACAGAAACAAGTCCTGGCCAACAACAGCTCACAGCAAAGCCTATACCCTAATCTCTCTCTCTCTCTCTCTCTCTCTCTCTCTCTCTCTCTCTCTCTGTATCTATATATATTGATATACATATCTATACACACATATATCCCTAAACCCTAAACCCTATGCATGTATAGCATACCTCCCACAGTCGCCTACGGACCTTGACACTCAAGAGGGTCACCTAGTTGAAAGGAGCTGGCACATTACCAGAACTAAACCCCAAACCCTAAACCCTCAGCCCTAAGCCGTAAACACTACACCCTAAACCCCATGCATAAGTCAGTTTTGACGGCGATGAAGAACCAAACCCAACCCTCAAACAGCCCAGGTTGCACGATTGCTGGCCTGCCAAGTAAAAGCTCAAAAACTTCCCTGGCCGCCCTACCCGGATGACTGCCCGTGGCTGAACTTCTCAGGGTGGGGATTGAGCATCGCAGAGCTGAACCAGGACTTCGGGCTTTACGGTTCAGGGTTTTGGGGTTTAGGAGTCTTTTTTTCTTAATGTTGGGTTTGGGCTTGTAGGACCGAGGGTTTAGGGCTTCAGGGTATGAGTATAATCAGGATACTCTGCGCAGAAGAGTTGCACTGCCCGCCTCCGCCTACGAGAGTGTGCTTCGAATCAAGATCCCGGACTTCTTTGAGAGCGTCGCATCGCTGGAGGATCTGCGTTCAGCCGGCCTTGGGGCAGCAGCTGCATTGTGCCAGCAGCAGCCCTGGGGTGGTGCAGCCTTTTCTTGGGAGAGAGTTGTCCCTGGTGTGATAAAGCGCGGTAGCGACTAGGCAGTTGCAGAAAACATGTTTGCTTTTTGCAGCTTGTTCTTTGTAAGGAGCGAGCATCAAGTTGCGGACGAGCTACTATTTTTTTCCCCAGAAGTACCCTTTTTACACTCATTATTTTGGGGTCTCTTTATTGAAACCGAACACCCAAAGGCTCCATTGTAGTTCCTGGTTGATGTTCATATTTAAATCCTATAAGGTTGTCCCAAAAAGGAACTACTGTGGAGCCTATGGGTAGTCGGAACCAGGGTACCCGCATTATGTAGGGGGCACTTGGGAACAAAGGCAATAATCCCAGGTAGGATTAGGGAGACCCCTTAACGGGAACCCTTCTTAACCCTACTTCAGACTGTCTTAAAAGGGGCCTTATTGAGAGGGCCTCGACCCCAAATCCTAACTCTTAGTCCTATTCCTATAACCCCCATAGTAGAAGCCTTGTAGATCCCTTTCTTCAAATCTTTAACCCAGGATGCCTAGTAGTACCCTTATTCCCTTTTTGTAGTCCTAGGTTCCTTATAAAGTTACCCAACACCAAAAAGGGAGCCCTGTTTATTCCTAGGTTACTGGGCATCCAAGTGGAGGCACCCTTAAACCCCAAACCCTACAACCTTAACCCTAAACCCTAAACCCACTAAACCCCAAACCCCAAACACTAAACCCTAAACCCTAAAGCCTAAACCCTAAACCCTACCTTAGTATATAAGGCCAGCTGAGGCGAGACGAAGCCTGAAGGACTAACGATTGCAATGCGGACGGTAAAGACGACTCTCGGTATCGAATTGGGGGGGTTTACTTGGAGGTTCATGGGTAGTTATAAGTAAGGTTTTAAGTAGGGTAACTATACTTATCACCCATATTATGGGACTTATAAGCCCATGTATAGCTACGCATGAACCTTCAAGTAGGGCTTAGGGTTTAGAATCTCCCTTCTTGTTTAGTTTAAAGCTCTAATTATAGCTATTACTGTCGATCTGGGACAATTTCTAGGTTCCCGTATTGCTTAATATAGAACCCAACTTACAGCTAATTTTGGGGACTGTTGCATGCGACACCTACACCCTAAACCCTGACATGAAACCCTTAGCCCTAGACCTTAAGCCTTAAACGCTAAACTCTAAGGACTTGGATGTCGTGGGCCATCCGAACTGGGTCGGCGGATCTGACAACCGCGATCTATCAGTGCCTGTTGCAGGAATACCGTCTCTTTGGCTGCCAAGTAACGGTTTAGGGTATAGGGCTTGTAGGGTGTGGGGTCTCGAGTTTAGGGCTCAGGGTTTATAGGGTTTAGGGTATAGGGTTTAGGGCTTAGGGTTTCAATACGGCCCTTATTTATTCTTGTTGGGTTGCTTTATAAAGCCCTAAATCCTAAAAGAGTTCCCATGTTATTCAGGGACTACTGGAGAACCAAGTCTCTTGGATGCTGCAGAAACCTTGTATCTCCCCAAGGCCGCATATATAGAAGTCAGAGGGCTGACCAATACTCTTCTCCTTCTTACATAGGGAACGGGGGAACTTTAAGTTTTTTGGACTTATATATAAGCTGCACCTGAGAAAGTTTGAACTTTTTTGGGCCCGGTTGTTGAAGAAGAGAGCCTTAGAGGACCGTATTCATAGTATATGGGAGTTTCCGAAAATGAGGGTTACCTTATTTTGGGGTCCTTATATTAAGGACCCTACTTAGGGTACTATATTAGGGTCTTCTATTGTCGGAAACTCCCATATGAATTATACCATAGATCCTATTCCACCCTACACCCTTCATTTGAACCCGCAGCCCTTGAACCCGAAGCGGTTCGACTGCAACGTTCAAGGGAAGGGGTTGACATATAGCCTTATGCAAAACATGTCCTGGAACCCTCATCTCTTGACATTGTTTTAACCTATTTGGGGGTTTCCAAAAACAGGGGACCCAAATAGAGTACCCTAAATAGTAGGATCCTTATTAGGACCCCAGGTATGTTCGAAACTCCCATTTCAGCTTTAGAGTGTTTATTGTTTTGCAAGGAGCCTACAGAAATGGCGATTCCAGTGAGCACTAAACTCGATTCTCCTCACTCCCTAATACAGGGCCCCCCATTGTTTAAGGCACCCCTGACATTACTATAGTCTCTTTAGGAATCATACTTTAGTTTTGTTCATATAAAACCCAAGAGAATATTAAACATATTGTTTTTATTATGGTTCTAAGGGGGGTATAGACTAATTGTGAAGGCCCCTATATTATGCCAGCCGGTCAAAGGCAAGTCTGCGTTTGGACATTGGCAAGTCCTGGTGGACATCGACGCGTCATCGATTGCTCTTGCCGGGGATGCGTGGGATGCTGTCACGAAGATGTCAGGCGAGCGAGGGTCAACAGCGAACTGTAAGCAAGTGCCAAAACTTTTGAAGTGTTGGGCTAGGGTTTGTTAGGTTACTGGAGCACTATCCATCCATCTGCAACGGGATGTTTTAATTTGAATAGGAATGTTGCTTCCGGTATTTCCAGCGATAACACCAGACTGTAGTTAAATGGGAGTTTCCGAAAATGGGGGACCCTAATATAGTACCCTAAAAAGTAGGATCCCCATTATGAGGACCCCCAAATAAGGTGCGACGAATTTTCGGAAAGTCCCAAATGAAGCAGTAGCCCGAACAAGCTTGTGTCTTCTGCAGAGGTGCGCCGACAGGTAACCTTACAAGATCACAATACTAGTTCCTAAAACAGCCCTTGGCCCAAAGCCCCTAATCCCTAAAACCCTTGTTAGGTAAAGTTGCAAGATCACAATACTAATCCCTAAAATTTTAAAACAGCCCTTGGCCCAAAGCCCCTATTGCCTAATATCCCTCTGTTCTCCCGGAAACTCCTTTGTTCTGATTTGGGCAAGGTACTATGAAAGTCGAAACCGCAAGTTTTAACCTTCACAAATCTAAACGACCGAATCCGTAAACTTCAATCCCCGGAATACAAGATCCCAAAAACACTAAGCGCCTTAGAACCCTTAACTTCTTATATACAGAGCCGTTATCGAGTTTGTGTCACATAGAAGCCTGGATAAACTACCAAATGCCTTCGACCTAGGTTTCTTTACTATCAGAAATATACTCTAGCAGAAGTATAGCATGATATGCCCCCAAAATTATACTCTACTGATTAAGGCCGTTATGCCTTAAATCCTGAATTTTGAGGCCTTACACCAGCCCTTTACAGTTACAGGAACCCTTTTTCCACTTCAAAGAAGGGTGCTTTAGGTTTGACGGCTAAAGCTTTTTTGGAGTGTTACGGTTTATAGAGATGTTTAGAGCTTTCGGTTTGCGGCTTGGGGTTGAGAGCTTCTTTGGGTGTAGGGTTCAAGGTTCTTCAAGCTCTCACCCCAATCTAGACCACATTATGGCTGCCTGAACACCCTTTCAAGGGCCATACCTCATACCCATCGGGTGATAGCCTACCACCTGGGCTAAAGGTAGCATAGGGACTTTTAAACAAGGATCCTACTATTGGGGGGAATTCTATTAGGGTCCCCTATTTTCGGAAGCTCCCACAGGGTCTGCAGTTCTGGGATCCCCCCTGCTTCAGGTCAGTTTGGCTTCGATCCGCTCTCCTGGCTGTTGGTGGTGGGTGACCATACTTTAAAGGGAACTCCAGAAAGTTGGAATATGGTTTCAGGGTAGGATCCCCTATAATTTACCTTCAAGGGGTTACGATAATGATATTCCAACTTTCTGGCTTCTACTGTAATACTTGTTTTGGGACCTGTAACCTAAAGGGAACCATTATGAAATTATCTAAGCCTCTGCCCTTACCCCAAACCCCAAACCCACGCCCAGGTGACCTCTCACCGAAAATGCCGCAGGCTCTCGTCACAACCGCCTTGCAGCATGGGTCCAACATGCGCCTCGCCTGTCCAAAGAGCCCAGTACTTCGCTAGATTTACAAGGGGGCTGGTTTTCAGGGTCACTCTGTATGGTTTTGCCGGTTTTATGGTGCATACGCTATATGCTACCTTATCATATCAAGTGTGTTTCTGTACAGCTTGAGAGAAGATCGTTTAATTGAGACGTTCTGGTTTCTCTGCCGGACACATACCCAAGGACTCCAACCCCCCTTAGCTAAGCACTATGTCAGATTACAGAGAGATTTTGATGTGATGGAGGGTATCTTCAACAACTGGAGGACTGGAGGGTTTTGGAGTCTCCGGGCAAAAACTCTGAACCCTAAACCCTCCACCAGGACTGGTTTCCATGAGAAGATGGAGGAGCTTCTTCCATCCTGGAATTTCTCTTGTAAAGAGCTGGTACCTTCCTTGCCAAGTCGTACCGAACTGGACGAGCTCGGCTGGGTGCTGCAAAGACATCCGTGTGACCAGGACGGGGGGTTTACGGTATAGAGGTCTCCCAAACTCTGGCTTCAAGGGGTTAGAGGGCCTTAGGGTTTAGTTGGAGCTGGGTGTGGGTGCTTCTATTTCGGACATTCGTGCTGAAGACTTTTGGGCAAGACTTCAAATTCTCAGACTTCAACCTTCAGACTTCCAACGAGAACAAGTGCTCCTGCTCCAAGATTTCATGCTACGGTTGATGGTATAAATCCTGCATCACCTTGAGGACCCTAAACTATGAGAACTATGGTATATTCCCTATTATGGGTCATATCATCCACCGTAGGAGTCCCTCAGCCCCAAAGCTGTTCGGGCTGAGTGTTCCTAGACCCTCCATCTACCCTCTATTAGACCCTAAATGCCCATTATTTGGGGCCATATACCCCTATGTGAGGGTACAAGGAGGGTCCTGGTTGTTAGTGTTTTCTGTGCAAGCCTGTCGCAAGGCAGGGGTCGTGAGTGCAGAAGAAAGGGCCCATTGCATTAAACAAATTGTTGAACATAGGGGACCCGAATATAGTACCCCAAATAGTAGGATCCTTGTTATAATCACCCCTAAATAAGTTACCCCCTATGTAAGTTTCGGAAAGTCTGATTAAAACCTTTATCGAGCCCTTTAAAGGAACCCTGATGGTATCCTTATAGTATCCCTTTAAAGGACCCCTAAGGTACCCCGAATTTTCGGAAACTCCCTGTTTATTCTCGTTTGTTATGGACATCCAACAAACTCTTCTAGGAGGCCCCCGCTGTGTCAGACCTTCAACCCTAAACCCTAAACCCCTAAACCCTAAACCCTAAACCCTAAACCCTTAAACCCTAAACCCTAAACCCTAAACCCTTAAACCCTAAACCCTCAACCCTAAACCATTAGGGCCCCTTGGGTCCCCATTACAATACGGCACCTATTGTTTAGGGTAACCAAACATGGACCACAATTTTGACAACCACCCATGTGTTAAACGCAGCATCCGCTATTAAGCGCTGAGAGCAGAGGTTGAGGCTTGGAGTTCCCTAGGGTTCAGGGTTTATGGGGTCTAGGGTTTTGCTGGTTTAGGGTTTAGGGTCTACCCAATCTGTCTTGATAGTGGGTTCCCTACCATAATTCCCGTCAAAACCGATGGTTTCCCACATGTTCCTTCTTGATGCATGCGGGCTCCTTCTGAAACGACACCTGTGCATGCTAGGCGTATTTCAACATATGGGACGAGTACCGAGAAGGTGGTTTGTAGTCTGGGGTTCTTTATCCCAAACGGTCCAAGTATCATTATGGTATATACTTAGACTCAGACCCCCAAAATACCCCATAAGTATATTCCATGATGATACTTGGACCCTTCGGGTATGAATGAGCTACGCCAGCCTGAACCCTGAACCCTAAGCCCTAAACCCCTAAACCCTGCAGCCCTAAACCCTGAACGCCTAGCCCCGAAACCCAAAACCCGAACGCCTAAACCCTAAACCCCTAAATCCTAAACCCCTAGCCCCTAAATCCTAAACCCAAACGCCAAGAAGCAGTCGCTTGCAGCCTGACGGGGATAAGACTGAACGCGCTTTCCAAAAGCCTCGTTTTCTGTCTGGTTCTTAGTAGGGAATGGGGGAGTGGATTTTGGAGACTAATATTGGGGATTAATCATATCGGGACTACAATAGGGATCCACACTAAGCACCAGACAGTTTAAAAGTGCCGCAGTTCCTCCCAAGACCCTGAATAGAGGGGCGTTGAGAATTACCCAGGCTAGTTTTAGGTTCCTTATTATGGTTATAGTATAATATAGGCCCCTATATTAACCCTAACCCTATGTAAGCCCCATCCCTAAACCCAGAATCACTGGAGACCGAAGATCCCGACAGCCGCAAACAGGTGTCCGTGCTCAATATCAGCGGTAGCCGCTTCGAAGATTCGCTGTTCCCTGCGGATTCCGGCTTCTTCGAAGCGCTTCTCCGACTCCAGGCTATTCAGTGATACACGTTTTTTACTTTCAGGTTTCTGGGTTCCTACTATCAATAAGAAGCCTGAAGAAGTGTATATATATATATATATATACATATTATACTATATTATATTATATTGTAGTTATATACTTTTTCCCAGTGGGTTGCTGAACAGCCCAGGACTTCAACGCCTCAAAGTCCTCTCGATCAAGCACTGGTCTCTCACCGAGGAGGAGACTTGGGACCGACTCTGTCGATTCGGATTTAGGGTGTTGACGATTTAGGTTTTGGGGTTTAGGGTGTTCAGGGTTTAGGGTGTTTAGGGTTTAGGGTGTAGGCTTTGCTTTTAGGTTTTAGCGATGGGTGCAAA
Organism: Symbiodinium sp. CCMP2592; assembly: GCA_905221615.1. Classification (NCBI taxonomy): domain Eukaryota; class Dinophyceae; order Suessiales; family Symbiodiniaceae; genus Symbiodinium; species Symbiodinium sp. CCMP2592. The sequence goes on from CAJNDT010001990.1 coordinate 613,921, forward strand.
CTCTCAACAGGAGTCCAATAACCTCTTGCTATATACTATACTTGGAGGATCATGGGTAATTATAATTGGGGTTATAAGTCCCCCAATATGGGTTATAAGTATAGTCATCCTGCATATACCCCTACTTCTAACTACCCAGGTTACCCATGAACCTCCAAGTAGGGAGGTCACAGGCTTCTGTTCTGTAGGGTTTGGGGCTGCGCTGTCGGAGTTTCCGGTTTCGAGCTAGAGATTTCGTGGCTTGGGGGGTTGCAGGGCGCCTTTGAAGAGAACCGGAAGCCCTAACCCTAAACCCTAAACTGAGTCTCTCCTGGGTAGTATTAGAGAGACAACTTCAAAGGGGACCCTTCCTAACCCTACGGACTTCACTGAGAGGGTCTATAAGTATTCCCAAGGGTCCCCCTGATCCTAACTCCTAGCTTTGGGGAGAGTATTGTGAAGGGCTGATGGTTGATGGGATTCGTCTGTCAGGATGCGGGAATGCTGGTTGAGGGTCTGTGTTTAGGGAGTTTAGAGTCAGGGGTCTATTGTGGCTTGGGGGCGAAGTTTTAGGGTTTTGGTGTTTAGGGGTTTAGGGTTTAGGGTAGGGCCTGGGCTTTTGTGCTTGAGAGCCCTGATGTGTTCACTCAGGTTGCGACACAACATATGCCTGGCAAGCTCCTCCTATTCGTTGCTTTACAGTTTTCGCGTCGACCCAACTCAACGCAACAACCTAAACCGAAAGCTTAAACCAACGCAGCTCCGTGGTTGTCGAAGCCATACTCCGGGAACTCTACGGACCACGGTTTATGGTTTAGGGTTCACGTATCGGATAGTTCGCCAAAGTCTATTAAGAATTCTGCATCAAGGTTGAGTTCGTTGCCGGAGCAACGAGTATTCTGTGTCACTAAACCTACAGCACCCTGGCCTTTATGGTACCTGTGATTTCTGCAAGTATTACAACAGGTGCCTACTTACGCTACATAGAGTGTAAGACCCTACAGATCTGCAAACATCGCAGCTATTGCCAGGGCAAATGCTACCAAAAGTGTGTGATCGTACAATAATTCCAGAGACTTGGATTGACATTTTCAACTTTGTAATCCGTAGAGTTTGGCAATAACGGCAGATATTAGGAATAGCAGCCATTCTCAACGCCATAATCTACAAACTTTTACTTTCTAGGGGTTTGGCTGATCTATCCCCGACGTTATGAACAAGTAGCTTTAGGCAAATGTAAACCGTCTACCTACAATTCCGGAGCCTTAGGGCTGAGGAATCAGGGTTCACTTGTAGGTTCATAAGTGGCTTACAGGCGAGATCCACTAATGTGGGGGCCTTAATAAGTTGACTAGGGCTTCGGGGGATATTATGCCATTATTAGAAAAAGTACCCCCCAAAACCCTAAACCCTAAACCCTAAACTAAACACTAAACCCTAAACCGTAAGCCACGGGTCCCCACCGCGGAAGCCCAGACCCAGAGCACCACAACGCCCAAAAGCTGCAGAGACTTCAGCAACAAACAGCCAGATAAACACAGTCGTTTAGGGTTGAGGGTTTGAAAATCTACTCCCTCTGTATGTAAGCTAACTACATGGAAAAGTGATGCTTCATGCGGTCGGAATAAACAATTCATTATGCAATCCCCTCATTGTCCTCGCATGGTTGTAGTATACGCCCCACAACCCTATTCTATTCTAGAATTACCCCTAGGGATCAAAATAGCCCAAAAGCCTTATATAGTCTGGTCTTTGGGCCCAAAAGCCTTAATCTATGAGTCCTTAGATCCCTAGGGTACTAGGTTAGGTGCTTTGTTCGGCTCCTAGAAAGATCAGGATATGGCGTTGCTCAGCACTGCGCTGGCCGGTCGTGGCTGGATTGGTATCACTGGGTTTAGGGTTTAGGGTTCAATGATGGGCTGAAGACAGTAATCAAAGGAGTGTTATACAGGGATAGGGGCCAGTTAGGCTCCTATAGTGGTGTCGCAACAAGGGCCATATCAAGTGCTATAAATAAAAGCCTTATATGTTGAGTTTAAGGTTCAATGTAGCCTCCTGATGAGTAAGCCACATCTCTCTGGAGTGCTGCGATCTTGGGAGCGAGTTCAATCCCCGGGGGTGCATCAATCAGGGGCCTAAACCCTAAACCGGCTCTGCATCATGGGTTCGGGCTACCTCTTGGGCATCTCATTGCAGGCAAGTGTCAGTCAACAAAGCAGCTTAGAAGGCCGAAATGCTAAACCGACGATCGCAAGCTTCCGGCCTGTCTTCAAACCCAGAAATCATACTGGTTTTGAAGCCCTGAGCCACAACTACAAGCTGTTTTAGAAGTCGTTTGGTCCTTAGGTACGTTGACGCTCCTGGAGCTCTTGCCGCGGATGGGGGAGCCTCCCTTCCCGAGAGCTTCAGATGCGCTTCATGTAAGGGCGCCTGCTTTGCTGAGTTCAGGGGTTCACGGTTTAGGTAGTAGTTAATGAAATCTTGCAACCCGTACATGTAGATCCTGCATTTTTCTGGCTTTTTGGGGCAACCCTAAACACTCCATGGCGCCGGCAGCTCTAAGATCGTTTCTCTGTAACGAAGCAAGAAGCCAGCCAAGGATCGGCTGTGAAGTACCTGCATCTTGCCTACACAGGGCCAAACAGAGTTTCGGATTCTCTTGCTTCTATTGGGAGTTCCCGAACATAGGGGACCCTAATATAGTACTCTATTTAGTAGGATCCTTATAATAAGGAGTCCAAAAAACGTAGGTCGAATTTTCTGAAACTCCCTATTGGGTTCAGGGTCTAGGATTGGCTGGGAACCTAGGGGTTCAAGAGGGCTCTTGTCTGAATGCGAAAGAGCAGCGCGCTCAACGCCCTCTTGCAGGGATTTTAATAATCCAGAGGCGCCTCAGCCCCTGTACCCTTATATACCCTAAATAAAAAGATACCCCTGCCAATATGGAGAGCTTAACCTTATAACATAACATATACTGCTGTTTCAGGGTGCCAGTACTTTTAACATTCCCCCAAGGCAAAGAAAAGCAAGATGGAAAAACTGTGGAAGTGTACCAAATGGTGAATTCGCACTCTCGGACCACACTGCGAGGTCGCAGCAAGGAAGCGAAGATGCGGAACAGCTAAGATAGGGGCCTTAATTATTACCAATACTATTTCGGGGGCTCCTGATTATGACTATATACATTATATACAGTATATTATACCCTAAAACCATGTTCTAATTGCTAAGGCCCTTATATTACTAGAAACATTGTGGCCAGTCTTGGGCACAAGCTGGTCGGCAGATGCCCTGCATGCATGGGCGTCATCAGTGCCTCAAGAATGTGTGCTCTTTGCCTCAGACGCAGTGCAAGCCACAAAATCCTGCAAGCACCGCATGATGTTGCCGTCGCAGGCAGCAGCCTCATAAATCTTACAATCACACGAGTGTACGACAACTTTTGCATCAACAGCAACAAAAGAAATCGTCGTCATCACTGACATCATCAGCATCTCTGTCACCGTCTTCATCATGATCTTCTCTTCTCCTTTGTCTGTATGGGTACTACGATCCGAAGAGTTTGGTCCCGGCACGAGTTGTTTTGCGGTTTCTCTACCTACCCTAAGGCCCCAAAGTAGTTCCTATAGAATCCTATAAGGTAATCCCAAAAGGAACTGCTGTGGGGCCTATGGGTAGACCCCCGGCTACCTCCTTTTGTACCCAAAATACACACTGTCAAGGACCACAAGGGCTCCATTAAAGGGTCCTTGGTGGTCCTGGTAGTCCTCCCGTTATGAATTGTTCATACTAGTGAATCGTAAGAATGACTTTAGTTGATGATACAGAGAACCTGAGACAAAGTAGCGGCCGACTCGCAGGTCGTCGTCCTGCGTCCGACGCTTGGAGCTGGGCGATCTGGGCTTTCGAAGCACCGAGGAGGTGGGAAGAGATATGGACGTAAGGGCTTAGGTTTTCTGATGGTTTTGTTGGATTCCACTCAGTTTGTCAACTGTGGCTTTTGAAACCCTAAACCCTAAACTCCACTGCGTTTAAGGTTTCGGTTTAGAGAGTCTATGTAAAGAAACCCCCAGGTCGACGAATTCATCTCTGCAGCTTGGCGCTGGGGCTTTAAGGGCTTCGACTTGTCTTCAGCGGCGTAGAGCTTAGAGTCCCGAGTTAATGGTGCAGGGCTTTGGGGTTTCAGGTTTACGATTTAATGGCCTAGTTTCAAAGGTCTTTTCGTATATCAACCACAACAGAAAGAAGCAGTTGTGTTTTTTCTTGTGGAGCCTCGTGGAAGCAGCCTGAAATTTTCAGGTGTTTGCGCCTACAGGGGTACCCAGCGAGCCCAATATCCCTCAATTAAGGAATATAGCTTAAATCATAATATGGAGCTCCTAGTGATTTAAGGTACATTCCTCAATAAAGAGGTATTGGAACCCCCCTAAACCCTATAAACCCTACAGATCCCTTAAAGGAACCCTAGGCCCTCGGTACCCCAAGAATCTTACACCCCCCTTTTGGCCTCCCATCAGAGAAGCCTGACAATTGGTAATTCTCAGTATTTCCCAATACTAGGACCTAGGCCCTTATTCCCTTTTTTTTGGTTGAGGTTCTCTTACCAGCCCCCTTTCTAAACCAAAAAGGGCACCCTTTTTATTCCTTGGGTACTCTCGGGTCGAGAATAAGTTTCAGACTAGAACCTTGGCATTGTGCTATGCAGGTGCCCACGAAACCCTCAACCCTAAACCCCATGATACCCCTGATAGTAGTCCTTACAAACCCCTTCAAAAGGAAGCCTTGAAGGAACCCTATCCCTTGCACTGCAAGCCCTAAGCCCTAAGCCTCAAAGATCCTTTGGGCAGCCCTAAACCCTAAACCCTAAACCCTAAACCCTAAACCCTAAACCCTAAACCCTAAACCCTAAAGATCCTTTGGGCTACACCCGGCCTTAACGCTGGCACCTTCGAGGCTCCAAACTTGAGCTTAGGGTTTAGGGTTTAGCGGACTCCCCAGCCCTAAACCCTATAACCGCGCCTACTCCGCCTTCTTCAGAACAAAGGCAAGTCTACAGATATATATATATATATATATACATACATATATATATATATATACAGAACATGCACCAATACATGTTTGTGTGCTTGGTTATCGGTTATTGGTGTATGCTGTTGAACTACGAATGCTACACTTATGTAGGGGCATATTTTGTGTTTTTGCTGTTATTCTATTACGGTTCTTGTCGTATAGTGTGGCATTGTAATGACCACAGTCAAGATTACAGCTCAGGAAGTGGGGCGAGCCAGATGGCCCTGCCTGCAGAGCCTCCACATGGAGATGGCAGGTCTGAGTAACTTCACTCTGCTGCGTGAGATGCAGCCGGCTACTCGGCATTAGTGTTACGATCATCATTCCACGTAGTGTTTTCATAATTATGCGATTGCTATGGTCAGTATTTGTCCTGCGGTGGTCTTGAAAGAGCTCGCCGAAGGATGAATCTACTCGGCCAATGGAGTCGGGAATTGAGGTTGCATGCTGTATAAGATAGAATCCGAAAAAAAGTACCAATAGTATGCCGTAGTCTCTATATTATAAGTATATTATACAGGAGCCCATAACCCTATTCTAAATATTCGAATCATTAAGGCGCCTACAGTAGTCAACTATTTTAGGTATATGATTTTGACGGTTGCGAGCATTCGCAATATCATTATGTTATTGCTACATTTGTTAGGCGTATGATAGTTCTCACTGTGGCATATTACCATCAGCCCTCGCATTATGGTAGGGACTTTTGTAAGGGTTTCATACAGGTTTATAAAGGATTTCGTGATTCAGGGCATTGGCTGGTGTTGAAAATCAGGATCGAGGGTCTTGGGTTCAAGATTTGGGGGGTATTGGTGGGTGTCGTGCCTAAGTGAGAGCAGGCTTAGGGTTTAGGGTTTAGGGTTTAGGGTTTGGGTTTAGGGTTTAGGGTTTAGGGTTTAGGGTTTGGGTTTAGGGTTTAGGGTTTGGGTTTAGGGTTTAGGGTTTAGGGAGAACTGTTGTTTTTTGGCCCCTGTGCTTGCATCGGCATGGGCTTGGTCGGCTTGGTTGAGGGTGTTATAAACCTTACACAACCTCAACCCCTAAGCCATCAAAACAAACACCAATCTGAGTCTTACCTTCAATCCTAGCACCCTGAACACCTCGAGCTTGATCAACTATAGTGGATGCTAATCCTGAAGCCTTAAAGCCTGAACTCTGACTCTGTACCTTGCTCGTTTGCGACTTGCGACAGTTGAGCCCCTAAACTGCTCGGTTCCAGATTCCAAGCCCATGAAGGCCGAACTCCCTACACCTTGAGCCGATTGGATAATGCCCGTTAGGCCATTGGGATATCTGGCCCTAAACCCGCAGTACGCGGCATGTCATTGAGGCAGTATACACTTCCCATGCAGGATCTGATGACTCCCTCAACCTGAAACCCCAAACCTTCATCCAAAGCCTTAAGATGTTTAGAAGAGTGTGAGAGACCAACTTAAAGGGAACTCCAGAAAGTTGGAATATGGATTAATGGTAGGATCCCCTATAATTTACCTTCAAGGGGTTACGATAATGATATTCCAACTCTCTGGCTTCTACTGTAGAGTGGAAGATCTCGATGTCGCAAGAATAAGTGAGGCCTTCAGTCGCTTAAATCAAGCGTAGCGTCGGCTTGCAGTAGAAGCCAGAAAGTTGGAATATCATTATCGTAACCCCTTTAAGGTAAATTATAGGGGGTCCTACCATTAATCCATATTCCAACTTTCTGGAGTTCCCTTTAGGGTTATATGGGGCTTTCACACAAAGCCCGGATTATATAGGGAAAGTGTGAGACACAAATGAGAACTAGGACCCTAAACCCCTAAATCCTGCCGACTACGGAGCACTTTAGAGAGGACTTCCCCCAAAATGGCCCCTGTTCGGAACTAGCAGAGGCCAGAAGACATTTAAAGACGGTTTAGAGTTTAAGGGTTTAGGGCTTTAAAGACTCGCCCAAGTCAAGCCGGTGCAAGATGGCTTATTTGCCCATGGTCCTGGCGTTTCTGTTTGAAGCAAGACACCTATTAATTAAACCCTAAGCCCTAGACTCTAGACCCTCTTCCGAGGCTATTGAGGAAGCCGTGAGGGAGGCCGCAAACAACAGCAACGCAACCTTTGTCATAAGCAAGGACTGAAGGAGAACTGCCGCTCGAGCGATCGCCGAAAAAGAGAACCCTAAACCCGGAGCTCTAAACCAAATCTTTCGGAGCTTTTGATAGTGTAACGAATTGGGGCGGGCGTGAAGCACCCAGTTCTGAAGCCACAAGCTGGTTCGTTTTCGGATAGCGCTGAAGGTTTGGATCTGTTACGATCAACCTCTGTGGAATCCTGAGTCTTGAACACTCATTATGGTACCCTTTGAAGGAATACTTAGAAGCATGCCTAAGTGGCAGAAGAAGCAACCCATAAAACTCCGAAAGCCCCAGCCTTTGTCCTAAGCCGGACCGCAAGAAAGCTGGATTTCAGGTTCCATACTCTGACTTCCCAATGTGGTTCCTTAATGAAGTCGGCTTTGGCGGGCTATTAGCGAAAACCCAGAGGTGTGAAGGTTCATGTTGCAGCATGTTGTACGTATGAGCCTTACCAAAGCCCCGCAAATCCCGAACCAGCTGTGATGCCCAGTATAATCCCCTAAAAGTCCATGTGCCTATATAGTATATACTTTGGGCCCAACTTTAAGGCCAAAGTATATACTATTTGGATGCATGAACCTTGAGGGATCCTTCTCAAGGGAGTTGGGGGGTTGATGCATCGGGGGTCACATCAGTCCCAAAGGCTCCATGTACCTTTATAGTAGGTACTTAAGCCCCAAAGTAGTCCCTATATAGGTACTTTAAGGCCTAAGTATCTACTATAAGGGTACATGGATCCTTAGGGAGTGATGTCGCTGATGTTCTTTTTATTACGATACTGTTACTGAATCCTATCGAGTCTAGGGCTGAGGATTCTGAAGATGTTTTGCCGTTCAGGGGCACGCAGTATCTTAAGGGTACTTAGTCATAATTTTTCTTTTTGGCTATTATAATCCTAAAGAAACAGCTAAAATTGTAATTTTCGCTAGGGTTCTAAGTTCAGTATAAACATGGTGCCGAAGATGTTTGTGATTTGTTTCTCAATCAGCAGTTTTGCGTGCTACAGCCTAAACCGCCTACGTATCCAAGAACCTCAGCGGCTACAAGGTTTCGGTCCTGGGCTCTTTTCGGGGTTGTGGGAAACCCTAAACCCTAAACCCTAAACCCTAAACCCCTAAACCCTAAGCCCTAAACCCTAAACCCTAAACCCTAAACCCTAAACCCTAAACCCCTAAACCCTAAACCCTAAACCCTAAACCCTAAACCCCTAAACCCTAAACCCTAAACCGTACGGCCCTGAAGCTTTGGGTTCGGGGCTTCAGGATTCTAGGGCTTTGTGTGAGTGAAGTTCCTGAGATTTGGGATGTACCCCAAAGTCTTTGCCTTAGTTTAGCATTTATGGTGGTTAGAGACCTTAAAATTACAAAAGGCGACAAAGCTTTGGGATTCGAGTCCTAAGCATTCTGGGCAGGAAGCAGCAGCCCTTCCAGCTTGCAACTTCGTTTGCTCGCCAGGGCATCCAACGGCGTTGTCTAAACCCTAAACCCTAAACCCTAAACCCTAAACTTTTCGCTACGAGTTCACGCTATGTCAGAGGGCCGATAAGCCCCCTGGACCCTCGGCTCCCCTTGGAGCCCTATCCCTCCAAGGACCCCATAGGGCCCTGGACCCCTTAAGGACCCCATAATAAGGTCCCTGGAGGCATAGGGGAGAGGAAAGAATAGCGCCCGATGGCTAAGGTTCTGCGTCGCGGGCGCCGAAGTCGCAGAAGCGCGAGTCGGAATCCTCTGCACCATCGGCAGCAGCGGACTCGGATTGCTACATCGTGGAAGACGACAAAAAAGCGGGCTTGAAATTCCTGTAAGCCGTATGCTACGGCTTAAACCCCTACACCCCAAACCCCGGGCTCCACCAACGCTAAGCCTCTCTAAGCCTTTTTGCATCCTTATCTGAAACCGTAGACTAGGATGCCCAGCAGTACCCTTATTCCCTTTTTGTAGTCCTAGGTTCCTTATAAACTTACCCAATACCCAAAAGGGGGCCCTTTTTATTCCTAGGCTACTGGGCATCCTAGTAGAAGGATCCTGGTGTCAAGGGGTATTGGGCTCTTTCGGTACTGCAGCCTCCTGGAGAATTTCCTTGGTAGCCTGAAGGCTAAACCTCGGGGTGTTCTGGAATCTCGGGCTTAGGGATTGGGGGATTGAGAGGTTTAGGGACCGTGTTTAACATAAGATTTGGGGCTTATAGGGTTCAGGGATCCCTCTAGATACTCTAGATGTCCAGACATTAGGGATGTGTGGTGCCTTCAGTGGTCTGTTACTTTGGTTTCGAGCCTTGCCGACTTCTCCCCATGGAAAGGATGCTACGGTTTAGGGTTTAGGATTTAGGGGCTACGCTTGACGCCCATTCTCGACCGTTGATACACGCACTGCGCGCTCCGTCTGGAAGCATGTCTCGAAACTTAGCTGCTGCAGCTGTCAGGCTCTAGATCCTGCTCCGCCAAAGTTTCCAAGGCCCCTCTTGGACCGAGAAGAGCGCGCAACGCCAAACCCTCAACACATTGAGCGACAATTCACGGGTGCCGGATCAGAAGGCCTGTGGTTTTGTTCGAAAGCTCTTCAGGGCTTGTTTTTTGAAAGACCTAAGGATAATGCTCAGGATTCCGACAGCCTGGGGTTCTGTGTTCACATGCTTGAGGACCTGCTACGTAAAGGGAACCACTATGAAATAACAGTCTATACTTTCCCCCCCCCTGGTTACTTCAAAGCCCTGTTTAGGATGTAGGGCTGCTGGTGTTGGCAGCCATGGCTCCGAAAATCAGCTTTCCAGTGCTGCTCTTGCTGTGCCCCATTCGGTTGGTTCGATTTCAAGCATAAAACTTTACGTTTCTATACGTGTTCCTTTAAGGGCTCCTGCGCAGGTTTCATATTCTCGATTGTTAAGTTGCTGGTTTTCTGTTCTAGCGTTTAGTAGAGGAGGTAGCTCTGAAACTCTTTGGATACTGATCTCAAAGGGGAAAAGGAATTACCCTTAATGGGTACCCCTACCCTATAATGGGCTATATAATGGGTATATGACAGCTATATTAAGGGGATATACCTAGGGGTCCTTATTAAGGGTCCCTCCTTTAACCCTTGGATAATCCCAATATACTCCCACAGGTTGAGGATCAGTTCCCCTGGGTACTGGACAAGTAGGTCCAAAAACCCCAAACCCGGTTGGATTTTGGGACATTTTTCATTTTCCTTATTTGGGTTTATAAGGGACCATCTATTTTGGGACATTTTTTATTTTCCTTATTTGGGTTTTAAGGGACCCTATATAAAAATATTTTTCAGGGTGTTTAAAGGCCAACCCAGTAAACCATTATACGCCGTAAGCCCTAAAGGACAGCCGGGGAGCCTGGCCCAGTTTTTCAACCTGCTTCGAGGGTTTTGAGGCTTGTGCAGATGAAACCCACGGCGGCCCCAAACCCACCCTCGACCTCAAGAAAGCTACAGTTTAGTTTTTTTATTTTTGCTTATTATTTCTGTTATGATGGTTTCCTTATATCAGGCCTGCAAGCCTACTTCTTTTCGTGCTGCTTTCCGGGCTTGGGGCTCGGCTAAGCTTTCAGGATGCAGGGTGGTGAGTAGACCCTACCTTAGCCCTGAAGAACCTACCTTGTTGAGGACTTATATAAGGAAATCATAGTAGGAACCCTAAAAAGGTAGGTTCTTCAGGGTTAAGGTAAACCCTAAACCCATAAACCCTAAACCCTAAGACGTGCAAGTAGCCAGTTTACAGCAGCTGAGCCATAAGCCGTCAGGTACTGCGACAAAGCCGTCAGCCATGCGAGGCTTGCGACTCCCCGCTCAGACCCTGGACCCTAAACCCTGAACCCTAAACCCTAAGCCCTAAGCCGTCTAAGCCCTAAACTAGAAGAGAAATCGGGGAATGCACGATGAACACGAGCACCCAACAAATCTTTCAGACTCTTTCACGCTGGGATTGCTCCGGCTTAAGGTGTCTGTTGGCTAAACCTAGGATGAGGGTCCTGTGCCAGGATAGGGATGCACACCACGCGCAACCAGCGCAAAACAAACGAACGTCGCCCGAAAAGCCGAAGCACTACTTAGAGGATCATGGGACTTAGTAAGTAGGTTATAATTAGGGTTATAAGTCCCCTAAGTGGGGTTATCCTAATTATAACCTACTTATAACCTTACTTACTAAGTCCCATGGGCCTTCAAGTAGACTAAACCTCATGATCGAACAGCAGTGAGACAAGGAGCCCTCAAGCAAGAACGAGCCCAGGATCGGACTTCGGTTGTTCCTGTTGAAAGCTACAAGCTTGGTGTTTGTTTCCGTGTCGAGGCTTAGGATGACGAATATTATATATATATATATATATATATATATATGTATTTATGTATTTATTTATCTATTTATTTAATTTGTTTTCTGGAATTGAGTGCTTGACTAAACTGTGTCGAGTGTGACATTCGGAAATGCTTGGCTCAAGGCCCTTGGGGTTTATGCCAGCTTCTATTCGGGCTTGTGTTTGGTTTTTACCGTATCCCCTAAACCCTGAACCCTATCTTGTAGAGTTTTGTTTATGACACTTGGAAGTAGTCTTCAGGTTGGCTTCTAGGGCGTTCGCTCTTTGGGTCTATATGGCATTCATAATACGTAGGCCGGGAGTTTAGGTATTTTTTAGGTGAGTTTCAGAAGTCAGCCATGTTAAGAGCCCTGCCTGCGAAAGCCCCTAGAATTGTGAAAGTTCTCTGGCATCCCTTGCCCTGGAACCTGTGTTCGGGCCCACTTCGGTGACTTCTGGGCCCTAAACTCCCCTAAACCCCTGAACCCACACCCCGAACCCTCAACCCTAAACCTAAACTTGAGCCGTTCTTGTTGATGGCATCCCCAGAGAGCCCAATACCCCTTAATTAAGGAATATACCTTAAATTATTTGGGGGCTTCATATTATCATTTAAGCTGTATTCCTTAATGAAGGGACATTGGGCTCTCTGGGTCAAGCCCAAGGAGCCCCTGTAATGCAAAGAATGCCCGGAGAAACGTAGTTTCAATTGCTATATGGGTAGTTATTATAAGGGGTGCTTTAAGGGTCCCTTTAAAGGGATCTTTAGGGATTCTATAAGGGTATAGGGATTTTTGGTTCTACTTGGAGCTTCATGCGTAGATATACGTGGGGTTATAAGTCCCCTAATATGGGTTATAAGCATAGTTACCCAACTTAGAACTACTTGAAGGCTCATGGGACTTAGTAAGTAAGGTTATAAGTAGGTTATAATTAGGATAACCCCAGTTAGGGGGCTTATAACCCCAATTATAACCTACTTACTAAGTCCCATGATCCTCTAAATACCCATTGAACCTCCAAGTATAAGCTCCAGAGTCCCAGAGCCTTCGGTTTAGGGTTGAGGGCTTACCTAGACCCCACGTAACCTAACTTTTTGATGGTTCCCTAATATGACTTCTTTATATACCTCCTGAAACAGGTAGGTTATGTGGGGTTAAGGTATAGACCCAACCGCCCACGGCATTCATGTAAGACTTAATCGTAGACAGGTCGGCATGATTGGTACTAGCATCCAAGTATAATCTGTATAACCATGCTGCAATGTATACTCCTAAACTGTATTCTAATTATCAAGGCCACTTTACACAAACCATCCCAAAACCTTTGATCCCTTGTTGCAGAGGACTTACAAGAACCCTTTAAAATAATCCTGTGAACACACATTATCCACCTGTGCATCAAAATTCGACGCCTGTAGCCTTGAACCCCAAACCCTCAACCCTGAACCCCAAACCCTGCAAGAGGGGCGCTTTTCTCGATGGCCGTATGTGTCGGGCTATCTCCTGGCCTTGCTTTTCTGCATCCGCTCGTAGAACCTGCAGGACCTATATCGACACCGCAGAGGTCAGGCCCAGCCGACTTCCACACGGACGTCACACGCGTGCCTGCCGGCAAGCACCGACCTCACCAAAAGACTGTCCGCGGCGTCGACGTGGCCGGCATGATCGGCCGAATGCGCGAAGTCGGAGAGGCAGGAAGATAGCTACATCAAAGCAGCAAATACGCAACTCCACCATGCACCTGCAGGCCCGCTTGGCTCGCGGGGTGCGGTGTGAATTTCCAGGCTGACTGGCTTAGTGGCAAGTCGGGCCTTCGCAAAACGGGAGCTTTAACACAAATCCTAAACCCTAAACTTTAAACCCTGAACACTGAAGCTTAAATAAACCCTAAACCCTACAACCCTAAACCCCAAACCCTGAACACTGAAGCCGGAAGAAAGAACTCTAAAGCCTAAGCCCTGAAGTATAAACCCTTCCAGGCCGCCGGATTTTCGCCGGGACCCTGAGGCAGGTATTCTCCTCGTACCAGTACTTGGAGGATCATGGGACTTAGTAAGTAGGTTATAATTGAGGTTATAAGTCCCCTAAGTGGGGTTATCCTAATGATAACCTACTTACAACCGTACTTACTAAGTCCCACGAGCCTTCAAGTAGCAAGCCCGGGCGAATGGGTTGTTTTACTTTGTGTTCGAGGGCTTTGTAAGGCACAACATAGGGGCCTTATTCGTTAGATTAGAGTATTACGGGCTTTATCTACTATAGCTATAACAAGCAAAGCCCAAACTAGTATTGGTAATTATCTCGGCCCCTACATCAGGGCTTTACCAGTGTTTCGAGGGCAGCTCTTCGAATTAAGTGAGATTCTTGTATGATGGTTGCTTCGGATGATTGGATTGTATTCCTAAGCCGCAACCCCCTAACCGCTAGCCCTGAACAACCTTGGACCCAAGGGTTGCAAAAGAGACATACGAAAGCAAAGAAGGAGTTTTTTGAGCATAAGGGTCTTGTGGTTTGCTATCGGCAGCAGTCGAGTAGTGTGTTGTTGTATGCTTGTGGTCGTACCTAGACCCTGAACCCTAAAACCCAAAGCCCCAAACAACGTTTTGTTTTGGAGTGTCTTTGGGGAGACGTCCGTTTTCAGCTCAAGCGGCCAGGTCCATTCATGCGAGCCCAAACAAAAGCGACAACCCGGAAGAGCGCAATTTTTCGTCAATCAGGGTTTGAACTTCCGTTCTTGTGAATTCTGTATTGATTAGGGATTAGGGTCGACAATGATCAGGAACCTACAACAGTAGCTGTGACATTTTTTGGGTCTTCCTGCGATTATAGAGGCATCTTTGACTCAAACTTTCTTGGCCACTGTGCAAGCCCCAGAAAACCCTGTGAACAACACTCGATTTACATAACCAGTACCCAGAGACTCCAATATCCCTTAATTCAGGAAGATTCCTTAAATCATATTAGGGATCCTATTATAATTTAAGGAATATTCCTTAATTAAGGGATATTGGAGTCTCTGGGTATGCAACACCCGCAGCTCGAGCCCCGAAGCCATCCTCAATCCGCTGTTTTAAAGCCCTAAAACCCCTTGCACAGCATCATGGCAGCCATCATGGAAGCCCTATACCTCTAAACCCTTGACCTCAATCCCTAAACCTTAACCCAAAACCTTAAACCCTAAACCTTAAACCCAAAACCCAAAGCCCAGCTCCTCCGACGAATCGCAGGCCCGAAGCGCCTTATTGGCCAGGGTGGCGCTCAGAACGGCCCGGCGAGGCCTTGGCTGATGGGCGAAGACCCGAAACCTTAAACCTCTCAAGGTCTACAGGGTTTTAAGTTTTGAGGGTGTGGGGGTTTAAGGGATTTAAGGTTTGAGGGTGAAGGGTTTACAGGTTTAAGGTTTTGGGGCTTATGGTTTAAGTCCAGGATTGCAAGTTTTCAGTGTAGGGTTTAAGGTCTACAGTGTTAAATGTCGGGATCTAGAGTGTCTTCAATGTAGGAACCTGATTAAGAATCCTTGGGCCTTTGTTCGGGCTCTTTATATGAACCCTACTATGTGGGGGTGGGTTTTAGGATTTGAAGTTGTGGGGTTGACAGTGTTTGGAGGATCGAGGGTTCAGGGGTTAAGGCTTTTATAGGTCTTGGGTGCTGTGGATAATGAGTGTAGGAACCTGATCAAGAAACCTTGGGCCTGTAGCCCCAAAATAGAAGGGTTCATATAAGGAACCCTAATAAAGGCCCAAAGGCTCTTAATCAGGTTCCTACATTAAAGAAACTCTAGATCCCGAAAACCTGAACCCTAAGACGTCAGCCCGAAACTCTGAACCGACCGCGATGTCCGAACTCCAGCCAAGCCAACTCGCAGTTCCTGGCATTGCTTGAAGGCTCATGGGACTTAGTAAGTAAGGTTATAAATAGGTTATAATTAGGATAACCCCGCTTGGGGGACTTATAACTCCACTTATAACCTACTTACTAAGTCCCATGATCCTCTAAGTGCTGGAGTGCCTATGAAGTATGCGAGGAGACTCCCCGAGCGGTCTAGATTTGGCCTTTCTAGTGTTTGAGGAATTGGGCTTTAGCTTTGGGTTGCTGTAGGGTGTGGGATTTAGGTTCAGGGCTTTTGGGGTGTGGGGTCTTGGGTTTCAGGTTTATGGGTTTTGCTTGGAGGGGCAGGGGACTTAGAAAGTAGGTTTTAAGTAGGGTTATAATGGGGGTAACTCCATTTAGGGCACTTATAACTCTACTTATAACCTACTTACTAAGTCCCCTGCCCTTCCAAGTGGGGTTTGGGATTTCAGGGTTTGGGCATGTGGAGGGGTTCTCCGCATATCAGCCCGGAGCCTAAAGCCCTCAGCCATCCTCAGCCATCCTCAGGCCAAGTAGACCTTAATCCCTAACACCCTAAACCCTACTTGGAAGGGCAGGGGACTTAGTTATAAGTAGAGTTATAAGTGCCCTAAATGGAGTTACCCCAATTATAACCCTATAACCCTACTTATAGCCTACTTGCTAAGTCCCCTGCCCCTCCAAGTAGTCCCTAACACTCAAACCCTCGACCCTGAAAGCCGTATCCGAAGCCTAAAACCAAAAGCCCTGAACCCCCAAAACAAATCTGTGCGAATCCCCATGA
This sequence comes from Symbiodinium sp. CCMP2592, assembly GCA_905221615.1. Taxonomy (NCBI): domain Eukaryota; class Dinophyceae; order Suessiales; family Symbiodiniaceae; genus Symbiodinium; species Symbiodinium sp. CCMP2592. Next base: position 630,016 of record CAJNDT010001990.1, read on the forward strand.
ACCTCTCTGAACCCCTACTTGGAGGTTCATTGGTAGCTATAAGTGGGGTTATAAGTCCCCTAATAGGGGTTATAAGTATAGTTTCCCTACTTGTAGCCCTACTTATAGCTGCCCATGAACCTCCAAGTATAGAATATACCATAAATTATAGTAGGATTCGTAATATGATCTAAGGTATATTCCTTAATTAAGGGATATTGGGATGGCTGAGTATAGATCCTTAAAGGAAAGCCTTGCCGGTCTATCTGCTCTGTCAGATCGGGATCTACAAGCCCCTTTCGACGACTGGCTCGACGAAGACCTGGAGCCCTCCGCACAAAAAGAGACTTGTCTGGGTTCTTGTTATGGAATCCGATTAAAGTTACCAGAACAGGGGTTTATAGGAATTGATATTGTATCCGTTTAATAGTAACTTAAAAACCGTCCTTTTCATCAAGAACCCAGTTGTTCAACGTCTGACCCAGGGAGCCCAATACCCATTAACTAAGGAACCATACGCCAAATTAGGATTCGCTTCAAAGGGTTGAATACCCATAAGCTACGAAATATACCTGAAATTACAAGGGGCTTCATTATGATCTACGCTCTATTCTTGAACTTTTGAGTGACATTGGGCTGTCTGGGAAAGAGAGGCTTGGGGGTCGTTCTTGCTTCTAGTTTTGAAGCAAACCAGGACCCTCCTTGTACCCTCAAATAGGGGTATATGGCCCCAAATAATGGGCATTTAGGGTCTAATAGAGGGTAGATGGAGGGTCTAGGAACCCTTTGGGTTTCGGGTTTTGTTTCGGACGCGATGTGTTGCTGTAGTCTCTGCAGTACCAGCAGCTGAGCACCATCCACCACCGTGAGCTACACTCGAGTCAAATGAGGCATCATGCCATTGGTATGATGATATGATGTAGGTCGATTCGGGACTGTCATAAATTTCCCCTTATTGCTTAAAGCCCTAATTATGGACAATTTGGGGGATCATGTAATCGACACCTAGTACTGCTCAAGCTCCCTATCCCCCTTAAAATCAACTTTTTTCTCAGGATGTCCGATCCTTCGGCTTGTCCGTGAATGCTACCGGCTCTTTGCCGACGAATTCGGCTTTCGAGGCTGGCCCACGTGACACGCTTTAGGGTTTAGGGTTTAGGCTGGCCTTCGTGACAAGACAGGCGTGTGGCAATGACCCCAACCTAGCAGTAGAGTAGGTAACCTTTAACTTTTTTTGGGTAGTATAGCCCCTATATAATTCCTATATAACCAAAAAGTTTAACCTTTAGTTCCCCATGATACCCGACAAGTAGGCCAAAAGTTGCTATGGGGCCCGAACAATTTGAAGAGGGCCTGCGAAGGGCCCTTTTTAGGCTTTTTGTAGGGTTTCACCCGGCGTTGAATGCAAGGGCCTGTGTAATCGGAGATGGCTTTAGAGTATACCGTAGAAGGATGACTTGTCTAACCATTGATATTGGAGGAGCTAAGGAGCCAGGGATGATGATAGTCCCTATTAGACAAGGAGCTAAAGAGCTATGGAACCCCCAACACCACTGGTTGGTTGTTCATCTTTCTTCTTGGTATCACTGTCATCATGTAGGGGCGAAGGGATGCCTCTCAAAAACAGTAGAAGCCCAAAAGTTATAACCCCATAGCCTTATCCAGAAGAGTCATGTATTGAAAATCCCAGCACTATTTGGCCTCAATCTGGTTTCCAACTTTCTGGGGTTTAATGTAGGTCTGAGGGTTTTGATTTCGGACCATGGGTTTTGATGACTTTGTAGAACTTAGGGCTCCAAGAGAAATTTAGGCTTTAGGGAAACCCTAAGCCCTAAGCCGTGGATCCTTGCCGACTTTTGCATAACATCCGGCCATAGGGCGACCAGGTGTAGAGTTTTGGGTTGCTGCTGGGATGTGCCATGAGCGAGGTTTGCACAAACGCAAGATGCAGCATCTGCGAACATTGTTCTAGTCAGTTCTAGTTTGAACTTGAGAGTGGCCCCCCGGGTAAAGCCCTCATCAAAGATACCATCGCCGCCCAATCAACAAGGTTAGGCTTAGGGTTTAGGTTAGGCCACCCCGAAATCCCTTAACCCTGAACCCTGCCAAGACCGTGAAGACCCTGAAACCCGTAGTGCCAACCCCACAGCCTTTGGCAACACTGAAGGTCCATCCCAATGGGCGAAACTAAACCCAGCCAGTCCTACATACAAACACCCCCAACTCCACGTACGCATTGTGCATATGTATGCATGCATACATACATCTTTGTATTAGTAGTATGGATGTACTTTTATACATGTGTGTGTTATGCCTGTTATGCACTAAGTTTTTATTCGTTTGTCATTTCTAAATATGGTCATTTGTTTATGTATGAATGAAACTATTTGTGTGTTCGTTTGCTCACTGTCTTGTGTACTTGTTGATTTGTTTACGGATTTCAACGCACATGCATATTTACGACTCTATATGTATTATATGCGTGCCTACTTGCTATATGTATATATACACATAAATATGTGTATATATACATATATATATATATATATATATATATATATATATATACATACATATCTATATATAAACATATCTACACAAATATATATATATATATATATATATATGTGTGTGTGTGTGTGTCTGCAACTTCAGGCTTCGAGGCCTCCCCTGGAAAGAGGTGACATATAACGCGGCATACAGCAAGGATGAGGGTCCAGATTTGACCAACTTGCAGCCACTGAACCAAGTGGCTGGGACTGATGCACGCCTTTTCCGAAGGCTGGTGCGTCGACGAAGGTTTGCTTGGTCCATGCGCCGAGTGCCGACAAGTGGCAGACACGATCTTCAAAGAGGCTGTTCTCTGAGGCTGGAGGCTCCTGGGCATCGTCCCCATGAAACCCCAGCTGGCTTCCTGGTGCCGGGATGCATCAGACGAGTCTGTTCGTTATGCCAACTTGATGGTGCATGCGGGTCTGGGGGAGTTGTGGATGTTGGACTACAAGCCTGCCTGCACACAATCCTTTGCCTTTTCTGAGATACACACACACACACGCATGCAAATAATCTTCAAGGTGCGTGTAGTGAGATGGGGAAATTATATTCTGGAGGCGGGACTTCCCGGCCAATCCAGTTGTCGGGACATCGGTGGCCTTAAGATTTAGGTCTTCGCAAGTACAAACCCATGTCATTCTGACGTGTGTCTTATGATAGTTGCCGAATGTTAAGGCTTAGACCAAGGTTTATGAATCACAGGTTTACATTAAGACTGTCTGTTTTCATGGGTGCTGGGATGTCCTCCGGCATGCAAGGGCTTGCTCAGCAAGTTCCCACTGCCGGACTTGAAGAACTCGATGGCTGTCGCACTCATGGACGAGCACCGCTATGAGGAGACACGGTGCCGAGAGACAGATTACGTGTAGCGATAGTGATAGTGACGATCGTGTTGCCTTTGCGTTTGTCGTTGTTGCACGGTTTGTATCGTCGACAACATCATGGTCTTCGCCGGTGCTTTGCAGCTCTTTCTAGTGCGCTTTGCAGTCTAGGCTGGTGTTTGGCAAAATCCTGGTCAAAGTTTAAAGACCGATTAGCCAGTCTCTTAAATTTTGGACATGGTCACGAAGCAAGTATATAGGCGTAGCTGAGTGGTACACCGCACAAGGTACTTACAGCGTAGCTTGGGAGCTCCCATGAAGTTCACATGATGTCGGTCGTGTAACTACCCTAAGGCCCCAAAGTAGTTCCTTTTTGGGGTTCATATATAGAATCCTATAAGGTAATCCCAAAAAGGAACTACTTTGGGGCCCCTGGGTACCGTGCAAAAGCCCTACATTCCAAGAGCTTCCCTGAGGATCCCGGAGGCTCCCCAGAAGTCCACTGTGCACACCATCCTATCGTGCTGATGCCACAGTATATATATATATATATATGTACGTATATATATATATATATATAGATGTACCTAGGTATGTATATATATAGAGAGAGAGAGAGAGAGAGAGAGAGAGAGAGAGAGAGAGAGAGAGAGAGAGAGAGAGAGAGAGAGAGAGAGCCTCGAGCCTCCCAATAGCAGGATCCAGGGTTTACAGACCGCTGAACACGGCGCCCCTACTGCTTAGAAACATAAAACTCTTCAAAAAGCCGAATGGAACCCTACTCAAACCGTAGAAGTGGGAGTTTCCGAAAATTAGGTGTACCTTATTTGGGGTCCTCAAGGGTCCCCCTATTTTCGGAAACTCTCAAGTATGGAACGCCTGAACCATGATCCTGCAAGTAGACGATCATTCATACGAAGCCTCGGGAGTCTTAAAGTTGGAATATCATTATCGTCATGCCCTTAAGGTAAAGTATAAGGGATCCTAGCACTAGTCACTAATCCTCCTAAAGCCATGTTCCAACTCTCTGGCTTCTACTATGATCCTTGAGCCTTAAACCGTTTACCCCAAAGCCCTGAAGCACCGAAGCCCAAATGTTCAGAGCCCCAAACGGTTTCAGAAGACATAACCCCCTAAACCCCAGTGCCCCTCAGCCCAAAAGCCCCAAAACCCGAAGCCCCTGAACCCCTAAGTCCTAAACCCCAACGCCCCTAAGCGCCATGAGCCGGAGGAGGCCACCGAAGCTTTGCGAGAAGCCGTGTCCCTTGCGCCGGATCGCGCCGAGCTACTTGGCCGGCGTCCCAAGCTGGGAATCGGTCGAGGGTCTATACCTTAAACTACCAAACCCTAGTTTTTGTTGTAAGCTCTTAATATAAACCCTACTATTGAATTTATAGGGACCCTACAAAAAAGTAGGTTAAGGTAGGGTTTCGGGAAGGGCTGTGAGCCTTTGTTTAGGGTTTTAGGGTTTTCGGGTTGAGGATATAGGCAGCTTAATTGCTCTGAGGCTTTTGCGGTTTGCGGTCGCTTTTTGGTTGCATACTGCGGGGTTTTCAATTGAGCGCTGTGTTGTACACCTTTCTAAAGCATCGAGTATAAACTTGTGGGAGTTCGCGTTTGACAACGTTTCTGATTGAGATGTCTTGCAACTCGCAAGAGTTGATCGGATTGGGCCCCTCCGGGATCTGCCTCAAACCTCCATAGACATTGAGTGTTTATGTCATGCGGTTTTCACTAGTCCTTATGAACATAGGTCATTGTAGTTTCAGGTAGATCTTTCGGCTTCTCGGTGTGGGGGTTTGGGTCATAGATTTTTTGGGTGCGACTCGGATGTATCCTGGGAGCCTCAGACATATACAGTGTTTTTGCCTCAATACTTCTCCCTTTCCTCTAGGATCCTCGTCTTTATATACTGTAGTGGACGTTGCAACTAGCTCGCACAGCTGTTCTTTCTTTACGACATGTCGACTTAGAGCTAGCATTCGTGCACACTCCGTACACAGACTGTTTGATGGAACCCTAAATCCGCGACGGAGGTATTTCGTTTTGTGGACCCAGTGGATTTCCTGTTTATTCAACTGTGAACGGGGCGGTGCACGGCATGGTCTTGTGATGTAAGAAGCGGTTCGAGTAGTATTTTTTGTCGTGGAGGGTGTCGTGTTCTGCCTGGTAACACCAGCCTGACATCATATTCTAAGACCTTAAACTTCCATAAACGCACGATGAGGGTTGGGGTTTAGAGCTTTCTACATAAACATAATAGATCTGAATTTATGTGGGCCAAGTATAGAGCCCAGAATGCAGAATCCACAGACCCTACCAAATCTATTGGCTATGGTAGAGTAAAGATAACGCCTTCTACCCGAGGTTGCACTACAACCTTGGAACAGCTCTGAGTGCTCAGAGCCTGCATCATGAGGCCACCGTGAGGTTTGGATTCAGTGCTCGATTTGCTTTGAGGCGAAGGGACCACCCTTTCAGGATGTGGGGGTTCTCTTTAAGGGATCGTGTAAGGGTTCCAGAAGGATTCTCTGAAGGTTTCTATTCGGATTCAGAGCGATTAAGGTTTGTGGTGAATAAGGGCTTTGGGTTTTGCGTTTTCATGCGGCACCACATGTATCCTATCATGGAGAGGTCATGACTTTGCGATTTTTGTAGCGTTTGAGGCCGCAGCAAGGGTTTGGGGTTACGTTCTAACCTGATTGTAATGCCGCTATGGTCCGTGCAATGTTCCAGCTCCACTCACTTTTGAGTACACGCGAGCTGCTCTTGAACGGGGAGAGGCCTACCGTTCCCTCAATGGTTCCTTTAAGACCCTTGAGTTTGTCGGGTTTGAGGTAGGCATTCGCAGGGTGTAGCCACTGGAGCTGGTAAAACCAGGCTTTCGATGACAGGGGCGACTCAGAAGGTTCTCTCTCGCATTAAGAAATCCTGCGAGATGGCTTCGGCTGATTTTGCTCACATGAATGAACCTCAAGGCTGGAGTTTATCACCCTGGCAAGATTCAGCAAAACAGCGAAGGTGAAGCAGGGAAGAAAATCCTGATTGCAACCACTATTTCCGCCACCGATGCCGGAGAAGTTTGTGGGGAAAGCTTAAGGACTCGACAAAGTCCATCTGATGAAGCTCATGAGGAGCAGAATGCTGGGTCTCGCCTCAAAATATCAGGCATAACTCATCGTCCAGCGACAGCTAGCATGGCTGCATTAATGCCTTCTGGCCCCAGAACAGCGCAGAACACTTTGCATTTGGTTGAGGAAGACAGATGATGAGTTTTTGGACGGGGCCAAAAAAGTGCCCCCCCAACTGCAGTTGATGAAAGGATTATGGAGTCAAAGACGTGGGCAACTTACCTGACGTCTAACGACGTTCATGAGAGGTGCGTCTTGGTTTACTGTCAAACCAAGACAGTTATGGCTAAGGTCGAACCATTGTTTGCTGATTGCGCGGTCTTATGAGCTTCAAACTGACAGGGTCTACAGAGTTCCTTAATTTGAAACACAGGGGCAGTAGTGGCATCTTTTTATTGGCTAATGAGGTGGCTAATGTATCACTTGACATAGTACCTACGTTATTGAAGAATTATGGCTGGGACACGGGTCGTTGCATGCTGGACCCGAAGATGAAACGTGAAGGATGAAGGTATTTGCCGAAGCTCTACAAGGGATTTTGGAAATTAGGCCCTACACCCAAAGCCCTAAAACCCTAAGCGGTCTGCGTAGTCTGGAAGTAGAGCTTGAAGTTTCCAATGCTCTGAAGTGCAAGGCATATGCCAAGGTTTATGGCAGGGTGCGCATAGGAGAGGTCTATATATTGCAATGTGAGCTCAGCGAGACTCAACTCCGAGGCCTCAAATGCAAGACGCAGGTTGTCCTAAACCCTTAGACCCCCAAGTCCAACGCCTTCAAGAACTCCCAGACCATTAGAATGCAGGGCTGATCGATACGTGACACATCGGTTCCCCCTGTGCGAGACGCGAGAAACCGGCTAGGGTGGGGAGTTTACTTAAGATATGTGGCTTTGAGTTTTATGGGGAGTTTAGGACTTCAAGTACGTTTAGATGCCCGGAAGAGCTTTTGGTGAAACCCTAAACCCTAAACCGTAGAGGTGCTTAAAGACGATGTTAAACTATCACAACTGAAACCGCGAAACCCTCACCGCTCAGCCGTTTGCGAGGCCACTAAAGGACGGCTTACTACCTTGATGGTATCGTGCTTTGTTCAGCAAGATCCCCTTTTGACCGCCTTAAAACCTTGAGCTGCAAATGATCAGCTTTGGACTTCTTCAAGTTCATTACGCGGAGTCTTCATCGCTGATGTAGATGCCTGATTTCTACAAATCCCCCTCATCCTTTATGGGCATTACACTAAGGATCCGAGTATCAAGGCCCTAATATGCACGGAGTTTCTTAAAATCTCAGTGTCTACCCACTGAACCCTCAACCCCTAAGCCCCTGAACCCTAAACCCTAAAGCCCACCCTAAAGCCCTAAACCCCTAAACCCTAAACCCCTAAGCCCTAAACCCCTAAACCCGAAAGCCCCTCCACGGAAAAGAGAGGCGCTTGCAGCATACGAGAGTGCCCTGGCCATCCGGAGCGAGCCCCGCGGCTGCTTAGAACTTTTGGGTAGCGCTTTGGGATATTTTGCATGTTTCCTTTTCTTGGGCTGAAAAGGAGCTTATGTACGAACATGTGCCAAAGGCTTTAAATTAAAGGGCCAGCCTAGACTTTAGGGTTACCCTTTCCTTACAACTAGGCTGTATAGATGCGGGTTTGTACACGGTCTTTCATGCTCTTACGCGGATTTGTGAGTCTCAGGAGAAGGCTAAGGGAACCCCAAACCCAGATGGTTTTGAAGGCACATATGTGGTTTGGGGGAAACACCTGAACAAACGGTGCACCCAGAGAGTGCAACAAGTTTTGATAGGAAGACACCTTGCTGTTTGTGGAGAGGTTATAGCCAGTCTGCAATGCATTCTTAGATCAGACGCCTCCAGGCGAACGGAGAAACCTGCCGACCTTGGATTCACGGCTATACCTTAAGGGTCTGAGGACCCGGCTGTTAGGGTTTAAAGTGGGCTTTGCTTCACACATTAGGAGGGTTTGGAGCCTTTGGCGGGCAGAGTATTGCTTCACATTTAGCAATGAATGGTGAGTACTGTTACTCCCGAGGGTCTTCCACTACAGACTACAGTGATGCTATACCGTACCTTCAACAGGCGTTCTTGTAGACCCCTGTTGTATGAATCCTGTTTGCTTTTGAAGAGTCAAGTTTGGAGGGTCTTCTGTGCTAAGCCCGGTCTCCCGTCTCTTGACCCCAAAGCCCAAAAAGCGCAGGATGTGCCGGCAATGAACACTAGGCTCGAACATAGAGAGCCGAAGAGTGCTACATGAGGACGGCTGCAAACTCGGGAACCGCAGTCCTGACACCTGAAAGCAATGCTTGCATGTGCATTCGACGGATGTCGCAGCCTGCGGCCATATGCCGCTAGGCCCTACGCAGAACCGGCCCAGCAGTTTTTCAGCTTCAAGTATGGGTTTTGCGAAACGCATCGCTTGAATTGCACAAGCAGACGGCAGCTGCATCACGTCGTGTTTCCGTGGACGGAGTTCGAGCACATTCCGAAGCAAGGGGCTAGGGTGGCTGACTTGTATGCTGGACATCCGCTCTCTGGGATGAGCCCGTACAAGCGAGGCATGCTCCTGCAAGGCCTGTGCAAGCGCGTGCTTACCAGCACTTACCCGCATCTGCAGCTGGAGGAGCCAGTAACTGGAACCTGTGTGAACGGCAGGCGAAGATCAACACAACAGGCCTCTTGGGACTGGACGCTTGGGGGCAGGAAGGTCGAATGCAAGAGCTGCAGGTTGTCCTGGGTAGCGCACTTGAACACTTGGTGTGTGCGCTTTGCTTCGGTGAAATTTGCCGAACCTGACAGTCGCAGCCATGCACTCTTTGACGACCTTTATCTTGTGGTGGATACTCCAGATTCTGTTCACATTCTGAAGCATGACCTTCGAACCGGACTTACCAGGCACGGTGCTGCAACAAGTGCCTGCGGGCACAGCATCAAAGTCATTGGTAGCACAGGTACATCTGACTGGCGATCAGCCTGGAACATCATTTCGCACAAGCTGTGTGAGGCAAAGGGAAGCTGCGAGAAGGTTGAAAAAATCTTGTTGACAGATCCACGCTTGTTGTCTGCCGTATGCAAGGAAGAGGAGGACAGTGCGTGTCGTCTGTATGGTTGCGACCCGCTCAGTGACTTGAGCCCATCTGCACGGGGCATTTTTTTGGAACAAGTTGGTTTCGAGATCGATCAGAAGCTCAATCCAACTAGCACATTCATCAGACAAGGGGAACGTCTCCCTGTTGACTGGATCAGGGGCTCTGTTCGAGTGGAGCTGAAGCATGCCAGACTAGTGAGGATGAAGGCTGGATTATGGCGTTGCTGCTTCAGCAACATAAAATGTGCAGCCGATGGATTGCGCGAGGCGAATGCATTTGATGAGCTGTGGCTTGCGCTATACAGCCCGCTTGGCATTGATTTCTTTCGAAGCTGCGGCCATCTTCGCTACACATCGGTCGGGGCACGGGGAAAGGCATTGGGTAACGACCTGGATCTACGTCGTGCCCCTGGCCAAGCCACGGAGGTCGGCGAAGCGCTGCGCACCTTTCACCGGCAGCTGGAGCAGGCGGGATGCTGCTTCAAGGCATCTATTCGCTGGTAGCTGAACGTCTTCCACATCAGGTGTACCAATTCCCTGCATCTCATTCGACAAATATAGCGAGGGTGCAACCAGAGAGAAAAGTTACCGCTGTTTGCTGGCCGTTCTGGGTTCTGTCAAGTTGCGGCATTTGTTAAGTGTCGCGACATGCAACATTGCAGGTATCGTAAACCCCTTTTTTTCCCACAGCCAACCTAGAGGCCCAGAGGTGGGTCACGTTTTTCCGCACCAGCCTTGCAATCCCCAAAGCCTCCTGTAGAGAGCTCAAGCTTTGTATGGAGGTTTGTGTCTCGGACAAGCTTGAAAGCCTTGTTTTGGTGAAAGGGCCGGTTCGTCACTCAGGTCTGCAAAGTTCCCGGGGTCTCTTATTCTGGATTACCTGGACCTCAAAGCCGCAAACTCTAAAACCTCAACCGCCAATTCGCAAGCCTAAATGCTGAACCCGACAAGCGCCGGAAATCCTTCAGCGCCCAACCTAAGCCCGCAACCCGGCACCTTAAAGCCTAAGCACTATCCGAAACCGCTTCTTTGTTGCAGCATCCGAGGTTTCCAGCCGCCCACTTCAACCTCGCCAGGAGCTCTTTGGCATCCTGTCCGGACTCGCCGTAGGGCTTTGGGTTTAAGGTTTACAGTATGGGGATTTCAGGTTTAGGGTTTAATACAAGGTGTAAGGTTTAAGGTTGGGGGTTTGGGGTTTGGGAGCCTCAATACCTAGCCACTGCTGGTCAAATCGTATTCAGTCCGGTTTGTGTATGTAAATATAAATAGTAAATGTATGTAAAGGTGCACGCATAGGTATGTGCATGTGTATGTGTTTATGTATGCGTGTATGCGTGCATGTTTGTAATTATGCTTGCATGCATTGATGGATGTGTGTCTGTATGTTTGTATGCATGCATGCATGTATGTATGTGCGGATGTTTCTGTATCTGTATACAGTTCTGCATCCCTAAGGGTCCAAGTAGTCCCTATTTATGGTCTTTGGTACCTAAAAAGGTCCTAAAGTCCTATAGTAGGGAGTACTTGGACCCTCTGGGTATGTTTACAGAGTATACGGCCTGCAAAGCCGCGTCTATTACTTATGCCTACATTTTTTGGCAACTTGGTGTTGACGGTTTCTTCGGCTTTGGCCTGGTGCCCAAACTCAGGGCCCCGAATTCCCACCTCGCTTCAGGTCCAGGGCTTAGGGGCGCAGGTTGATGGTTCCTTGCTTTCGGAGCTCACCAGATTCCTGCATTTCTACGGTGAATACGCATTCCGTTCCGCTTGTCCTTTTTGTGGCTCGCACTTGAGGAAGCACTCGCACACTAGGCAGGTGATGCTGGTTACGGTCTGTTTGGGCTTGGCCAAGTTGTTTGCCACCGGAAGATGTTTTGGTGCTTGTAACGCTTGAAACTCGCCTCGAGCAAGCAAGCGAATAGACGAGCCTCTGAGTAAGCCGCCTCCCTAATGAGTGTGATAAGTGAAAGTGTATAGCGCAGCCCACAACCCAGTCTGTACAATCTTCTACGTTAGAACCCCTGAACCCCTAAACCGCTGACTCAGGCTTTGGCTAATGATGCCAGCAGAGACGACAGCGACTTCTGGAAGCCAGAGGCCAGGAACACATCGACGGCATGAAGCCACAAACCCCCAGAATGAAGGCCAAGAGGGTTCAAAGCTTAGTGCTTCAGGGTTCCAGGGGTTTGGGTCTAAACCCTAAGCCCCCCCAAAAAAAGAAAAAGCGCAATGTTTTCAGGCGCGGCAGTCTCGCCTCGACACGGCCCTGTCGCATCTCCAGCTTTCTGGCAGCCGCGAGGTGCAGACTCCCCTTCTTTATAAGGTAATGAGGGTCTATTTTCAGATTTCTGAGGTTAATTTTCAATTTTTTTGGGTTTCGGGTATACAGAGTTAAGGGTTTATTTTCAGGTTTTTACGTTGTGCTAAAGTGTGGCGTGTATCTGCGCATGTGCGGTTTCAATGTTCTGCTTCTACTAGTTGCATAAGGTTTTTTGTTGTGCGTATGCATACGCATAACACATATGTTATATATGTTACACATATGTACATATATTGAGTCTAATATATATATATATATATATATACATACATACAGACAGACATACACATATAAACATATATGTATGTGTGTCTACGCCTACAACTACATCTGTATCTAGCTCTTGCCATCTGTGCCTACGTGTCTAATATATGCTTGAATTTATACACATACTCGTATTCAATGCTTATCTTGTTTCCTATACCTAGATAACACATTGGGTCAGGAGTGCTTCTTGTTTCAGGTTCTCGCATTGTTTCAGGGCTGAGGGTGTAATGTAGGCCCGAATTAGCCACCAATACTAGTTTGGGTCTTCCTCATTGGAGCTATACCATAAAATCTTCTAAATCCCTTATAGTATCCCTTAAAGCAACCTCTTAAAGGAACCCTATTCCAACCATTGAGGCCCCTACATTAGACTTTGGGTTTCGGGACGGCAAGCCCCGAAGCCCCGAAAGCCGGCCAGGCGAAGGACCTGACCGAGACTTTGAAATCCTTGGAAGAGGCAGGACCCTAGGGATTAGGGTTTAGGGATTAGGGTTTAGGGAGTAGGGTTTAGGGATCAATATCAGGGCTTACAGTAGAAGCCCCAAAGTTGGAAACCCACTGGCCTCAATCCTTAAGAGGAATGTACAGGGAATCCCAGCACTATTTGGCCTTAATCCGGTGTCCAACTTCATGGGGTTAACTGTAGAGCCTACGACCTGCAACCCCATGTCTACACCCTATAAGCACCCTAAGCCCCAACGTCCTGCACCTTATAATCCACAAACCCGAAAGCCTTTCACCCCTCAACTCCAGGGTTAAGGGTTTAGGGTTTCCGAAGCCCTTAATCCCCAAGTCCGCATCAGAGCCTGGATTGAGACCTACTCTCCAATGTATCAGGTCTTCTACCAGCTTGGCCGCAAGGAGGAGGCCTTTTTGTTTGACAAAAAGCGCCGGAATAATTCGAATAGGGTTGTGGGATACGTGATCGTATAACATAGTGTAAATATGCATACATATATATGTATATACCTACATCTGTGACATCAAGTGCATCATGTATGAGTAATACATAGTTCACACACTCATATATATATATATATAGACACACTCACACTTAGGAGCCTAAGGAATTGATATGGGTATCAACAAATATCCTGGCATCTATATTACAAAGAGATTCCAAAGCCCCCTTAGAGCAGAATAAGGTACCTTGCCTTTAATTTCATTTCTATTTCTTACCGGGCAGGGCTTGAGGTTTAGAGTTTAGAGATCAGGATTTGGGGCCTAGTCTCAGGGTCTATCGTGCTGTCTCAGCTTGGGAGTTCGAAGTTGGTGTTTGAGAGGGGACCTTATTCCCGTTATCCTGAAGCCCCAAGACCCTAAACCCTAGACCTCAAATCGGGCCCCGAACTCCTGAAGTCCTGTTTCTAGTCCACTTAAAGCCTCATTTCGAGTTCCCGATTGGAGGCAAAGTCCCTAATACGGTTGATGATATAAATCCTGCATTACCTTAAAGACCCTAAGCTATGGGACTTATGGTACATTCCTTATTATGGGTAATGCAGGATGTATATCATCAGCCGTATTAAGGCCTCTATATTAAGTGGCCTCCCAAGCCCAAAATCGCCCAATGGGGGAGGCCTGGGACGCTTACCGCCAGTTGCTGGCTTTGGCACCCTACCAGGGGCTGAAGGCGACTTCGGGCATCTCTTGTTCTAAGGGTTATGGTTTGAGTGTGGAAGAAGGCCAGATGTTGTTCATGGTTTAGGGCTTATGGCTGAGGGTTTGGGACGTTAGGGTTTAGGACCTTTGTAGTGTTTTCGGTGTTGGTTGCAGGGGTGCAGGGCTGGGGTGTTGAACTTTTGGTTTAGAGCTTGGGGCTTGGGATTTCCAACTTCCGGGCTTCTACTGTAGTCTCCATTGTAGTTCCTTTTTGGGGTTACCTTTTAGGATCTGCATGCTATTGCGGTTTTGTGTCGATAGCCGGCAGCAGTAGATTTCCAAACACCTGTGGGGCTGGCTGTGCTTGTGCGGGCTCAGGGCCGGTTATAACGGTTTAGGATTTACCTTAACCTTAAGCTACCAAAGCCTTCTGTTTTTTTTGTAGGGTCCCTTCATAAACTCCATTTTAGGGTTTATATGAAGAACCTACAAACGAAGTAGGGTTTGGTAGTTTAAGGTAGGGTGCATGGGATTCGTTGGGTAGCCCGCACGGTCGAGAGTTTGGGTGGCTCAAACCTTGAACTGAATCCAAACGGTAAACCCTAAGCCCGGGCCCGGAACTCCAAAGCCTTGTAGACCCCAGCTTAAGTCCCATCTTCCTAGATAACCAAACCTTGTGAAACCTTCCTCAAACCCTTGATAGACCCCGTTTAAGTCTGTATACAGAACTTGTAGTCCAGTTTCCTAGTTATCCAAGTCCAAGCCTTATGGAGCCTTCAAAACAGCTCATGAAGCCAGTGCAAAATTCACCAACCCTACTACCCTGCAAAACCCTGCGAAATTCTAAGCACAAAAGTCCGACACCCGGCTAGAATCTCATAAATCCTGAAGGAAACCGCTGTTGGAACTGAGCTGAACCATAAAAGGAACTTTCAAAATCTCCGGTGACCTCCAAGAAGAAGTCGCGCAGACGAAGGTGCGGCGGAACGAAACCTGCGAAAGCCTTGCAGCATGGTTTGAGGACGGGGTTTAGGGCTTACAGATAGGGTTCCTTTATATGGTTCCTAAAAAACTCCATACATAAAGTTGGAAACCGGGTTAAGGCCAAATAGTCCTGGGATTCCCTATGCATTACTCTTAAGGATTGAGGCTATGGGGTTTTCAACTTCTGGGCGCTTACAGTCGAAGCCAGAAAGTTGGAACATCCTTAGCCTCATGCCCTTAAAGTAAAGTAGAAGGAATCCCAGCATTTTTCATCTTAAGTCTCTGTTCCAACTTTCTGGGGTTCACTATAGGTTTGAGGAGCTTGGAGGTTCTTGGTTGTAAAGTGTTTCAGGGTTTAGGGTCTAGGTTTTTCGGAGCTGGACCTTAGGATTTATATTTTAGGAATTGGGCTTTAAGGCTTGGGTTTTAGCATGTATTCTTTAGGATTTGGATTTTAGGTTTTGGACTTTCAAGGGTTTTGGTGTCTAGTTTTTAATCTAAGAGGACAGAGGCTCGAGGGCTTCAGGATGTTAGGGTTTATAGCGGCCGGCCGGGCCGGGTCTACAGGCGCGTATGTGTGGCTCGAGGCCAGAACGTGTTTGTCTGTGTGTGTGTGTTTATGTATGTATGTCCAATTTATGTATTTTTGGTGTATATACGACAGGCATACATACATATGCACACACACACACAGACATACTTGACTTCAAGAGGATGTGAGAGACAGAGAAAGACGAGCTCAATTATGTGAACACGGCTATACATAGTATATTATAGTGCAGTTATATTCGGATTGCATGGTTGAGTAGTAATTGCTCAGCCCCCCTCCCGATAGTATATGCTCGGTCAAGAGCTCAACGTGGACTTGTGCGTTATGCCGAATTGAACTCTTTACAAGGCTCCTAAATTGCAGGTCTAGTAGAGGCTATGGTCTTGAAGTTTATGTTCCACGGCTTCTGCACTGGGCTGTGACGGCCTCTGGGAAGTTAGCAGGATCATACGCCATGCTGCTTAATGTTCTGATTCTTCTGAGGCTTCCGTAACATGAACACCAGCTATAGCCATTGTCCGTATAAACCTAAATCCAGACTCTGAAACCAGCCTCAAGAGCCTATGAGCCCATAACGATTGTGAGTCGCGAGTTTGGTGTTGTCAGTGTTTAGGAGTTACGTTCCCCATGGAGGCATCCCAGCGCGGGTTCAGGGTATAAGGTTTAGTGTTTAAGGGTGTTGCAAAGGTTCTTATCTGAGCTTAGGGGTATTGGATCCCCTGGACCCGGAGACACAACAAACTACCTGTCAACCGTTAACCCACCTGGCTCAGGGTCTAGGGCTCAGGATTTAGGGTTCGTTCACGCCCTCATTTTCACAAGACCTGTCGGCGAGCTCTGGTTTCAGCTGTCAGGACAGACTGCTGGAGTTGGAGGTGCTCGGTTAGTACACTGAAGCCCCACCATTGAAGCAACGGCCTTTGAACCATTGGCTTAAGCCCTAAACCCCAAACCTCTAATCGGTGTCGAATACTTTTCAGGGACTTCTTATCCAAACTTTGCAGAGCTTAGGGGTCTCAGACTTTGGGGCTAATGGGGCTTTACGAATTTGGGTCTTGCATTCATGAGACTTTTGCGGTCGGGTTCCAATTAGGGTTTTTGAGTTCTGGATCCCTAAACCCTAGACCCTGCGCCCCAAGCTGTACTGGGTTTTGTGGGTTTCAGGATCGAGCCCTTTTGGGTCGCAGGCTGTTGGGGCCGCATCATGGTCGTAATATATAGACCAGCAACAGTATTCACTTCTTGTTCGAATGGCTTGTGCTACAGTATACCAGAACATGCTGTTCTGCTTAGTAAGACCCCTGCCTTTAGACTTTCTTAGGTGGAGGTTTTACAGTCGGTGTGCTCATGTTTGCTGTTGAAGATTGATTCCGCCAAACCAAGGCAACCCCAAGTTGTGATTCATGCAGCCATTGTCTGAAAAATACTACTCAGACCACATCGTATGTTCATAAATGGGTAATAGTCACACTAACAACACCCTAAACCCGAAACCCTGAGCCCTAAATTCTATACATGTTTGTTTTGTAGTAGGGATTCTGCTATCCGGGGTCTATGTTAGGGCCCGACTTTTCTGAAGGTCCCGTTAGAAAGTCACAACCGTCAGCCCCACCTGGACCCTCAACTACCCTCTAATGTACCCCAAGTACCCACTATTCAGGACTAGGAGGGCTTTTTAAAGGGTTCTTGGAGGGTGCTGGTGGACCCTGAATAACTTACGTTAGGTGGGTTCGTATAAGGAGATCAGAAATAGGTATCTAAATCCTACTAAACCCGCAACCCAGAGAACCCGAGCCTGGGAGGAGTTGCAGGGTTTGCGGGGGTGTAGGGCTTAAGGCTTATGTGTAGCACCGTAAACCTGCCTTTTTCATGACTTTTATAAGGAAACCTAACAATGCACCCTGGGAAGGTAGGTTGTTTGTGCCTTATGTAGGTTTTGGAATCCTTTCCGGTGACGGTCTTTGTTTTCAACGGTTTGTGATTTAAGTAGAAATGTTGAAGCCGATGAAAACTTTCCAAGGCTCGCCATGGATTTGTCCTTGCAGTAGAAAGACAATCCATTTGTCTGCCACAATGTAACAGCATTCCTTCGGGTTCCCAATTGTAGGTACACCACGACAAACGCCCAAACCCTAGAAGAAGGGCCAAGTGGAGCAGCAGTGGGTCCAAGATCTATTTGACAGAGGTGGCAAGCATCGGCATTGCTAGCCTGATTATCAGTAGATGTGGCGGAGTGGGTAGGTAGGTTTTGGGTTTGTTTCTCTTCGCACGCCTAATTACGGAAGGTAACTGCCGTTCGATCGTGGTGAGACTTTGAGAATCATACTCTTTTTACTCACCCATAGACCTGGTAAAGGGGCTCGAAGAAAACTACCCGCCTGTCAGGGAGACATGAAGCTCCACACTCTAAGTCCTAAGCCCCAAACCCTAAACTCTATAAACCCTCTAAACCCCAAGCCTTAATACCACACCAGGAGGCTCCGACTGACCACATCTACCCAGAAGTGTCCCCTGGCTTTCGCCAAGAGCTTTGCGCCTGGCAGAAGGCGGCTTCGACATTGTACCCAGAGACTCCAATATCCCTTAGTTAAGGAATATTCCGTAAATCATATTAGGGATCCTATTATAATTTTAAGGAATATTCCTTAATTGAGGGATATTGGAGTCTCTGGGTAGGTTTTTTTTCCGCAGGCGGTTTATCAAGGCATCTAGAGCCTGGTAGAGCATCTATGGGGTGTTATCAGGCATAATGAGGCATACTGGAGGTTATAAGGCTTCTTGTTTCTATGTTGTTGTCGGCTCCATAGTGTTGTAGAGCCGTTATAAGGTAAAAGCCAGAAAGTTGGAATATGATTCTCCTAAACCCATTATGGTAAATTATAGGGTATCCTACCCTGAAACCATATTCCAACTTTCTGGAGTTCCCTTTACTGCAAAGGAGCCCCAACCCCGCCCCGTGCCACCGACAAAGACATGACAAACACAGCCTAAGCCCGAAGCAGTTGAGCCTCAAGACATTCTTTGTGAATGACGTTAAACCCCCAGCCCGTAGGCCCTGAGAGTTTACGGTTCATGTCGGTTACAAAGGGGACCCCTGCAAGAGAAAACACTACCAGAGACTGGTTTGTCCGAAGCTCCTTTTGTAAGGAAGATGCATTAAGCCACGCTAAGGACAAATTAAGAGTGTTTCGGAGTGTCTGGGTTGAGTGCCCAACGAAGCCTTCAAGTACCCACATCCTCACACTTCAGGGTCTGTAGGAGACTAGTGAACAGGTACATGGTGTTGTGTTGATTGCGGTTTCTAGTTTCTTGGATGTGGTTGGGGGGATGAAGCTTTACGCGCTGTGAGGGCTCGGGCCCCGATCAACAAAAACCTCACCCTCGACACTTCAGAACCAAAAGAGGCCGCCCCAGACTTAACTACATAGCTCCAGGGGGTTTACCGGTTTTTGCACTTGAGGAGTTTGGTTTGTTTCCTTGGCTTTACGTACGTCTCAAGTGCCTTCTACATGAAGTAAATGCAAAGCCGGCCGAAGGCGTCGGAGTCGCAGAGCTCCGAGGTGCAACCGAGGACGCGAAGCCTTCACAGGGGTCTGAGGGGCAAGAATTTGGAGAATTTAGCAATCATATCCCCTGAAAAAAGGCTTCTATAAGGGCTTTTGAGGTTCTCATAGAAAGTGAGCTACAGTATCCCCTTTTATAGTCCCTTTTGTTACTATAGTTGCCACAAGGCGTCTCTCAAGGGTTTGGAGATGAGTCTACCGCAACACTCAGAATGCCTGCTTCCAAAAGAACTTGAAGTCATTCGACTGGCATTGGTGGGTAAGCTTCTTGCGCTATAACGGAACTACACAATGAAACGAGAACAAGGATTTGTTTAATCAGGGCTTGGGTTAGTGGATGGGTTCATTCTTGTCGAGTCGAGATTTCAAGTTGTTGGGGATGTCGGCGTTTGAAGCTTTATGGTTGGGGGTTTCCTTGAAGCTCCCTCCGTGCACCTTTGTTGCGAGGACAGTTCACTCCGAGTTCCAGCAGAACGGCTTTGCCAAGCTTCAACGAGACCAGATCCCGCTCAGCGACGAAGCCACTGTCTGCGGCTCAGCTACCAGGCGCTTTCGAAGGGGTTCATACTGCTTCATAGGGGGGTTCAGAAGCAACATGCCCGGTTCCTTGACCAACCTACATCCCAACACACGACACCACCCAAACTCAAGGCAAAATGACACAAAACCCAAGCACGAAATCGCAAGCTCTAAACCCCTCCAGCCTTAAAGCCTTATCCAATCCCTGACACTGCAACCCTACCTGCCCCGAGGCCGTGGTGGCCGAATACTTCAACGCAGTGCACAAGGCACCAGCGAAGAGATAGAATCCTAAGAGCCATGTACCCAAACAGTGCGGCGATTGGGTTTGGAGCTGGTCTGTTTATCTCATGACACAAGGGATGACTTTGACTAGCATCCAAGACAACGCGGAAAACCGCTAGTACAATCTTAAAACTGCGGAGGAGCCATCGGCAGGGTGGGAAACTCCTGCCCATTCACAGCAGTGCTGGCAGTTCAAGTTCTGGTGCTCAAAGAAGTGGATATGCCCAAGGTGTCAGACTTGTAGAGTTAATTAAAGGTTTCAGGGTTTTAGTGAGTTTTAGTGCTTTACGGTTCAGCGTTCAGTGATTCAGCGTTCAGTACTTTATGACGAATGCTCAAGGGCTCCGAGTTCAGTAATTCCTGAATCCTAAACCCTAATTCCTAAACCCAATACCTTCTGCTAGCTCATGCAGGCGGAAAAAGGTGCTGAAAAAAAAACATACAGGAATTTCGGACCCCATAATTTCGGATTCAGGGGTTCAGGGACACGGTGCTTCACGCGCGAGGCTGGTGGCTTCTATCGAGACTCGAAGAAGGAGCGGGCTGTTTGAGGCAACGGCTGGTCTGGGGTTTAGTGTAATTTAGGGCTTGCAGAATGGCTGGGTTAGGGTTTGCGGCTCATAGGGCTTATAGGACATAGGGTTTGTTTGACGTATAAAGCCATTGCTTTTATTAGGTCGCCTAGTCGTATCCTTATAGCAGAAGCTTTGCGTTTTAAGAGACTTTCGGTTGGAGGGGTTTGGGGTGTAAGGGTTTGAGATCTATAGGGTCCCTATAGTAAGGCGTGAACCCGTGACTGCTGTGACTGATGCAGGACCCGAAGGCCTTGTTGAGTGGCAGCCGATGGTCTCTGGATGGCGACCGATTGGCGGTGCCATGTCTGCATGAGGGTTTAGGGAAGTTTAGGGTTTGGGCATTCAGGGTAAGGTGTTTAAGGGGTTTAGGGTTTGGGTATTTGGATGTTTCAGGGGTTTAGGGTTTTCATCCTGTAGTAGCCTTTTTACCGGAGTTTGCGATGACTCGGAGTAGCTAGGATCTCGTAGGAGCCGACGTGATAAATCCTAAATCCCAAACGCTAACCCTAAGAACACACATCATGCACACGGAAGGTAGGACCTGTGGAGCAGCTCGAGTCCGCCCAGCTTCTCTAACCCAACCATCCCCTTTCCCTCGGTTGTCTTTTGTTTTGCATCTAGCAGAGGCGGCTTGTATAACAATTACCAATGCTATTCCGCATTAGTAAGAACCATATTCTGAGAAACTTCGGATGTCTGTTCGAATTACTAAGTCCTCTAGATTGTAGGTTTCCAGTTTCCGGGTCGAGCTTTTCGCGGGTCTAGGAGGGTGCATATTGGTTCCGAAGCTCGGTGCTCAGGGTAAATAGGGGCTTCAATGATTAGAACAGGGTTTTGGGGTATATTATGCCAGAAAATGCAAGGAGCTCCAAAAGTATTAGTACGTAGTTGTTCGGGTCCCTATAGTTGTATTACTCAGGCCTTACACATCCACCCTTATTGGGGTGATGTATATAAGGAAATATGGGACATATGCCCTGAATGTTAGGATTTTGGGATGATCCGCCTCCAAATGGATACCCGCACGAGGACTTCTTGGCTGTTGCTCTTCGGCCTGTCGCTGAAGAGGTCCTGTAAAATTGTAGGTCTTGGGGCTCAGGGCTTTAGGGTACGGAGGGGACGGGTTTCCTTCAGGCCTTAGGGGATTTGGGTTTAGGGTTTGGCCTCTAGGGTATTCGGTTCCATGAGTTCCGTTTACGACGAGTTGTGACCAGGGTGGGTACATGATGATGTGGTTCAGGGCCTTGCCTTTTGATTTTGCTCGGGGTTTAGGGAGGGCTGTATTAGCGTGGTGCAGGTCTTTCTGTGCAGGGATTCCATGGAGTTTTTGTCAGCATGACCTCAACGCCATGGTTCCTACCTTGCGAACCAGCAACAGAGGAGGCTTCGAGGGTTCCTTTAAGGGGTTCTGTCGGGATTTCTTTCGGGGTTCTGCCGGACCTTTGGGTTTAGGGTTTAGGGAGTATTGTCCCATTTTGGCGGTGCTCAAACACTCCCTTTCCCAAAGGCTCCATGTACCTTTATAGTAGATACTTAAGCCCCAAAGTAGTCCCTGTATAGGTGCTTTAAGGCCTAAGTATATACTATATGGGTACAGGGAGCGTAGACCCTTTGGAGACATCTGGGTAATTGTCAAAATGATGGTCCCTTTTTGGGTACCTTAAATATTAGGTGCCGTACTATATTAGGGACCCAAAAAGGTACCCTAATTTTGACAACCACCCATCTTCCAGTCAGAAACGGAATAGTCCTTTGGTAGTCGGCGTCTTTCCGCTACAGGTAAGATCCCGGTGTTCAGCGTTGAACAGGATTAGGACAGGCTTCAGGGGGTAACCCTAAACCCTCACGCCAAAACCAAACTCCTAAAGCCTATACCCTAAACTTTAACCCTAACACCAACACATAAAAACCCGAACTAAACCGTAAACCCCCTCTGGGGGTTTAGGGTTAGTGGAGCCTGCCAGAGGCCTCCGGGAAGGCCTTGAAGTTAGGCTTTGCCAAGGCCCGAGCAGCTGAAGGTTTAAGGGTTCCTTTTACCTTAACCGACCAAACCCTACTTTTTTGTAGGTTCTTAATATAAACCCTAATATGGAATTTATAGGAACCCTACGAAAAAGTAGGTTTTGGTAGGTCAAGGTAGGGTTTAGGGGTTTAGGATTTCGGTGAACTTTGGATTCGTTACAGGGTTTAGGGTTTAGGATTATAGGGAACTGTAGTTTAAGGGTTCACCTTTTAGGGTTTAGGGCAACTTTGGATTCCTTTAAGGGTTTAGGGCTTATAGATTTTAGGGAACTTCGAGGGTTCCATTGAAGGGTTCAGCGTTTTAGGATTTAGGGTTTTAGGGAACTTTTAAGGGTTCCTTTAAGGGTTTAGGGGTTCAGGGTTTAGGGTTTAGGATTTGGGGAAACTTCCCGGGCTCCTTTACGAGACTCCGAAAGAAGTCTCATGTACGCGTACTCGACAGCCCACTTTGATGGAATCCTTGGTTTGTTTAGTTTACACTTCACAGTGAGAAAGATTTCATATTGTGGAGGTTCGGGAGACAGGTACAAAGACGTCTGCCTGGTGGATGCTCTCCGTGGTCATGGCTGCAAGTGCGCTTACACGTCCGACGGACCGTCATGGGCGATACACGATGGCAACGCTCTCCTGAAGCCGTTCCAGTAGCACGTTTGCATACAGATGAAGTTAGCACGAATGTTCGCGTCAGTTCACTGGCGGTGCACTGTCACGACCTCAGGAAAGCCGTTCGTCGCACCAACAGGCGACAGGTGGCTCAATCGTGCACCGGCAGTTTCCTCCTGACGGCGAATAACCCTAAACCCTAAACCAATCTCATGGCCTTGCGAAAACAAGAGGGATGCCTTGAAGGGAACCCCAGCCACAGGACGCACACTTGGCAGGCTGTGTCCGCGGATGGTGAATCCTATCACTCTTAACGAGCATAGGTGTTGAGATTTGCGAGGGCTTTTCGTGATCGAGAAGTCATAACGAAAATGTAGAGCTGTAGGAGAGCATCGCTCTACAGTGGAAGTAAGTCGGCTTCTAGGGTAAGCGTGCAACCCCGAAACCTGTTCTATTTCGGCTTTAGGGTTTAGGGTTTAGGGATTAGGGTCACTGTTCTATTTCGGCTTTGGGGTTTAGGACCTTCTGTGTCACGGTTGCACGGCGCAAAGCTCAAGCTCAATGACTGAAGGTCGTTTTGTGGTATCTCTACTTCTGCAACGCAGCTTCTTGTTTTGGTGTTTTGGGTTTTGGGCGGTTCCGGGGGAGCAATACCACCATGCTCTTTAATTTGGGGATCCCCTTGTTACTGCTGAATCTACGCATGAGACGATCACTCTAGAAGCGGCAGAAGCTACAAGCCGAGCTGCACAGCCCCGAACTGCAAGCCGTAAGCCCCAACCCGAAACCCTGACGCCTAAACCCATGTAGTAACCTTAACGAAACCCTGCAAGTCTAAAGAGCCCGAAAAAGAACCCTTTAATGTCAGGTCGCTATCTACGAGGAGGGTGCCGAGTCTCGGCAGATGTTTTTGTCTGCTTCCACAGCACTCCAGCCTGAGCCTTTGAAGCCCCGAATATAGAGGGTTCAATAACTAACAAGATTGTTTTGGGGCTTCTTAGTATACGGATAGTATGCTATACCCCAAAACCCTGTTTGAATTGATGCCACGGCCCGATGATTCCTTGGGGATTTGTGGCCCAGGGGGTTTCATGTTTTTGGGGGACATGCTTCTGACTGGGATTTAGGGTTTGGGTGTGTAATTCAGGGGGATATTGGTTCAATTCAGGGGGATCTTGGTTCAAGGGCACCTGGCTGTGGATGGGAGGATCGTATTTTGAGTTCGGGCCAATGTGCCCAAAGTTCAGAGATGGCTTGCTCAAATCTATGTTTTCTTTACAGGGTCTCTCCGCCACAATGATTTTGCTGCTTTGCTATACTAACTATAGGGTCAATATTGGTTGATTGGGTGCTGTTTTCTGAAACTGCAAAGCCTGAACACTTTCATCCCACTAGCAGCACCAGATCCAGTGCCCAATGCCCTACACTACTTGGCGAGATGGTTCGACACATTTATATATGTCCCAACGTAGTTTGCTTATAATTTCACACTTACATACTTACATCCTTACTTAATTTCATAACTACTTACCTACACATATACATACACGCATCCATGCATACACACGTCAATACATACATTCATAAATGCATACATACACACGGACACACATTACGTCCATACATATGGTTTTATGTAAGTATAGAATACATTAAAAATATCGCGCTCTCTCACTCTCTGCACATCTGTGTCTACACCTAGCTCTGGAACTGTCTATATCTATACACGTATCGATGTGTGTGTGTGTGTATATATATATATATATATGTATGCCTGTACATATATGGTCACACACACATGTGTGTGTACATACATAATATATAATATGTAGTGTATGGTGCTTTTGATATACCGTGAGTATTTCTCTGCCGCTATATCTCTGTGTATTGTCCATGTAGATGTATACGTATATCGATATTTCTCACTTCGTTTATGTATTCGCATGTGTGTGTGTGACCATGTGTCTACATGTAAAGTGAGCTCGTAAGCTTAGGAGCTGGCCCCGCATCGAGATCAGATTCTCAACGATGTATCGATCACGCTGGTGCCGGCGCCCTACGATCGGTCTGTGTGGGTTGGGGTTTAAGGTTTAGGGTATGGGTTTGAGGGGTTTAGGGTTTAGGCTTAAGCTTCCAGAGATGACGTTGAAGCAGAAGCAACTAAGCTTGTTTGTGGAAGGGCATGTCATGCCGAGAAAAATATGCGGTTGCACCCTTGTCGAAACCAGAGCTTCAAAGCCTCTCAAAGTCTACCCTAAAGCCCCTTTTCGGGGTTCATATATAGTATCCTATAAAGGTAATCCCAAAAAGGAACTACTTTGGGGCCTATGGGTAAAGACCCCGAAATTCTGCGAAGGCCAAAGGTCCCCGCAGCTTTTGGGATCAAAAGGCTGCTTTTGGGGTCGACACCAATCCCTCAAGAGCTCTGACCTTCTGTTCGCTTACCTTTGGTTAGTAGGGAATGGAAGAATGGTAGTAATAGTAGTTCTGGATGGTACCCCACTCCTCCATTCCTCACTAGCCAAGGTAAGTTCAGGGGCTTGAAGGGCTTGAGACACTGTTGTTGCATTGTTTTGTTTTGGATGGGGTGGGTGGGGGTGGGGGGGCGGTGTGATATAGTGCAAGCTCAGGGTTAGGCTCGGTGCTTTTAGGGTGTAGGGTTAGGGTTCGGGTTTTTTGGATGTAGGGTTTAGGTCAACGCAAACCCCAAAGCCATCCTAAGCCCAAGGCTTGACAGCACCGAAAGAGGAGCGAACAGCGGCATGGCCAGCAAGGAGAAGTGTGTTTCCGTCCGGGTTTAGGGTTTAGGGTCTCTAAACATGGATTTAAACTCGTCCAAGAGCACAGCCCAAAACCGCAAAACCCAATAGTGCGTCCTGATCCGGTTCCGTGTCAGTAGGAGGGTGAATTCTGCTGGGGACCACAAGCCTTAGACTTTGAGTTTGTAGTGCTTGCCTCAACACTAATAAGCACCCTGCATACTGAGGGCTCCTTGTTATGATTTCTGTCTGTAGCCATTCACCTCTGAACAGCGTAACACGCGCCTTCAACATGAGAAAAGAGTCTGGGGGTGTACTGCAGCGTAGATGTAGTTATATAATTATATAGGAATGCCGAGGGATGGTATTAGAGTGACTGTGCACGCTTCCATGCGCATGGCTTTTCGGGGCTCAAGGCTTGTAAATGTCTGGATGTATAGTTTCGGGTTTAGTTAAGTTGGCCGCCTGCATGAATTTCGAGGAGGAGGAGAGAGTAGCCTGAAAAGGGCACTGCCGCAGGCGCCAGAAATGACGAGGTACCTGCTGGAGCAGGAATGGTCTGGCCCGAGTCTGCCAAGACCGTACTGGAGCCCGCAAGGGCAGCTGTGGCAAAGAGAGGTGGAGACACCATATACCGCCAAGGAGTTGGTGCTGGGAGCCCGGCCCAAAGCAAAGGCAAACCAAAGATCAAGCTCGCAGAGAGCAAAAAGCAAGGAGAGCCATCAGAGCCCCATTTTGCAACCCGAAAACCCTCACCCCATAAGCTTAGCAGCTGAATAGGCACTGAGCAACCGCGAAACGCTCTTAACCCATAGTCTTCGCAGCTGAGTAGGCATGCAGGCCCCTGAACAACCATACCCTTTGAGGGTCAGCAAACTACGGTCTCGCTAAGGGTGGACGGGTGGGTAAGGAATGTTGATTTGTCAGGGTCTCACAGTCAACATTACACCTTTGGCTTTAGAAAGAATGATTTTGGAATCCTATGAAACACTGAACCCTAACCCTAACCGCCCTAACCCTACGAACTCCTCCAGCTCCCTCTGTGCCTGAGACACCAGAACCACCAATGCACGGAATGTGCCTTGAGTTACTACTGGCACCGTTGGTTTGGCTGTTGAGAGCTGGGGTGTAACATTATAGAGTTTCATTTGCTGCTGGGGTATTGGAGTCTCCGAAACCCTTAAAGCTTAAATGGGAGTTTCCGAAAATAGGGGACCCGAATATGGCACCCTAAATAGTAGGATCCTGTTTATAAGGACCCCAAAATAAGGTACCCCTATTTTCGGAAACTCCCAAATAGCCGAAATACCACTCACAACTCCAAACTCCTGAACTAAGCTCTCGAAGCCCCAAGCCCTAAACTCAACCCCTTAAAGCCAATAACCCTCGAAGCCCTAAGCCCCAAAATAGGCCCGTTTAAGCCCCCAACCGTTAACTAACCGCTTCAGGCCCCCGACTCCTAACTAAACCCTAAACCCTGATTGTGACTATAATGGTCACGAACCCTACACTCTCCAAGAGATCCAGGTGCCTCTTGGCCTCTGCAGCTGCTACGCCCTCCAACGACACCAAGCACCGACGCGCAAGCCCCTTGTTTCGGGTTAAATGAAGCGCTCATACTTACCACAGGGGCCTTGAGCATTGGATTATGGTTTTGGGGAATCATCTTACAGGGACTAGAAGGGGATACTAGTTCTATTCAGTATTCCGACTGCTATACCCGTAGGCCCCAAAGTAGTTCCTTTTGGGGATTACCTTATAGGATTCTATATATGAACCCCAAAAAGGAACTACTTTGGGGCCTTATGGTATACCCGAAACTCCTAAACCGTAGCCTTCAAACTTCGAGCCTAGTTTGCAGAACTCGAAACGACACCCCCTCCAATTCGCAAGCAAGCCCACTCAAGCAATCTTACCCTGATGCCCGTAGCCTAACCTGAAGCGGCTTTAGGGAACTCGGGAAACCCTGAGGGTTCAGGGGTTCAGGGTTGGAGTTCTGGACCTTAAGCCCTTAACCCTGTCTCCCGAGGTGACGCACACCAGCGAGCTCTTTGCGCCTATCGGAGACGCCTGGACTTAATTACCTTTGCCCTAAAACTCGTTGGCCTTGGTTTAGCTGGCATTTTACTTTAAACAGGAGTAAAACTGAAAGAAGGGATAGTTATGATGGCTGGGCTTGGGGTTGAGGCCTACCCTAAGGCCCCAAAGTAGATCCTTTTTGGGGTTCATATATAGAGCCCTATGAGGTACTGTAACACCAAAAAGGAACTACTTTGGGGCCTATGGGTAAACTGTTTGTGCCAGTCGGGCGTTTGGCATCCTCAGAGGCACCTCATAGAACCGCACAAGAAAGGCCCTAACCCAAACCCACAAAAAAAGGCAGGACGGCCACCTTATGAGCCTTATACAAGCCGTAAACCCGAAAACCGCCCCAAAACGCCCTAAACCTTAAGCCCTAAACCCTAAACCTTAGACCCCTAAACCCTAAACCTTAAGCCTTAAACCTTACACCCTAAAACTTAACGTTAGACCCTTTAACCTTAAATGGCCTGAAACCTTACATAAACCCTGAAGCCCAAAATCGCCACGAAGGAGGGCCTCGTCTTTCGGGGTCGCGACTTTCTGCACCGCCGGCCCTGCTGTTTGGGCACTGGCGAGCGAAGCTTCGCTTTGAACAACACCTATGGTAAAGGGCTTATAGGTTCGGGGATTCAAGGTTGAAGGATGTTTAAGGGTTATGGGAAGGGCCGGGAGGGCTTATAGTATAGGGTTTGGGGATTCAGGGTTAATTAAGGATGTTTAGGGGTTTCCGGTTGAGGGTCAAAAGCCTCAATGAGCTTGTAGGGTTGTCAGGGTTTGGGGTTTAGGGTTTATACTTGTAGGGTCGGGGGACTTCGTAAGTAGGTTATAAGTAGAGTTATAAGTAGCCTAAATGGAGTTACCCCAACTATAACCCTACTTATAACCTACTTACTAAGTCCCCTGCCCCTCCAAGCTTGCTTGGGGCTAGTTGGGGCTTTAGGGCTTGAGGCTTTGCGTCGTTAATCTTTGGCTGTAGAGCGCCCAAGGGTACGAGATTCAAGGCTTCTGAGGGCTTTGGGGTTTGAGGGACGTCGGGCTTTGTGTAGTTTCAGGTCCAAGCTGTGTTGTTTTGGAAAATTCTGGCTTTCAGGTTTCAGGCCCTAAACCCTAAACCCTAAACCCTAAACCGTAAACCCTAAACCCTAAACCCTAAACGTCGCGGATAACAGGAGACGAAACCCTCGAACGAGTTTTATGCAAGACGGGCAGGCGGTCCATGAGGCTTAGGGATTACCTATGGTCTCCATTGTGGTTCCTTTTTGGGGTTACCTTTTAGGATCCTTAATAAAAAGTTGGTTAAACCAAAAACAGGAACTACAATGGAGACTACAGGTAGGGGTTGAGGGTTAGAACGTTCGTCGCGGATCAGAGGCATATACATTCAATTGTAGTAATATGATTTCAGGAATATTCCGTAGAAGCTGCTCCCCACCCTGTAATAGTGGTATAATAGGAATATAATAGGGCCCTAATATAATCCTTATAGTGACTATTACAGGGTGGGGGCAGCTTCTAAAATATTCCTTCGCTTTTTCCTGTGTGCGCTTGAAAGGCGAAGGCTTGCTTCAGCAAGTCGAGGCTCTCTCGTGGGGGGGGGGGGGGGGGAGGACGAGCACCCACTCGTGGGCCGACAGAGCCGTTGGGGAAGCTCTTTTTGGTTGATCTCCTAATATAAGGGCCTGAATCGATACTATTGTGGGTCCTTTGTTATAGCTTTAGTAGAATACACCCCCAAACCTGGAACCCTAAGCACTAAAGGGTACTGTAGGGGCCGAAATTTATAACCTATACTATGTTGGAGGTTCCTTATTCTATAATATGCCTTCAAAACCCAAATCTAATTTTGAAGGCCCCTAAATTACTGTTTGGGGTCCCTCAGGATCCGTTGTGCTCCTGCTTCACTACGTTCCTGCAGACTTCCCCGAGTTCCGCTGCGAGTCCATGGTGAACGCGCTTTCGGCAGCATTCACACTGAACCACAGTTTTAGGGTTGCGCCGAGGCTCTGCAAGGGCTTTAGGATGTTGGAGCTGTTTAGTTTAGGCGGTTCTAGTTCAAGTTTAAGCAAGGTGTTAGAGTCTAATTCAGGTTCGACCCTTCGCCCTAGCTAGAGTCTAGAGTTCGGGAGGTTTAGGTATAGCGAACACAAGCGTAAGGGTTGAGCGTGTGAACTCTTCGAACCTGCCCCGCTCTATGGGTGTGTTGTCCTCAAGCGTGCGTTTAGGTTTTGGGCTGCCTTTAAGGGTTTAGCGCTTGGGGCTCCTTTGGTTTATGGTTTTGGGTTTCTGTAAGGGTTTGGGGTCTACCTATAGTCTCCATTGTAGTTCCTTTTTGGGGTTACCTTTTAGGATCCTTAATATAAAATTGGTTAAACCAAAAAAAGGAACTACAATGGAGACTACAGGTAGGGTGTCACGGTTTACCTGGCCTTCAACCCGAAAGCCCGCAACCCCAAGCCTCAAAGCCCTGACCCAAAGGCTCCATGTACCTTTATAGCAGATACTTAAGCCCCAAAGTAGTCCCTATATAGGTAGTTTAAGGCCTAAGTATATACTTTTTGGGCACATGGAGCCTTAGGGTGAATGGCATAAGCTCACTCCCGAACGAACGATCCGCCTCCTGCAGACATTAGAGTCTGTCAAATACAGGGGCCTAATAGTTACCTATACTATTTTGGTGGTTCCTTACTATATGTATATTGTAATGGGCCCCAAAACCACATCTAATGATTAAGGCCCTTGGAGTATGCCCTTTCTGCAGGTGTCCGCAGCGAACGCAGAAGACTTGCTACTCTACACGTGCCTTGATGGCAGCAGCAGCCATGGATGTGGCTTACACGGGTTGCATGTGTGTTTGTTTTATGAATCTTTTGTAGGCTTTGGCAAGATTTCGCAGTCACAGGGTTCTATGGATTCCGAGATCAGGAGTGTGGTGGGTTCATGGTTTATTCCCTAAACCCTAAACCCCTATATGCCTCTGTGGTCCGGGATTCCGCGGTTTGGGATTTCGGGGTCCGAGTTTTAACGGAGTTGGGAAGATCATGAGTCCTTGCTGGATGAAAACCCAGAGGGACCGTAAATACTGCCAAGGGAACTTCAAAACAGCGTCCTCATAACGGTCTCTATAGAGGTATATATGTCGGTGGTTGTCAAAATCAGGGTCCCTTGTTGGGCCCCTATTATAATACAGCACCTACTATGTAGTGTACCGAAAAAAAGGGGCCCCTGATTTTAGACAACTACCCATATATTTATCCTCTAGGAAAGCTCTTTAGCAACAGCAGCTCCGATCTGATTCCTCGAAGGCCCTTGCCAAAGAGCTGGGTTTGATCCTGTTGTGCGGGTTCTTGGAGGGGCAGGGGAATTAGTAAGTAGGTTATAAGTAGGGTTATAGTTGGGGTAACTCCATTTAGGGCACTTATAACTCTACTTATAACCTACTTACTAAGCCCCCTGCCCTTCCAAGTTGTTGTCATTATCCTAGGGATCTAAGGACTCGTATATTAAGGCTTCTGGCCCCAAAGACCATACTACATAAGGCTTTTAGGCTATTTTGATCCCTAGTCGTTACAAGACACAGCCGAAGGTTGAGACTGAATGAAAGTGGGAGCATGTGTTCTGTAGGTACTTTGGCCTGAGAGCAGTTCCTTACATTATAGGTACTTCTCGGCCAAAGTACATACTGTCTGGGCACATGGACGCTTAGGGATCAACGTCCAAACGACAAAACTTTCTCTCATAAAGCCGCAAAGCCCGCGGACTCACACGGATTCACCGCCAGCTGTGCCCCGGTTCGCATGTAATATAGGGGCCTAAACTGTTTTTTAGGGTTCCTTAATGTAGCTGTCATGATATGCCCCAAAACCCTATTCTAATTTGTAAGGCCCCTATGTTTGATCCGAATCCCGGCCTTGGCCCTAGGCCCAGTTCAGCTCCACACATCAACACCGTAGCCCAAAACCATCCTAAGTCATGATGAACCCTACGTACTTGGAGGTTCACGGGTAGTTATAAGTGGGGTTATAACGCCCCTATTATGGATTTCAAGAGTACTTACCCTACTTACAACCCTACTCATAACTACCTACGAATCTCCAAGTAAACCCTGTAACCAAAACAACCCCGGTGGTCCTGATTGATACTCCTGTGAAACGATTTCGAACATCTTCAACCTAAACGCCAAGAGACGTTTCGAAAGGGCCCTAAAGCAGCCTGAACCCTTAGCCTTAAATCTGTGCTAAAATTTAAATCTCGAACCCTGGAAAAAAACCTCACACCTCACCTCCGAAATCCTGAACTCTCCGAACGCACCCTGGAATATTCCGCGCGAAGCTCTTGGAAGGTGCCAAGAATTGACGTCACCAGGCCCTGGAGAGGCCGAGATTCTTTGCGGCTGCAGATTCTTCTGCTTAGGGCTTTTCTAGGTTGGGGGTTGTTCAGTGTTTTGTTTGCTGCAAATACTTCGAACAGGTCTTTGCTTGAGGGCGTTTTAGGTTTAGGGGTTCTTCAGGGTTTCGTTTTCTACGTTTGAGGATCTTGCATTTTGCGCGTGTGGTTTGCTGGTGTGTGCATGCTTCTCTTCAAATTCGGTGTGTTCTTACACCCGCTGCGCACAGATAAGCTTGAAACTAGGTTGATCGTAGATTGTTTGAAGTCTGTGTTGTTTAGAGAAGAGGCCAGGTCTATACTGGGGCCGGAACTCTGAAACCCCATGTCATAGGAGGCCAAAAAAAGGGGTTTTAGCCTATGGGGGTCTAGTAGGGATTAGGGTCCCATCATAGGGTTCATATGAAGGAATCCCTACCCCAAGAATCTTAAACCCCCCCTTTTGGCCTCCCATCACCGTGTGCCTATGATGTATGTTGCGGGCTTCGCACGCTAGGGTGGAGGGTCTGGGGCCCTAAGGCTTCATGTGCCCATATAGTAGGTTCTTAGGCCTTAAAGGGGTCCCTATATGGGTACTTTAAGGCCTAAGAACCTGCTATATGGGTACCTGGAGCCTTTGGCGGGTACAACTTGTACCATAGCCTGGCCTGATTCAAAGAAGAGGTTAATGTAGGAGCCTGATTAAGAAACCCTGGGCCTATAAACACAAATTAGTAGGATTCACACAAGGAACCCCAATGAAGGCCCAAGGTTTCTCAATCAGGTTGCTACACTGCTACATTAGGGGTTTAGGCTTTAGGGCACGTGCCCCTATCCAGGCAGTCTTTTGGTGCGACCTGGATTTGTGCTAGTGACATTTTTAGACCAACGCCACCATGATTAGACAGGCGTCTCTTTGTGGTAGCAATCCGAAAATGGAGCTAGAAACCTTGCATATGTAAGGCTTAACATATAACCCTAAACCCTAAACCCCTAATAATGTTGACGCCGACCACTGTATAGCAATACTGCTCGCCTTGGAGTCTTGATAGTACATGCTTTAGGACTCTTCAGCTTGGGTGTTTACGGTTGAGAGGGTTTTGAGCTGTGTAGAGGTTGGGGGGGTTTAGGGTTTAGGGTTTAGGGTTGGGGGGGTTGAGGTCGTAGGGTCGGGTTCAATGGGGTGCAGCACCCTCCCTCCCTGAACTCTGTTGCGGATCCCTTTCTAAACCGTAGAGAATGTTCCTTACGCTATGTGGCCCCTGTACTATCCTATACTTTCCGCGTGACCCTAGACCTCACAGTCCAAAGCCGCAAGCACCAAACGTGACTTGCAGGTGTTTTTCAATGGCGAGTATGTCTGCATAGTATCCCCTATGGTCCATACAATCAGAATTAGCCATGAAATCGCCGGAACCAATCATACTAATCTTACTGGTCAGCGCATCGGACCACAGCTGAAGTCCTACGGTTGATGATATAAATCCTGCATTACCCAATAAGGAATATATGGGAATTATGGTATATTATTCCTTATTATGAGTAATGCAGGATTTATATCATCAACCCTAGCATCCCGCGGAAGGGTGTGAGACCCCCAGTTGCCCGGCAGCGATATCTGCTGAGCCTTGGCGCAGTGTAAGGGTTCAGAGTTCAGGGGTTAGATTTCATGAGGGGTGAAGTTTGTGTTTTGGATTTATAGGGCTGATGGGATAGGATTTGATTGGAGTTCGCGGTTGGCTCGGGCAGGAAGGAGCACGGATCCTTTCTCCCACTTGTTCGAAGGCTCTCTAGACTGTAATTGCCCCAGAATATACCTGCAGACCTCAGTTCCCGAAAAAGGTAGATCTTTCGATAAGCGAGCTGAAGGAAGCGGATGAAGAAGATTGATGTTCCTGAGACCTGAGATCGCCATGCGGAATTGGTAGAGATGGCCCCCGAAGTCTTGTGGATTAAGTCGGAAGCCTCAGACATGAAATTCTGATAGAACCCAAAGGCTCCATGTACCCATGTAGTAGGTACTCAGGCCTTATAGTACCCATTTAGGGACCCCTTTAAGGCCTAAGTATCTACTACTTAAGGTACATGGAGCCTTAGGGCAATGTGTAGACTGTAGATGCAGCGAACCTGCTGCGATTCAAGCAGCTTTGAGTATCAATTGCGCATTGCCTGTCACTGCCAAGGCTATGAGTTTAGCGTTTTGACATTGCGGGGCTTGGGGTCGTACAGCATGCCACTTAAAGAGGAGTTTCTGTTCGGCATCACTACTTGTCCATTATGGACATGGAGTATTCGTGACAAAACATCGTTAGACCTTTGACTCTTTCATTTTGGAGCCTGAGAGCTTGCAAGTTTGTTGTTTGGCGGCTTGGGATGTGTTTACGACTATTTCAAACTGCCAGCTTGTGGATAGCTTGCCGAGGTTTTGCGGCTCCTAAACCTTAGACCCTAGAACCCTGTAAATTATATCTTGTCTATCGGTTCGGTCTGCAAGCGAATCGGTTGTATGCAGACATCTTTGTTTCGCGATCGGGCTTCAGCAAAGCTTCCTCCAAAAAAGTTTACACTTTAAGATAAGGGCTTTGGATGCTTATTGCGCGAGAACTCACGTTTCGAAGTTTTGGATTTTGTGCTTGGTGTCAATGATAAAGCGCCTCCGCTTCAGGTTTGAGCCGTTCAAAGTGATGAGCTTGATTTAAGACTTTCGGGTTGGGAAATGAGTGGTACGGTTGATGATATAAATCCTGCATTACCCATAATAAGGAATATACCATAATTCCCATATATTCCCTATTATGGGTCATGCAGGATTTATATCATCAACCGTAGTACCCCATGAAGGTATTCTTTCGTCTAGCATACGTGTAACTATAATATGCCGATGAAGCTATGCCATGCGCGCAAACCTCCAAGCTTAGACAAGGTACAACCCATGCGCCACAAACTTCGACCCAAACTACTGCGTCTCGGTCGTGGATTTTGGGCTTGGTCCTTCGGTTTTGGAACTTTGGACTTGGTCCTTCGGTGTTGGACTTGTGGTTATTGACATTATAAACAGCATTGCGGTCGCTCCAAGCTCAACCGTTTCACTTTCTCAACGCAGTCCTACACAAACCCGCAACCTTCGCCTAGCCTGTCTTGTGGGACGTAACAGAAACCTCGAGGGTTTACAGCAACATAAACCGAGGTTTGTTCCTACTCATGGAACTAGTAATATCACTGATTGAGGTTAAGGCGAGCAACAGCCGATAATGCAGTATCCGATCCTCTTTCATACTGTGCATGTTGCATGCCACCACAGACACAACCTGCTACACCAGCATTTTCTACGAATGTTTGTGCCCAAAACTCTGCCTTACAGCCCAAAGCCTTGAAGCTTTGTTATTGACTGCCTGTGTTAACCTAGCATCTTACCCTAAACCCTAAACCCTAGCATCTTACCATCTCTCAGCCTCAGAACCCCGGTCCGTCTGTGGGATACCCCGTTTTCGTTTGTTGGTGAACCTTGCCGTGTGGATGGATTGGTTAGGCCCTCCGGAAGTGCCTTCGGGTTTACCATACTATGCTATGGTTTCTCAAATATGGTAAAAATAGCATAATATGTCATAATGCACCAGAATACTAATATGTCAGTATATACCACTATACACCAAAACACACTGGAACATGCTGTAGTTTATCCAAGGGATCCTAACTTTTAGGGCCTTTGGGAGCAGCGTACAACCAGCAGGTTCTAGCAGGTTAGCGTCGAGATGGAAGGAGGCAGGCACTTACCTTTCGAACAGGTGTTCTACTTGGAAGGGCAGGGGACTTAGTAAGTAGGTTATAAGTAGAGTTATAAGTACCCTAAATGGAGTTACCCCCAAAAATAACCCTACTTATAACCTACTTACTAAGTCCCCTGCCCCTCCAAGTAGACCCTAAACCCTAAACCCCATATAGATCCTGTGTTGAATCTCTTTGTACGTTTGTCCTAGTGTCTTACCTACGCTACCGTATGGCTCAAGTATGAAAAAAGGATTCGTGCGTCCTGCTGTTAACAATAGGTTATCAGCCGTAGCTTGTATAGCTCTTCGTAGTGCAATGGACACCACAGCTCCCACAAATCCTGCAGGTGTGCCTATCTCCGAACTAGGTGATGACGACACGGAGTCCGCCCGCTCGAGATCGAATCTGGGCGCAGAGCTTCCGGTTGTCACCGCCCGGGAGGGTCGGGTAGCTCTCACTGAGCAGACGCTACGTTCGCATGTTGGGTCCCTTGGACCTCAACCAGCATACGTGCCATCACGAGCGTCGCTGACACATCAGCCCTCACCCACAGTCGTAGGCTATTCTCCGGTGCCTCCATCGCACACCTCCGTTCCAACTGTCGTGAATCAGTTGTATCAGCATCAGCAAAACGTTCTGATCAGTGCGGATCCTGCACTGATTATGGATACAGCAAATGCAAGACATGCTGAAGCCGTTCGCAACATCCAAAGCGAAAACAGGGAGCAAATTCTCGCTTTGGAAACAGGTGCCATGAGTCAAGTCGCTCAGCTGAGGCTTGAGCATGCACAGTTGCAGTCAAAAGCCAGAGCCTTTGAAGAACAGGCTAATCAAAACATCCATGCTGGTCGGCAGGCCGTAGCCCAGTACCAAATTGAGGCTGAAACAGCCGCTGCTGAAGCTGAGCAGCTAAGGCAGCGCCTCCTATCCGCTGAACAGACAGCTGCGAATGTTGTCGCCCAGGTGGAAACCGAGGCTAATCGAAGGTTGCAGGCTAATCAAGCCGACGTGTCAGCTCGTGACAACGAGCTCTCTCGCCTCAAAGGTGAGATGCAAGAGATGATGAGGATTCAAGCCCTCAACATGGAGATGCTGCAAAAGGACAATGCCGAGCTAAGAACACGCTTGGCGGAAGCCAAAGCTGACCCATTGGGCAATGAACCGGAACAGGCCGGGCCTCCTGGTCTAGGACCCTTTCCGATCCATACTCCTCCTGGCGAACCACTTGAAGCGCCTGAAAAGAGCGGTAAGAAGGAGAAAAAGAGCAAGAAATCCAAAAAGCACAAGAAAGATGAGTCGTCAGATTCATCGTCTTCTTCCATCGACAACAAGATTCTTCTGAAGATGCTCAAGAAGATGGTGAAATCTAAGAAGTCTGATAAAGAGGATGATGATGAAGAAAAGGGTTCCTCGAGTACCAAACCCAAGGTTAAAGAGGCTGAGAAAGTCGTGTTTCCCAAGTTTCCCCAGCCTGAGCAGTATAGAAACTGGCGCATAAGGGTCCGTGAAGCCATTGTCGCTGCATCGGATTCGCCTGACAAGGCGCACGCCTGGCTCAGTAAGGTCTGGGAGAAGGACGCCGACGAGAAAGAGCTTCGCGACCCGGAGGGGTTTAGCACCTTGGATGCCAAGATCCTTTCTGGGCTCACCAATATCCTTGAGGGTGATTTCGCTAGGCAGACTGATACCTTCAAGGAGACCGAAGCTCACGCCGGAAGGCTGGTGAGAGGAAGACAGTTGCTGTGTCGTCTTCACAACCACTTTGCTACCAATGCACTCCATGGCTCTGTGTATGACATGGAGGACCTGATGAATTGCATCATGGTCAACGAAAACCTCACCACCTTCATTAGAAACTGGGATACGGTGCTATCAGGGATTCCCAATCCTCCAGACAACAGCGTGCTTGAACCCCTGTTCCATAGACAGGTGAAGAAGTGCAAGGATATCGATCACGACATCCAGGTCTATGAACGCGCACTGGAAGGTAGCGAGCAAAGGTCCTATCAGTTCCTGTATAACGCGGTTGCTAATCATTTGAAACGCAAGCGATTGCAGAAGAACCGCGAGCGCATTGCTCGGCAAACAGGTGTACCTACTGCGCCTGCTGCCGCACCGGCCCCCAAGCGTATTCCCAAAGGGTATTGCGTTGATTGGGTCAAGACCGGAAGTTGCAAGAGAGACAATTGCCCGTACAAGCACCAACAACCTAGGGGGCGTTCTCACACTCCTGCCGGAGGTCGTACGCCTACTAGGACCCCTAGCCCGGGAGGGAAAGGTAAAGGCAAAAAGCAGGAATGCAAATTCTTTAAGCAAGGAGTTTGCAATCGTGGAGACAAGTGTAACTTCCTCCACAACGGCCAACCTGCTGCAGCCGCCCCGGGCAGCTCAGGTGCACGAGCGAGCAGCGGCGAGAAGAAGGAAAAGAAGCACAAGAAGAAAGAGAAGAAAAGTGGTAAGGGCCGCAAAGGCTCCAGGTCTAGCTCCAAGAGCTCTTCAAAGAGCGGCAGCCGAAAATCAAGTAAGTCTAGCCAAGGCTCGAAGGGTTCGCGTGGCTCAGGTCGCAAGGGTGGTGCGCCCTCCGTTCTCGCTGCAGTTTGCTTATTGGGAGCAATGTTGGCTGGCTCAGCAGCCCAAGCCGATGCATTCACGTTCCGGAAGGATATGTTGAGCAATGTCGATGTTTGCACCCCGCACTATCATGTCGCACTGGCCGCAGTGTCGTTCAATGACACTACTGAAAGTTTCACGTACCAAATTCCGAAAGGGAATGGCCTCTACCCCCTCGATGATCGCAATAAGCCAAGGGAGTATAGCCAAGTATATCCCGCCAACAGCCATTGGAAAGCCGATCCTGATTCCGTGAAGGAAGCTCAGGTAACCGCTAAGATGTTGCAAGCTGTTGTCAGTGATGAGGTCAAGGGCTGTAGACCGCAGTGTAAGTTCAAGTGCAACACTGAGTTTGGATGCAAACATTGCATCCCGGTTGGTTTGAAGTTCAACTGTGCCGCACCCGCCAGCAGCAAATCGCCGTGTCTGTGCATCGAATGGATTGCTGATACTGGCAGTGCGCAAGATCTCATCGCCCAGCGGGAGCTTGGGCAGGCTAAGGCCTACGAGTCACCTGCGCCCATTCAAATGATGACTGCAAATGGGCCAAACTCCGCTTCAGAACAGTGTGATGTTTCTGTTGACTCCATTGGGATTGAGGTCAAACCATATGTTCTACCTGATACCCCATCCGTCCTTTCAATAGGACAGCGATGCATGGAAGAGGGATTCGATTTCATCTGGAGGGCTAATTCACGACCGTACCTTAAGACTCCCGAAGGGAAGAAGGTCTATATGGACGTTAAAGATAACGTGCCGTACTTGAAGTCCTGGCATGAAAACATCAGCGTCCCTGCGCGTCGGGCCTCGTCCGGTCCTGGTAAGACGCAGATCATTGGAAGCCCCTCCGCGGCCGGAAGGCCAGCGCCGGAAGAATCATCCGAGGCTATCGCAAAGAAGCTTCGAGAGTCTGGCGACTTCTCCCATGCATCATGTTACTCCTTGTTAAACAAGGTAGCTTTCAAGGCCTCTAAGAAGCAGAGGTCTATCATCGCCAAGGACCCAAAGTCCTCTAAGAAGTCCGAGTATGTTGTGCTCGGAGCCTTCTCACACGGCGGGATGCAAGGCATCACTAACCGCAGTCACCAAAATAAGGAGCTAATGAAGTTCCTCAATGAGTATCTGAAACATCATGGTGCCAAGGGCCCCAGCTCTTCACTGTGCATTAATCATGGGTCCAGCGTCAAGGTGCACAAAGATGCTCACAATCATCGTGAACATAAGAATAACACTATGTGTTTGGGTGACTTCGAGGGAGGCGAACTTTGGATTCATGATGAGGAAATCAGCAGGGAGAACAAAGACTATGCTTCTGTTCGCACGCCTGACGGCAGTAAGCTGAAAGGCAAAGTTCACAAGTCCAAGCATCGTATGCTTACGTTTGATCCCAAGACGTACCACTGCGTCCGTCCCTGGAAGGGTGACAGATGGAGCATCACATCATACGTGAATCGTGCTGTACACAAGCTTGATGCTACACAGCTTGCGAGACTTAAAGAGTATGGTTTCAACGTGCCATCTAAGGTCTCAGCTCCGTCTTTGATCGAACCCGGTGATGAGGAAACGTCTTTGTATGACCTTGTTGCCGGAACACCTCCAGTTGAGAAAGGGGTTGAACTACGTGCGAAGCCCAAGGTCAAGACTAAGGGTAAGCCTGAAAAAGAAAAGAAAGTTGAACCACCCAAAGAACCTGATCCTCCGCCTACTTCGAAAGGAAGTGGTCATGATGACGAAGACGATATGGATTACCTCAATCGTATCCTCGAGGAGGAAGGTTCTGATCTGGAAGACATGCCTAAGGATGATCCGGGTGCAGCTCGCGCTTCTGACGGAGCCGCTGTCGCCCCAGATGGGGATTCCGAGGGCGATGGGAAGAAGAGAAAACGGGGTATAGAAGTCCTGAAAGCTGAAGCTAAGTCGCTGCATCATATGATGTCGCATCAGCCGAAGAATCCGTTCTGTGATATTTGTCAAAGGGCTAAGATGTACAAACCTCCTTCATATGCGACGGGAGGGGTGCGTACTATCGAAGCCAAAGACTTTGGTGACCACGTTACAGCAGACCACATCGTGCTCTATCGGGACAAGGACACCATCATAGAGGACTCCCGGCTGGCGCTGGTGATTAAGGACGTTGCAACAGGCTTTTGCTATGCCTACCCCTCAGCTCTCAAGTCAGCTGAAGAATGCACTGTTGCACTTCAGCACTTCACATCTCCAAAGGACGAAGTGAAGAATTTCTACAGTGATCGCGCTCCAGAACTCAAGACTGCTGCTAAAACCATGAAGTGGCGTCATGAGAAGTCTAAGGCCTACTTGCATCAGTCAAATGCGATTGCCGAAAGGCAAGTCCGGTCTGTGACCGAAGGCACTCGAACCAACCTTCTGCAGGCTGGCGTCTCGCATGTATATTGGCCATATGCGTTGGAGCATTCGTGCACCGCATTCAATATCAGTCATGTGCATGAAATGAAGTACACACCCTGGTTCAAAAGATTCGGGGACAAGTTCCCGGGAGAGCTTATTCCGTTTGGGTGTAGAATCGATTACTGGGTTGGTCCCAAATCTACTCGCAAGAACCGAGAACGTTTCGCTCCTACCTCAGAACCTGGTGTTTTCCTTGGTTATAGGTTTCAACCTGGGATGAAGTGGCGCAAAGAAATCGTGGTGTTACCTTTGAAGGAACTGAACCGTAACGATTTTCATGAGTGCCTGAATCCCATCAGTGCCTACCAGTTCAAGGTTCCGGGGGGAGACTTCACGTTTCCTATGAAGGAGAGGTACGAGCGCATTCAGGCTGGATTCTCGTCCGAGGCCGTTGAGGGCCCAGTGTCCCAATCTCTCGAAAACCAGGATGCCGAAGCACAGGATGAGCAAGTTGGCGATGATGCCGCTCCTCCTATCGCTGACCTGGCGGTCAAGCCCCCTGAAGTCATTGATCCCAAAACGGGCAAGATTGTTCCTTTACCGGAAGGTGAAAGGTTCTATGATTCAAGTGGCGTGATTGGCCGAAGATACGGCGGGACAAGGGGATCCAAGAAACCTGATTCCATACCTAGTTCTATCTGGGTTAACTTGTCCAAGAGACAGAAAGAGAAAGCCATTGATGATGAAGCACGAAAGATTGCTCTTGCAGAGCTTGACGAAGAAGTTGGTGGCTCAGCAAGCAGTAGTGCTAAGCCTTCTGCCGCCGCATTGCCTGATAAAGACTGTTGGAAGATAGAGGGGAACAAACTCACTAGGTTCCATTTTGTTCCTAGAAGAGAGCTCTTCTCACCTGATCTCACCGATTGCCCTGTTGACCTTAAGCAAATTGGCAAGGTCCGCAATTCGGTTATCTTCCCAGTCGGTGGAGTTGATATCGTCAACGATCAGGACGATTGGCGCAACGTTCGGAGGCGTAATAAGAAGACATCGTTCAAGTGGATCGGTAAAACCGAGTTTACTATCACCCCACAAGTTCCTGCCTCTGGCGAGGTCAGCGGGTCACGCCCTGAGTTTCCCGCGATGCCAGTATCGCTCGACGGAAGTCCTGAGCACAGAGAAAAGAGTTTGCCTAACTGCCCCACGTCGCTCGAAGAGATCAATGAGCTTATGGCTATGGTTGCCAGACCGGTGGGCAGAAAGGAGATTCTTAGCAATCCCAAGGCCCAAGCTGCGTTAGATGTTGAGTGGAACAAGCTCATGCAGAAGAAGGCTTGGGACATGGCTTCTGTTCGGGAATGGGAAGAGGTTTCTAAAGAAGCTAAGAAAAAGGGTAAGAAGGCCCATGTGGGGAAGGTGTTCGAAATATGCGTGGAAAAGGGAAGTGAATTGCCTGCTAATGATCCTTTGAGGAAGTTCAAGGGAAGGACGGTTTTTCAGGGTAATAATGTGCGCGATG
This sequence comes from Symbiodinium sp. CCMP2592, assembly GCA_905221615.1. Lineage (NCBI taxonomy): Eukaryota > Dinophyceae > Suessiales > Symbiodiniaceae > Symbiodinium > Symbiodinium sp. CCMP2592. Next base: position 672,347 of record CAJNDT010001990.1, read on the forward strand.
AAAACTCCGATTCCGCACTGTTCTCTGAATTGGGGTCCAGCCCCGCAACCATGGAAGCAGGAAAGGCCCTTGATGCCTATGGTCACGCTCCTGGAAATGAGTGTCAACAGGCCGATGGGAAACAGGCCTACACCCAAACCACTTTGAAGGGTGCTGACACTTGGGTTCGTCTTCCTAGAGATAGATGGCCTAAGGAGTGGATTGGTAAATACAAGGATCCTGTTGTCCGCCTTCACCTTGCACTGTATGGCCACCCTGATAGTGGAGGCTTCTGGGAACAGCATTGCGAGCGCATGCTGAAGCAGGTAGGGTTTCAGCTGGTGTTTTCAGCAGCATGGCCCTCAGTGTTCTTTCATCCTAAGTTAAAGCTGCTTCTCGCCGTTTATGTTGATGATTTCAAGATGGCGGGTCCTAAAGAGAACATGACCCGTGGATGGGAACTTATCGGGTCTAAGATTGATATGGATACGCCTACCCCGGTCGGAAGATATCTGGGTTGTGATCACATCACCAACACTTCCACCCTCAGGAAGGCCGACCATCCTTTCGCTCACGTCTTTGACAAGACCGTTCCCGATCCGGCGGCGAAGCCTGCTAGTGTTGCAGCTAAAGAAGACTACACTGAATCGTTCCCCGAAGAAGGTGTAATGGTTCGACATCATTGTCAGCCTCGCAAAGCTCTTTATCAACCCCGCGAAGCGGAAGCTTCAGCTTATGGGCTGGGGCATCACAGGTGTACCCATCTCACTGATGTTGGGAAACCCGATGTCGTTCACGAATTGTGGGATGATAACGGTAACCGCGCAAAGCGGGGGGAGCTGTGGACAGGTACCACTTATATTTGTTCTGGTTCCCATGATCGCGCCAGTGCTATGGCCGCTGTGCAACGCGTCAGGGATAAGAATGAAGCCAAGAAGGAAGCTAAGAAACAAGCATTCTATGATATCAACCAATTGGGTGACAATCAAGGTTGCATGTACAAGAAAGTTCGTGAGGTCATCTATGACATGTCGTCCTTTCTGCAACAAGCCATAGACAAGTACAAGCAACTTGCTGGTCCTGAGTACCACAATCTCAAGAAGGTCAGCACACCCTTTTATGATGATAAAATCGCTCGCCCAGTGGAAACTGAGGCCGAAGCAAAAGGCAAGCTGGCTCCCATCGCCAGTCGAGTCCTCATGAAGTTGCTCTTTGCAGCCAGAATGGCCAGATACGATCTGCTTCGAGCCGTTCAGGGGTTGGCTAGTAGGGTCACCAAGTGGTCTTCCGACTGTGATAAGGCTTTGCATAGGCTTATGTGCTACGTGAACAGCACCAAGCACTATACCATGAAGTGTTTTATAGGAGATAAGCCTTCTGAATGCAAGCTTTGGTTGTTCGCTGACAGCGACCATGCTGGTGAGCACGACAACAAATCTACGTCCGGAGGAATCCTGGTACTTGTTGGTCCCAACACCTACTACCCTCTTGCCGCTTTTAGCAAGAAACAAACGAGCACTGCACTCAGTTCCACTGAAGCAGAGGTTGTGTGTGCTAACGTTGCATTGAGAGCCTTAGGCCTTCCTTCATCCGCACTTTGGAGTGTGCTCCTGAACGCGGGGGGGGATACTGCAACGAAATCGCCCACTCCTCTGACGAGAGAGTCCAAACCATTTGTTCCTAAAACCACTCCCTTGCCCGAGTTTGGAAAGATCACTTTCACCGGCCTTCAAGAGCTTGACGATGGGCGTGTGCTGGATGTGTACAATAAGATTAAGGTGATTCCACCACCCGATAATCTCACTTCGCACCCCATTCGTAATGTTTGGCTCCTTGAGAAAGGTAAGTGGTTTGCGTACCAATCAGATGTGGCTTGGGAAGAAAGGGACATGCTTGATGAGATCCTTGAAAAGGAATATGAAGCCGGCATCTGCGTATATCGTAGATCAGTCCGGGACTATCGCCGCCATGCGGAAGCAGAGGCATACCTGCATCGTGAGATCGACGGCATCAGGAACACGGGGGGTGACTATGACAATGCACCTACCAGGAATGATACCGATATAGGGTTGATCGTGTCGGTCCCTCACTCTGTTCAGCCTGTTGTTCTTGAAGATAACCAGGCCACGATTCGCATTCTTGAGTCAGGTAAGTCTCCCGCATTCCGGCATGCTGATAAGACCCAACGCCTCAATCTAGGCTGGATCTCAGAGCAGTTCAAACGAAAGCATTATGAACTTGCTTATATCAACACCTTGCTCCAAGCTGCGGATGTCCTAACAAAACCATTCACTAGTGCTGAGAAGTGGAATAGAGCACTACAATTGATGTGTGTGGCACCGCACAAGCTGCCTGCAAGGAAATCGGCAGTGGCCACCAGCGATTCGATCGCCCGGCAGACGCCGAGGCCCGAAGCCGCATACAAAAGGATTGTGTTCGTTGTGGATTGTTCGCAGGGAACTCATTCTGCTTGTGACGTTGATATAAGGTATAGCCCCGATACAAAGGTGGTTAAGGTTAGAAATTCTAGTGAGCTTGATCCTCCTGAGACTAGGAAGGCAATCATCCAGTTAGCCAGGGATTACCACAAGGCTGGCGCCTCTGTACTTCTTTGGTTCCATCAACGGAATCCGGGGGGTACAGACAAGGATCAGGACGAGCTCAATAGCATCATGTTCTCCAAGACTTGGGCTTCGTTTGTTGACATCGCCGATGCTCTTAAGAAGTACAAAGCGAGGTTCATCATTACGTGGCCCAGGGACAGCGTGTTCTGGGGATGGCAGCGTGTCAAGAGGGTACTTGATGGCTATGGTTTTAGCAAAACTCACCTTAAGCCGATGGTTGAAGCTGCTGACTTTAAGCCTGAAGTCATTGCCCACTACACGCTAGCCTCCAACACGAAGCGTCTTGTTGAATTCTTGAGACGAGGATTGAAGGATAGTGCCAAGAAATCAGAGTCCCAACACTACTTCAAAGGCACCCTTACTGCGATCCTTGGTCGTGTTTTTGAAGATCATGAAGTCCAAAAATCAGAGAGAAATCAGACTCACGTTGTAGCTGTTGCGCTCAAGATTCAAGCATCCCCAACGTCCTCTCTTTCGCTCCTTCCCATTGCGAACATGTCCTCTGCCCAGAGCACCCGTGACGCTCTTGCACAGGGAACCGCAGCCCGGGAGGGTGTGCAGACTGCTGAGGAGTTGCAGTATGCAACGGCTGATCGTGAGGAACGCATTCAGGCGTATCGTGCCGCACTCAAAAGTGCCGACCGCCTGGCTGACGCCATGGCCGGAATCACCCACCTTGCTCGGCATGCTGACCTTGCTGAGGTGTTTGATGAACCCGGGGCTGACGCCGACGGTGATGAAATGTTCCTTGGAATCATGACGGTGAAGGAATGGCGCGACATGCGTGTGCATGCGCCGAATGCGCCCTGGACTGCATTGTACGAAGCCTGGTTCCGTCATTATGCTTGCCGCCAGGGCAACCCGTACATGCAGGACCAACGCAACACCTCCCTGACGGGATGGTCAGCCCTCATCCTTCAGCACATTAAGGATTTGGGTATCCTCGGATGGGGTGTTAACTTCGAGAATGCCATCAATAAGACGGCAATGTATGACATTTGCCATAGGGTCCACATTCTGTCAGAGGGTAGCGGTACCTTCCCACTGTTTCCTGCGAGCTCAGCTCTCTTGGACGGGCTCTACAGCCCAGCCTTGGGCAGGATTTCCGCGCCCCCCACGGCGGAAGCCGGTGGTTTCGACGGCACCGACATTCTTGTGGCCGGGGACTCATCCTTGGCATTGTGCTGGATGCAAGGAAAACGGTGTGTGAAGAAAACCACTATCTTCCCGATGATGCAGGACATAGTCCGCGCGAACCCAGAGTTCGGGGAAGTCACATGCCTGATGGAGTGGGGCAAAGGTCTCGACAGGATCGTTGATGTGATCGAGACTCACCTTGCCTCCGCTCCCCCGGAAGGGGTAGAGCTTGTGGTTTCCTGGGCCGGCAACGATGTGTATGGTAACTACGGTTACCTTGGCTACACTTGGCACTTGACGAGCCAGTGGGTCAAGAGGCCGCAGAGTGAGCTGGACGAGATTGAACATTGGCCCGCAAAGCAGCGGCTGATGGTCGAGAAGAGCGTCCGCCGTCTCATCGAGCTGCGGAAGCACACTCGTGTCAGAGGCCTGACGGTTCTCTTGGGAGATGACAACGGTCGTTTTTACAACCTGCCCAGCGAGTATGATGAAGAAATGGGTAAGTACGCCCGGCAGTTGCTGAGTGCAGGCATCAGCGTCGTTGATCCATCAAGTCTCCTGATGAGGACTACGCGTCCTGACGGGTTCCACATCGAGGTCACTGACCCGAATGTGACTGCATCCTTGCAGTGGTGGCATGCTCTCATCAGAGCCGTGTCCACCGACCGAATCATCACTCGCCGGAAGGCTGAGTTCGTCGCCAATCAGAGAAGTATTGTGTTCCGCAATCACTTCGAGCTTGGGAAGGCCGAAAAGACGCTCACGGTGCCGCCTGCTAGCCAGCGCATCCTTGAGCCATTGGACCACGCACCCATGCTTCCGGCGGAAGCCAGGGAAGAGGATGAGCAGATCGTTCTCGATCACCCTCTTCTGATGATGATGCCTGAGCCGGTCGATGATGTCGATCTCAAGCCGGAAGGCTCTGAAGAGGTGACCCAGGTTGAACACGTTCTATTCAGCCGTGATGTTGGGTCAGAGCTGCCCCTCGACCTTGTCGCCATCGATCCTGAGGCGCAAGAGGACTTTGCCTTTACGGTGGCACGTGATGTCATCAACACCACGAATGTGCTTATCCCTGAGGGAGACGCCATCGAGAAGGAGGCCGCTGACGGCATCCCCACGGTGTGGGACGAACCCCCTGAGGTTCCGGCATTGGAAGATGACCGCAGACTCCCGAAAGGCACAGTCAGGTATTCGCAGTCTCTTCGCAAAGTCGGGTCGACGCCCAAGTCGAAACCCGATCCTGCCAAGCACAGGAGAATCTCGGAGACAGTCGATACCGACGACGAAGAGGATGTCGTTATGGACCTGGATCCTGATGACACCGCTCAGCCGTCGGAAGACGCAGCTCAGCCGTCGGAAGACGTTGCTGTTGACTTCGAGCCATTCTTTGAGTGGTGGGGCTATGAAGACATCCCCGATTTTGCCCCAAGCCATCGCTACATGACAGATGGCAAGCGGCGAGCATTGAGCAATGCCATGAGCTTTTTCCTTCGTGGCTTCGCGAATAGTGCAGAGTCACAGGCACAACGGCGGCCACCGCCCATGATGACCTTCGACCCCGCAACGCGGGAGGTCGAATGGGATCACTTCAAAGAGCAATTGGGCAAACAGTGGCGCGGTCTCCGGTCGGAAGACGTCATGGAAGTGGTGAAGTATGGGAACCACGACAAAGATGACAACGGACGCTTTGAGTTGCGCGTCCTCCACTTCATCGACCACACTGAGATTCATGGAATCCGTGCATTCCAAGGGCACTGCCGCGATCTCATCTCTGACGAGACTGATCTTGTGGATATGCACAGTGACAGCTATGCTTTGTGTGACGACTACAGGCCCACCATGCATACGCGCCCTGCCGTAGGGGTCACTGGCCAAATCCACAACGACTGGGTCAGAATGCATCCGATCGGATACCATGCGACCTATTGGAGCAATTTTTCCAATATCGTTAGTACCGGTCTCATCCCAGGCGGTGTCACCCTCGGCGGAAGCACGGGGAGAGCCTTCACAATGATGGCTTCCCTCCCTCAGTGGGAAAGGCCGAACAACGCAGGCCTGCGACCTGGCGCTGAGGTTGAATTCGCTATCGACCTTCAACTCGCGTGCCTGGAAGGGTGTCGCATTCTCCTGACAAAGAACAATGTTCTGCAGACCCCAGATTGGTTGTCCAATCGCTACCTTATGTTTGCTTACGATCGCAGAACCGGGAAACCCGTATGGTTTAACCGCTCGTACGAGCCGACGCGAGCTCGGGTGTCCAAAGCCCGTGATGCATATGTCAAGCGTCAGGAGATCCTGCCGGTCTTCAACCAAGACCTCATCGAACGCGCAGCGGAAGCTGACGCCAATTGCATCATGGATTACGTTGATCTCTGTTACCCGATCCACAATGAAAATTTGGACTGGGTTGAGTTCTTGGGTATGTTCATGGACATGCAGAAGCCCTCGCACTTGCGTGAGGTTGAGCAGTTTCATGTCGATGGTCGTACCATCTGCTTTGAGCAGGGTAGTCCGCTGGAGGGAACTCCGTGCGAATGGACTTTGGATGCCCAGGTCTACTTTTCGCCCATCGGGTTGACCACCGAGCGCCCGTTGCGTGTGGAGCGCAAGCACTACTCAGTGTGCCTCAACGTGCACTTCCCAAAGCTGCGCTGCCCTGATGATAGGTGCAGGTCTCAGATGCTTGACGGCTATCTCAATTGCCCCCGCTGCCAGCGAAAGTTGTTCAACCCGAGCGACATCTCCCACATTGCGGAGCTGGCTGATCTGCGGGCGGAAGCCGCGCAAGGTGGAGCTAACCACAGTCTCCACTATCTGGCACCAAGAGCAGCTATCAACACTCGTCCACACGAGCACACCCCTCAGGGGGCCGATGTTAAGAAAAGCATCGCTGCGACTCTCAAGGAGAAGTGCAAGAAAATGGTGGCGAAAGCAGCAGAAGGGACACATGGTTCCCTGCGCCAGAACCTGAAGTACGAACCCTTCAGCGCCTTCAATGTGTTTTCGAAGGGGATGACGGTGACTTCACTCGACGAAGTCGAGATGTTCGCGCGCTTGCGACTTCCCGCCCCGGGAACGGGGACGGAGGCAAAGAGAGGCTTTGCCGGATCTCATACGTCCGATGCACGCACTGCTCTCATTTTTCCTCCCGTCGACGACATTATTCGCGGGGAGTACAATTACCAGAGGAACATCTTTCTCGAGCTGGCCAAGCACTGCTATTTCTGTTTCCAAGATCGCTTTTACTTGGTTCCTGAAATCGCCGTGTTGATCCGTGCCACTCAGTTGGCCTCTGAGGTCCGCAATCTGCGTCCTTTCACAATCCTCCGCCATGACGGCGTCGAGTACCAGCCCGTGACCGGGACTGTCCCTGAGATCATGGCCGACCTCGTCGGTTTGCTCCGCAACCATGCACACCGTGCTCTTACCAACAAGGAGCGTAGCCAGCAACGGGTTACTGTGCAAGTCGGGATAGGGCAGACTCCCTTGGAGATTCCAGCATCGCTTGGAACTATGGGCAGGTCTCAGATGCTTGAACTTCTGGGCGGTACGCGGTTCAGTGTTGAGCGTACCCGCGGCTGGATTAATCGCGAGGTGGAAGACCGAATGGTTCGACATGGTGCCACTCCCATTGGCGCCATGCGTGTGCCGCCTCCACCGCCGTCACCATCCGGAAGGACTGGTCCTGACTCGTCGCTGCCTGCAGCAACACCCAGTGTTCGGCCTCCACCGGCTCCTCCGAGCCGAGGTCGCTCACCTGGCGGTGCAGCTTCGTCATCCACGGATCGTCCGATGAGCACTTCTGTTCCAAAAGCTGCAAAGACGAAGGCAAGGCCGGCATCTGCCCGAAGCATTACGCCGCCTCCTCCAAAACCAAGTGCCAACAGACCAGTGCAGCCGCCTTACCCGCCTACTGCAAAAGCTGTTCCGAAGGCTGGCGCCGTTCGTGCACCTGAGGAATACATCACTGCAGATGAATGGGACAACTACTTTGCCGGCCGTGGCGAAGTCAGAGGCTTTGCTGTTGGCGATGCACCAGCTCCGGTTGCTGCCCCTGCTGGGCCACCTGCCACAGCCGCCGGAGGGCGTGCTCGCACTCGCTCACCGCGCCGCCATGACTATGGTGGTGGTCGAGACTATCAAGAGGCCGCGAACGACAGGTTGCGTCACCTGCGCCTGTGTGATGAGGCAATTGAGCAGCAACTCGAGAACCTGACGGTCACTCTCCCAGGCTTCCCAGCTGATCGCCTAAGGGACTGGACTGACCAAGATGGGAACGGATTCGATCCAACCCAACCAATGCCTCGCAATTGCACTCGCACAGATGCTTCGTATTGGGCAGTTCTCCGTGCCCGTTATCTTGAGGAGCTGTCGCCCAATGAAGTGCCTTTTGTGATTCCCGATTACACCGACCGGGAGGTCTTGGTTCAGCATCCAGTTGAGCAGATTGCCTGGTTCCTGCGTGGCTGGGAGGAGTTCCGCCAAGACTCCAATGGAGCATGGTACAGGGCATACTAGCCCATTGCATCCGACACCGGAAGGTGCTCCGCGTCTTGAGGGCACCGTGTCAGAAGATGCAAGAGTCGCGCGCAATAGCGACTTGCAATTTGATTCGTTTTTCTGCAGCTCACCGCACTGACGTGCTGGTTCGTCTTTCACAGCCATCGCATCGGCACCTCCGTGCATCACCGCCCTGACGGGTTGGTTCTCTGACCTGCTTAGTGGAGTGATTCGAGCTTGCATTTCAACATCTTTTGCTAGCCTCGCAAAGCGAGTGCTGCCGACGTGTAGCGTAGTTCAGAGTTACGCCTCCTCCGCTGCGCTTCAATGCGCGGGGGGTGTTTTTAATCTCTTTGTACGTTTGTCCTAGTGTCTTACCTACGCTACCGTATGGCTCAAGTATGAAAAAGGATTCGTGCGTCCTGCTGTTAACAATAGATCCCTTTAAGGAACCCTGTAGATCCCTTTAAGGAGCCCTTTAAGAGCCCTTACTAAGTCCCCTGCCCCTCCAAGTATGCTGTGTGGGGGGGTGCTCCAGCTACAGAGCTGGGATTGTACGGGGCTAGGCAGCACCAAAGCCGCAAACGTATCCCCAAGGGCCCAAGTACCCAAATAGTAGGGTTTCAAGCTCCAAAAACCAGTCAGGGTATGGATTTTGAGATCTAAAACCTTATTATTTGGGTACTTGGACCCTCTGGGCAATAATCATATACTCTCCAAAACCCTAACCTACATAACTACGATCCTAAAACCGAGTACCTGATCATTGGGTCCTTTGGACCCTTGGTGTATGACTTCAACCGTTCAACCTCATTCTCACGGGACCCAATAAACACACGCGCCCGACCACCATAACACCTCTCAGACCTTGGCATTTGTCTGTGAGCTTTTGCTTGAGCCAAGGTCAATCTCAGTTCAACAACCAGGCCCAGAGGGTCCAAGTACTCCCCATTATAGGGTTTTAGGTCCTTTTTAGGTACCAAAAACCATCCCTATGCCTCCAGGGACCTTATTATGGGGTCCTTCAGGGGTCCAGGGCCCTAACTATGGGGTGATTGGAGGGATAAGGCATAAATAGAGACTACTTGGACGGGAGGCAATGCTGTCGTCCTGGAGAATCCAAGGGTGAAGCGTGGGCTTTGCGGAGCTTGTAGGTCTCACGCCATTGAGGCTTTTGGGCTTCGGGTTTAGGGTTTAGGGTTTTGGGCTTAGGGTTTAGGGCTTAGGGTGTGGTAACGTCATGGGTGCTCGCTGGTGTGTGCACACCCAGGCCGCTCGCACTTGTGCGTAGCAGGCAGCCCACCCCAAGACCACCCAGAGTTCAAGCATTTTAGGGTTTAGTTCTAAAGTCTTCCAGGAATCCCGGCGGGGGCTTGGACATCACCGACGGAGGCCGTTAAATTCACCGGGGCCCAGGCAGGATCGAAAGCAGCACTGCATGTGGGCTTCCTGTGAGTCTGCCCCCCTCCCTGGATTAAGCTTTCGGTGAGGCTGTGCGGTTGGATTCTTATGCAGACGTTCTGTAACGCTGTCCTGGCATGTGCCGGAAGATGCAGTGGACTTTCTGTGAGGCTGTGCTGGCGGGAATTATGCAGAAACAAGCAGCACTGCATGTCGGCTTTCTGTGAGTCTGTCCCTGTATGGCGTGGGCTTTCTGTGAGGCTGTGTTAGCAGGTTCTCATGTGGCTTTTCTGTGAGGCTGTCCTGGCGGGTGCCGGAAGAAGCAATGGGCTTTCTGTGAGGCTGTGCTGGCGAATGCCGGAAGAAGCAGTGGGCTTTCTGTGAAGCGGGAACTATGCAAAAACAAGCAGCACTGCATGCGGGCTTTCTGTGAGTCTGTCTCTGTCTGGATTGGGCTTTCTGTGAGGCTGTGCTGGCGGGTTCTCATGTGGGCTTTCTGTGAGGCTGTCCTGGCGTCCGTTTGGGGGCCGTTCATGAAGGGTTGGGAGGTCAAACCCGTGTCCATTTGGGAGCCGGTCCAAGTCGGAGGGTTGGGGGGACAAACCCTTGTCCGTTTGCCGTTCATGAAGGGTTGGGGGGGTCGAACCCTTGTCCACTTGCCGTTCATGAAGGGTTGGGGGGGTCAAACCCTTGTCCACTTGCCGTTCATGAAGGGTTGGGGGGTCAAACTCTTGTCCATTTGGGAACTGGCCAAAAAGGAGGAACCCAGAGATCGGCCGACAGCCTAATGTAAATGGCACATTTTATAAGCAGAATTTGGTAACAGAAAATCAGCTGTCAGTTTCCTGGAAAGGAACACCCGCCAAGCCGTGAAGGGTTGGGGGGGTCCAACCCTTGTCCATTTGGGAGCCGCTCCAAGTCGTGAAGGGTTGGGGGGTCAAACCCTTGTCCACTTGCCGTTCATGAAGGGTTGGGGGGTCAAACCCTTGTCCACTTGCCATTCATGAAGGGTTGGGGGGGTCAAACCCTTGTCCACTTGCCGTTCATGAAGGGTTGGGGGGGTTAAACCCTTGTCCACTTGCCGTTCATGAAGGGTTGGGGGGTCAAACCCTTGTCCATTTGGGGGCCGTTCATGAAGGGTTGGGGGGTCAAACCCTTGTCCATTTGGGAACTGGCCAAAAAGGAGGAACCCAGAGATCCGCCGACGGCCTAATGTAAATGGCACATTTTATAAGCAGAATTTGGTAACAGAAAATCAGCTGTCAGCTTCCTGGAAAGGAACACCCGCCAAGTCGTGAAGGGTTTGGGGGGGTCCAACCTTTGTCCATTTGGGAGCCGCTCCAAGTCGTGAAGGGTTGGGGGGTCAAACCCTTGTCCATTTGGGAGCCGTTCATGAAGGGTTGGGGGGTCAAACCCTTGTCCACTTGCCGTTCATGAAGGGTTGGGGGGTCAAACCCTTGTCCATTTGCCGTTCGTGAAGGGTTGGGGGGGTCAAACCCTTGTCCATTTGGGAGCCGCTCCAAGTCGTAAAGGGTTGGGGGGGTCAAACCCTTGTCCATTTGCCGCTCATGAAGGGTTGGGGGGTCAAACCCTTGTCGAAAGGACGTGCTGGCAAAAACCCCCGGGTTTAGGGTTTCTACCTTTACCACTCCGTGGGAGGTGTCCGAGGGGCCGGCATGCATGGTGCCAGTCGCCTAGCTTTACCTAGGCTCCGCGTACGCGTTTTCTGCCGCTCGCGAAGCTCGGGCCGCTTCGGGCTCCGCGGTGGCGGTTGTCGAGCCCTCAGCGAAAGACTTTAGGGTTTAGGGTTTTGGGCTTAGGGTTTAGAGTTTTGGGCTTAGGGTTTAGGGTTTAGGGTTTTGGGCTTAGGGTTTAGGGTTTTGGGCTTAGGGTTTAGGGTTTTGCGTGTTGGGCTTAGGGTTTAGGGTTTAGGCTTTGGGCTTCGGGTTTAGGGTTTTAGGTTTAGGGCTTAGGGCTTCGGGTTTTGGGTTTTGGGCTTAGGTTTTGGGCTTAGGGTTTAGGGGTCAGACTTATCGTGAATATCCTCCGTGGTGATTTGGGCTTGGGCTGGCATTCGCGGACCAGTATCTACGGGTCTCTATCGGCGCGCATATCTTTATCTGTCAGTGGTGCTACATAGGGGCCGGAATAAATTGAAATAGTATTCCTGTATGGTCCCTAATGTAATCACAATAACTTCTTTCGTCCACACCCACACCCAAGCCCTATGCTAATTAGTAAGGCCCGCATAAGTTTGTGCCCGCCGACAACGTTGGGCTTAGGGGCTCGCATGCCTTGTTGCTTAGTGGAAGGTGGAGAGTTTGTATTTTATTCCGGTTCTGGGACATGCTTCAAAGGATCATGGGTTGTGGGATCTTAGGATTCTATGGATTGGGACGGAAGGCTTCGGCAGAGGGTCAGTGTGTTTCTTACTTAGGGTGTAAGGTTTAGGGTTTAGGAAGGGTTTAGTCCCAACTATCTACATCGAAGCTTGCTGTAAATGTGCAGAGGGTCTGGACCACTTTATGTTAAGTACCGGAAAAAGGCACCGTGCAAGTTGTTTTGAGCACGGAGTGCAAATCAGGTATAATACAAGTATCGCACAACAAGAAGCAGTCCCGGCAGGGTCGGAGTTGGTTTCAAAAGACTATCGTCATCACGACTTTGGTGACCTACTCCGGCCTTTGTTTGCGGACATTTGTGTCAGAGAACATTGGGACAAGAACCCAACAGTTGCATGCGATGCTGAGAAACTTCAGCGAAGAGCAGCAGGCCGTTTTCTAGGTCGTCTCCTCATCGCACATCGTGGCCTCATCGCCGGCTCGGAGTACTTGTGTCGTACGGACCATTAATGGGTTGTGGGAAGGGGGTCGGGTATAGGGGGCCTTATAATGCCCAGAATGAGGACCCTAATTGAGGAAGTATAGTCCCCTACCCCCCTCCCGCTTACCCCGCTAAGGGTCCCTGTGATTGCGCCGCCCTGACGTGAGGCCCGATCAATTTGCTTTCCAGACTCTGTCCTCTTCTGGGAGGGTCGGGGGACTTAGTGAGTAGTGATCTTACAGACTTAAAAGTACCATAAAGGTCCCTTTTTAGGCACTTATAAGTCTACTTATAACCTACTTACTAAGTCCCCCGACCCTCCAAGTTGGGCCGAGTACCCAGCAGCCACGCCTGGACTCAAGGCACGAATCGGCGAGCCGATCCACACCTGGGTGGTTGTCAAAATTATGGTTCCTTTTCCGGTACCCTAAATATTAGGTGCCGTATTATCATAAGGACCCCAAAAGGGTTTAGGGTTTAGGGTATAAGGACCCCCAAAGGGACCCCAATTTTGACAACTACCCACCTGGTCCCCTAAGTTCGGCGATCGAGACCGGCAAGATGCTGTCTTGCGCGGAGATGGAGCAAGAGCATGGTTCCCCCGCTCCGTAATTGTAGCCTTAACCCCACGTAACCTACCTTTTTCAAGGACTTGTATAAGGAAATCATATTAAGGAGCCCTAGAAAGGTAGGTTCCTGAGGGTCCAGGAGAACCTAGACCCCCAAAAGTAGGTAAAATAATGGCCCAAAACCTATAAAAGGCTATTATTCTACATACTTTTGGGGTCCAGGTATATACATATAGTAGTCACTGTTGCACGTCATGTTGAACCCAGACTTTGCCCTGACACTGCTTTGATTGAATTTGGGGGTTCCATGTTGTCAGTAACACTCATCCTTAATAGGCTGGTGTCCAGGATAGGAAGGGCTTCTAAGGATTCAGAAGTCTGAAACCAATGCAACCCCTAAACCCTCAACCTTAAACCCTAAACCACAGAAGTAAACCCTAAACTCCTATGGTACCCTTATAGTAACCCTATGTAACCCTGATAGATCCCTTAAAGGAGCCCTTAAATGAACCCGAAACTATGTAGTGAAATCCGAAGCTGCCGCCCTGCGAGGTTGTCTTCTTTCTTCACGCCCTCTCCGTTGCAAAGGGTGCCGGGCTTATCTGGGAGATTGCTGGATATGGTACCTTTTTGAGTCCTCATTACAATACGGCACCTAGTATTTAGGGTACCAACAAGGGACCCTAATTTTGGCAACCGCTGAGGTGAAGGATGTAGGGCATTCCTCAGGGGTTCAGGGTTTGGGGTTTAGGGCGTTTCAGGAGTATAGGGTGTCGTTTTGCTGCTACTCAAAATTACTTGACCTTGGCAGTCCAAGCCTCCTTGTTAAGTGCTTCTTGGAACACCAGCAACGCCTGCAAGCCTCCTCTACCCATAGGCCCCAAAGTAGTTCCTTTTTGGGATTACCTTATAGGATTCTATGTATGAACCCCAAAAAGGAACTACTTTGTGGCCTTAGGGTAAAACATTCTTCCTCCTCACTTCACGTCCACAACCCAAAAGCTAGAAACCACCCACGAACCCAATCCCACAACCCCAAGCCCACAACCCGAACCCGAGCACCCCCTAATTCCCCAGACCCGGAACCCCAACACCATCGACCCACGACAATCCAAACCCGAAGCAGAAACCTGATTGACTGATTGACAACCACTCGGATGCGTCAAGACGGTTCGGGGAGTCGCATCAGTGGACCCCGAAGCGAAAGCCACCAAATGTTCAGACAGCCAGCCAGGTCTGGGAAGGAAGCTCGTCCTCCCGCCCTTCATGTGGATGCCCTGCTTGGTTTGTTGGGTGGTTGTGGGTTTGCGCTTTTAGGGTGGTTTGGGGGGCGTTAGGGATTTTGTGGGTTCGGGCGTTGGGTTTGGGGTATCATAGAGTGGTGGGGGTTAGGGGATGTTGTGGGTTTCGGGTTCAGGAGTTTAGGGTTTAGGGTAATGTGTCTTGTGGGTTGTTGGATCGGGGTTTGCGGGGTGTAGAGTTGTATGTGTAGGGGCTTACATGTAAGAGTTCGGGGTCTTGATTAGGTTCGGCAGGGAATCTAATCCCTAAGCGTGCTTCGAGTCTTCAGTTCTCTCAGTAACGTGTGTTCTGTTTCATTATCGCGTAGTAACCGCGTAGTGTAATACATGTGCCAAAATAAATACCAACACCATTTTGCGGGATTCCTTATTATGGATATAGTACCACGGGCCCCAAAACCCTATTCTAATTATTGAGGCCCCAAAATTAGGTAGTGAAGCACATCGACGGAGTGACCCCTTCAAGTTTTGAGATGGCAGAACTCTGAGTCCTGAAGTAAGTAAGACTGTACTTTCCAACCAACTCATAAACCACCTCAGGTGACAGTTATCAAATCCCCAAACCCATATCTTCAACTGCCCAGAACTCAACTTATGAACCCTGAATCCCAAGAAACCCTCTTCTACTTATTCAGACCCCTACATTAAGCCCATGATACCCCTTATACAAACCCTTCTAGGGACCCCTTTTCAGAAACCCTCTTCCACTTATTCAAGCCCCTACATGAAATCCCCCCATAATACCCCTTATAGTAACCCTAATAAAATTAGCAGATATCATTTCCATTTTCTAAACTGTAAACATGCCAACCCCCCATAGGCCACCCGAAGATCCAAAACCATAACAACCTATACCTCAACTACCAAGAGACCCATATGATGGAATCAGTAGAATCATTAGAAGACTCATACACCACCCCATAGAAATCCCAACCTCAAACCCATGCACCGATACCCCATAGAAAAAAACATTTTCCCCAACCCGAAATCCCTAAGTTTGAGAATGGAAACGGTATTCTCTAATAAAATATATATCTATAATTGGAACAAGGTTTAGGAGTAAGGTTGAGCAAACAACATCAACTACTTGTCCACATGGTCGTCTTTCCGTATCAAGCACGCCTCATGTCTTCCAACATTCAACTCTCAATCGTTGTGGTGCTTACCGTATTCTCCCAGACATCACGACGGCAAGGCGGTTTTATTCTGCCAGTCAGCGCCGGCTACAAGCACGTTCCCGTGCTGTGTCAGTCGCGTTTCACTCTGCCACAGCTTCAACGTGTTGGATGCCTGTCCAGAATCACACATAGACGGAGTCAGACTGCCACATCCCCACTACACTACGGTAAGTTTCGAGTTTCCTGCAGCCATTATGGCAATGGTGTCGCGAGGAAAGGTGGTTTGATAGCCTGCGGTGCATGCACCGGACATGGGCAGCGTCACTTACCCGCAGGATTGGGACCAGTTTTGGCAGTCGCAGCTGGCGATGGTCATACTTGTGCAGTGCGGGCAGATGGTCGGCTCATCTGTTTTGGAAGCAATGTATATGGGCAGTGTGATGTGCCAGCAGATTTGGGACCAGTTTTGGCAGTCGCAGCTGGCTACTATCATACCTGCGCAGTGCGGGCAGATGGTCGGCTGATCTGTTTTGGAAGCAATCCATATGGGCAGTGTGATGTGCCAGCAGATTTGGGACCAGTTTTGGCAGTGGCAGCTGGCTACTTTCATACTTCGGCAGTGCGGGCAGATGGTCGGCTCATCTGTTTTGGATGGAATCGAAACGGGCAGTGTGATGTGCCAGCAGATTTGGGGCCAGTTTTGGCAGTCGCAGCTGATGGTCATACTTGTGCAGTGCGGGCAGATGGTCGGCCCATCTGTTTTGGATGGAATCGAAACGGGCAGTGTGATGTGCCATCAGATTTGGGACCGGTTTTGGCAGTCGCAGCCGGCGCTTGTCATACTTGTGCAGTGCGGTCAGATGGTCGGCTCATCTGTTTTGGAAGCAATGTATATGGGCAGTGTGATGTGCCAGCAGATTTGGGACCAGTTTTGGCAGTCGCAGCTGGCGATGGTCATGCTTGTGCAGTGCGGGCAGATGGTCGGCTCATCTGTTTTGGAAGCAATGTTTTTGGGCAGTGTGATGTGCCAGCAGATTTGGGACCAGTTTTGGCAGTCGCAGCTGGCTACTATCATACCTGCGCAGTGCGGTCAGATGGTCGGCTCATCTGTTTTGGAAGGAATCAAGATGGGCAGTGTGATGTGCCATGAGATCTGGGACCAGTTTCGGCAGTCGCAGCTGGCTTCGAACATACTTGAGCAATGTGAGCAAATGGTCGGTTCATTGGCTCTGGACACAACAAAAGTGTGCAGTATAATGTAGCCAACCGCTGACCATGCAGAAAAAGCGATACTGAGTGCCAAGGTGACCTTAGCCCTTTTTAACTGGTCACTAATTCCCTTATGGTAATCCTTGTAGACCCCTCTAAAGAAACCCCATTCTAATGGTCATGGCCCCTTATAAGCCCCATAATTCCAGTAGCTTTCACCGGCATGGCCAAGTCGGAACGGCAATAGGGTTTAGGGGTTTAGGGTTTAGGGTTTAGGGGTTTAGGGTTTAGGGTTTAGGGTTTAGGGGTTTAGGGGTTTAGGGTTTGGGGTTTAGGGGTTTAGGGGTTAGGGTTTAGGGCTTAGGAACTCGTACGAGCACCAGCCGTCGGGATAGCGGCTCGAAACACCCTCGAGCGTCCGATGATTACCTTCCCCTAAGGCTCCGAAGGGGGTCATGGGCTTTCTGGGGGATAAACCCTAAACCCTAAACCCTAAACCCTAAACCCTAAACCCCTAAACCCTAAACCCCTAAACCCTAAACCCCTAAACCCCTAAACCCTAAACCCTAAACCCCTAAACCCTAAACCCCTAAACCCTAAACCCTAAACCCCTAAACCCCTAAACCCTAAACCCCTAAACCCGGGTTCGGGCTTTGGGGGCTAAGGTTTGGGATCTCACTACCATGGTCCAGGAGCCTTAAGGTCGACCCTATAAAAATTTTGACCTATCTTGTTTTCAATATTTTTCTATGGTATAAATATCAAAAGGGTAGAGGAGGGACCCCTGATAAGGACCCCTAGGTATATACCCTTCTTAGGAGCCATTATATACCCATTCTATAGCCCATTATAGGGTAGGGGTCCCCATTAAGGGTCCCTCCTTTTCCCCTTTGAAAATATGTTGACTCTAATTGCTCACTCTTTCTTGTTCATTAGGTTTTCGCTTCCTAAATATCTTAACTTCATCCCCTACATCTAGTTCTGGATATATGCGGCTCTTTTTCCCCTTCATAGTTAAATCTAGTTTCACTTTGAACTGATTACTGGGTTTCCGGGCTTCCTTTGGTGTAAATCCCGTTGCCGAGTGCTTCATTTGATTATTATAGGTTAATAATGTTTCTAGTGTATAATCTGGCCATTGGATGTTTTTTTTTCCTTTTTTTCTCATCCGCTTCAACTCTCCTATACAACATATCTTTAAAAGTACGGATGGCTGTCGCGCTAAGATTTGGGTGCGCCCTCGTTCTATGATGTTCTATGTTCTCATCCTTCAAACACTTCTGTAAAGCCTCCTTCTTCATTGCTCCCTCGTCGTCTGTATAAATTGTCTCGGGTATCTTTCCCATCTTGTTCAAAGTTTAAACACTCAATCATCCCACTAGCTAAATCCTCTTCCTTTTTCCTTTTATAGGCATTACATACATACTTTTTTCAAGTACATCAAACATTAGCATACCCACCCTAAACTTTTTGTTCATCCGAATCGTTTATAAAAAAACAATTCCATTTGATATTCATAGGTGGAATGGGGGGGCGATAAAACTGTTTTGTCCTACCGGCTTTTTTGCTCAACGTTTTATCTAAAAGACTCGTTAGTATCGCCCATTGTTATAGTGTTGTCCTTCTCGCCTGCTTCCGCTAATTTTCTGGATTTGGAACCATAACCCGCTTTATCAAAATATGCATCATTAAAAATTTTCTGTTTCTCACTCATATAAATAAGTAACAAAAACAACGGTTTAATATAATTAATTAAATCTTCGGCTTAGTTCAAGGGTATTAGGCATAATCACTTTGCATTCATTCATATCGTATTTGGGAGCTCCGCGTTTCTTTCCGCTAGGTTTCTTGTCAGTACTGATTTCGGTAATTTGCGTTGGTGTCAAGTCTTCCTCGCTTATGTTCATTTCTTCTATGTATTCCTTAAGTTTGTTCTTTTGGTTGTGCCTTTTGCTTGCTTCGCGCTTCTTTCGCATAAACTGCTCGTCTTCCCTGCGCTTGGCATAGTACAAGCGCTGATACGATGCCAGTTGTTCTTAATCTCATCCATTGTCATATCCTCGGGACTTTTAAAACTATTCATATTGCTATCATTAGCTTCTTATCTTTAGATATGCTTTTCTAGATCCAGCAAAAAATTCTTTGGAAAAAACATTTGAAAATAAGTTCAGTTTATATTGAAATTATTTCGTATATGAGCAAAAATATTAAGCATAACACGAAAGCACTACAGACAACCTACAATAATTACAAGAATCGTTTAACACAAGGCACCAAAGCAAAAATGCAAAATCCAATTAATTTTTATGAAGAACGTAAAATAGCTCAATTCGCCACCGCAGATAATTTAATTAGACAGTTTATCACCGCAAAAACGGCAAACACAAGACGAAGGCAAACAACGCATACGACAAAATCCATGACAAACACCACGACCAAGAACCACTGGGCAACGAATGCGGGAAGCAAAGAAGGAACACAAAAGACGAAATACTTCTAACACCTCTGAAGGACGAAAAAATGAAAAGGAGCTCCAGACGGCATTTAAAGACAGTAAAGGCAGGCTCCACGTTATTTTATGGAAAGGACCTAAAACATTGAATGTACAATCTATTAATTGCATAGATGACATAGTTAGAAAAAAGGGTATTTCACACCGAGAAGGACACTGCGAGACTGTTTATTAAGTTGTTTCAAACCTTACAAACCGACCGAGAAGCATATGACAAGTTAGAATTTCATAAGGACTACATTGATTGTATTAAACTACTCAGTGTAGAACGCGCTGATGACGATGCCAATTTTGACCCTAAAAACGAAAAACTAACAAATACCGCTAATGTAAGTATGTATAATATCTACATCCAAACGCCTTTAGACCCCGAGTTTGAAACCTTTAAGGAAGCAATAAATGCAAAACACCACAAAGAAAACGATTGTTGGTTTAACACCATAACTGATTGGTATAAGGACATGCTAACAGGTGAAAAAAGACGAGAGAATAACAGATTAACAACAGAAAGTATGTTGAAACTGATGAATAAGACCGAAGAGGATTTTAAAACGAACGGGGCATCAATACAGGATATGTTGCCAGTGTTTGAACACTACGGCAATCAAGTAAGGATATTTAAATACTTCATCAAGCCGATTTTCAAATACTCACCGACCAAATGCAACCACCATATACCAACATTATATGCCATGCCCTAGTTAAGAATAATCATATCTACACAGCAAACGACAACCTACAGATGTTAAGGCAACTGGTGGCAATCCGCGAAAATCAGGATGTATCGGTTAAGGCATCCCCAGATTACCACATAAACGAGAAAGGCGAACCCACTGAATGTAAAATGATACAGTCCTTAAATGACTTTAAGAAATTCAGACAAAGAGACGAATATACTCTAATTTATGATGGTAATGATTTAACCCAGTTATTTTACGAAAGCAAGATGGCAGGGTATGAACCGCAAGTGCGCTTTCAATAAGCCCTATAAACCCTATAAGCCCTAAAGCCCGAAAGCCCTAAGAATAAGGGGACCTTGATACATGTGATAGTTACCTAGACCATTTTTTGGTGGGTTCCTGATTATAGCTATAGTATGATATACCCCGAAACCCTATTCTAATTAGTAAGGCCCTATATTACACAATTCCCTAAAGCCTAGACCCTGAACACTAGAGCCCATCATCCAAGGATGGAAAACCAGATGGCCGAGCTGCTTTCCTGAGATCATAACCCTAAGGGTCCATGTAGCCAAATAGGGTTCCTTTAAGGGTCCCGTTTTGGGTTCATAAGGGTTCATTTGTGTTTAGGGTTTAGGGGTCCATGTATGCAAATAATACACTTTGGGCCCAATGTATGTAGAACTCCGGCTATCCAGGGTTTCAGCTTCAGGGTTGGGTCGTTTAGTCCAACGGGCTTCAGTGGCTTGCTAGCCGTACAGTCCTAGAATTGCTGAAGCTTTTATGGCAAGGGTTCAGGGTTTAAGGTTTAGGGTTGAGGGTTTGGTGTTTTGGGCTTGGGGTTTAGGCCGTAAGGTTTAGGGTTTAGGGCTTAGTCTTGAACAGAACGAGTTTATTTCTGATTTCCTTAGAGATCTTGGGGGTGTTCTTTTTAGTTGCTTGACCCCTAAATCGTTTAAGATGCCTGCCTGAATACTGTTCTCTACTGTTCCGTATTGTAGCAAATAAGCTAGAAGCGGCCCTCACCATGTAATAGTGACTAACAGGATTGTATTAGGGCCCTATTATACTTCTATTATACCACTATTGCAGGGTGGGGGCCCCTTCTAACAAATAAGTATAGTGTATGTTGTTTTACACCCCAAAACAAGCTTATTCAAATTCAACAGGCGGTTTTTCTGTACTAGGTTTTGCGTTGTGGTGGTAGGTTTCATGACATTTGTAGGGTTTGTTAGGCCTGTCAAAGTTCTATCCCCGCCTCAGCAAATGGTTCTTATGATCAAGACTTTTATATCCACTAAGTGCGTACACCGCCGTTTTACCGTCCCCAAAGAATCCCAATTAAATCGTCAATCTACAGCCCCCACCCTGCGATAAGATCCATGTGGCCCTTCACACTTCTTCCAGCCTCGCGAATGCTAGGACCTAAGACAGATCAGCAGAGACTCCACGACGCGAAGCACCGACATGTACGTCGACATGCATGGAGCAGATGATGCAAACGAGGTAAATGAAGAGCAGTCGATGCTGTTTCTGAATGCGTGCCTCTCTGCGAATATGCAACCTGTTTGAAGACATGCCACTCCTAAAATGCAGTGTAGCAATGTTGCAATCTCTACGGACCGAGCTCGAGAGGTCGAAGGCAGTGGAGTCGGGGCTCACGGGGTCTATGAAGGGACGTGAGGAGCAAGCAACTGCGAAGAATAAAGAAATGGCACGCCTTTTGTCCCTTGTGTCGGCAAAGCAGCTTAGCAGTAATTCTGCTGGTGTTGCACACAAGATGCTATGCATTTTGACTAGAGGCGGAGATGCTTTGCTCTATAAATCCCACACCCGAAGCCCCAAACCCCGGAAGTGCCAAGCCCTAGAACACTTAAGCTGACACCTCATAATTACCAAAGCCTGAGCGCTAAGGCCCATCAACATTCAACCCGAAAGCCTCGAAACAACACGTTTGAACCTTACAGCTCTCACCCTAAACCCAACCCAAGACGACAATCAGACCTTCTTGAGTCTTAAAACCCTAACCTGAAGCTCTGGTCCTTGAAACGAACCTTATTTCAACACAGACCGCCGGCGAGGTCCCAGCAGTGGTTTCCCTTCGAACATTTCTTCGACATCGAAGCCTTACAGGCCTAGGGTTTGCACATCCAGGTGCTAAACCCTAAAAACCTTGCAAACCCTAAACCCTACAAGCCCTGAGCCCTAAACCCTATAACCCTAAATCCCATAAACCCTAAACCCTATACGCCCTCTATGGAAGTTTCCGAAAACAGGGGGCCCTAATATAGTCCTTATTAAAAGGACCCCCAAATAAGGTACCCCCATTTTCGGAAACTCCCATATACAATATATATGTGTATATATATATATATATATGTATATACATATATATATATACTCTCTCTCTATATATATATATGTATATACATACATATTTATATATATATATATACACCCTATTATAGGTATGAAGTGTTGCCGACCTCGGTCTTCTAGTCTTGAGCTTCATCTCCAGTGTTTGGGCGCAGGGTGTTGGCTTCAGGGCTCCACGTGGTTCAACCCCTTCCTTTTTAGGGTTTAGGGTTTAGGGCGGCTGATGATATAAGTCCTGCATTACCCACAAAAAGGAATATACCATAAATTCCCATAGTTTAGGGTCCTTAAGGCAATGCAGGATTTATATCATGAACCGTAGGACTGACTGTAGGGTTATTTGAGGAGAATTGTCGGGTTTTTAAGTTGCCTTGGCCTGTGGAGTCCCGTGGTTTCGGATGCCCCAGTCGTGGCGCTCAAGGTTCATAGGTATGGCACGCGATGGTTTGTATACGTTCATGTTATAGTGTACGTGGGAAGTCTAGTGTATGTAGGGATGTAGGCGATGGTTTTGGGATTCTGCTTTCATGGTTAACATACTTGTCGTTTACGAATATGTTGGTCGTAAGAGCCTTTTAAACTGTTTCAGGGCTTTGGGTTTAGGGTTTGGGGAGCCTAAATATTAAAACACAGGGGATATCCATCCGTTCGTCGTCTAGGCTCCACTATAAGGCCCGTCTCACCTCGGATGATTGATTACGCAGAACAATGCACTAAACCACCAAAGCCCAGATTCTTTGAACTCGTAGTGAGGAGAAGTGGGTCTTCCTTGAGAGGAGAACTGGGTCTTCCTTGAGAATCGTCGTCTGGGTCGTTGCTGCCTCATAACCCCGGCAGTTTGTTAACCATGCTTGGGTTTAGCAGCAATAGTAGTTGCATTGTGGCCTAGGCAGCTTACAGAGAAATTCAGCGAAGAACAAGCAAGCAGACCAAGCACCCTGAAAACCCAGCACCCTAAACCCCAAACCGTGAAACCTAGCCTGAACCCTCAACCCCAAACCATAAACCCTAAACCGTTTGCAGGCGCGCTTCGATGTTATCCGTCTCGAAGATTTTCTGTCATGGGAGGACTTGGCTCACCCAGGCCGGGCATTCGAGGACCTTGGGGTTTAGGGTTTGGGGTTGGGATTCAAGAGTTACTGCTCACATCCTATACAGGCATTACAGCGGATAAAAGATTGTTGGGGTTTGGGGATCTAGGGTTCTTCTTAGGGGTTTTTAGTAAAGGGCTCACATCGCGTGTAGGTATTATAGCCTGAGGGAGGGAGCAAGATACAGGGGTTTCAATGTTGAAGATAGGGACATTCGCATAAGATAGAGAGCCTCAGGTTTGTTCAAGGAGCTTTTGGTCTTAGGTGTGTTCAGTTTTCAACGTAAACCCCAAAAATTAAAGCATGGCCTGGTGCTGCGGTTAACCCTAAACTGCTTCAACCCTAAACCCTAAACCCTTAACTAAACCTTAAACTTAATTAAACCCTAAACCTTAAAAACCGCTAAACCCTGAACCCCTAAACCCTTTACCCCTAAACCCTAAACTTAATTAAACCCTAAACCCCTACACCTTAAAAAACGCTAAACCCGAAACCCCTAAACTCTTAACCCTTAAACCCTAAACCGTAAGACCATTCTCTGTACCCTACTTGAAGGCTCATGGGACTTAGTAAGTAAGGTTATAAGTAGGTTATAATTAGGATAACCCCACTTAGGGGACTTATAACCCCAATTATAACCTACTTACTAAGTTCCATGATCCTCTAAGTACTCCCTAAACCCTATAGACCCCTTTTAAGGAACCCTATAGATCCCTTTAAGGAACCCTACACTTACTAAGTCCCATGATCCTCTAAGTAGTCTCACAGCACGGGAGCCTAAGCCGAGGAATGTGTCAATTTTCCTGCTCCGAGGTTAACCTGGACCCTGTGAGAGTTCTCTTTTTAGGGTTCCTTGTTTTGATCTCCTAATTATGTATAATAAATAAATGTATATATATATATAGATATATATAGATATATAGACACAGATGCAACTCCTTCATGAGGTAGGTTGTCCAAGGTCGAGGAAGAGCTTTTTGCGGTTTCATGTTTAGGTATGCGGACATGTAGGCTGTAGGGTGAAGTGTCGCAGTCGGAGAAGGCTGCTGGATATAGTTTGGGATTGCCGTGTCCTGTAAAAGCCCGAGAAACCAACTTGTAAAAGCCCGAGAAACCAAATGAACCATTCCCTAAGGCTCCATGTACCCATATAGCATATACTTAGGCCTTAAAGTACCTATATAGGGACTACTTTGGGGCTTAAGTATCTACTATAAAGGTACATGGAGCCTCTGGGATATCTGTGATACGAGTTTAGGGTGCTTTGGCCTGTTCCAGCAGCAGGTGGGCAGAAGCTGTGGTACTACTTCTACCCACCCTACTTGGCCACCTGGACATCCAATTCGGAGCGGTTTAGGGTTTAGGGTTTATAGCAAAAGCCAGAAAGTTGGAATATGATTATCCTAATCCCTGTATGGTAAATTATAAGGTATCCTACCCTGAGACCATATTCCAACTTTCTGGAGTTCCCTGTAGGGTCTAAGCCTTGAAATGTAAGCTTCAAACCGAAGCATGCTAAGCCTTACACTAGCCATAAAGCCAAATCAGTCAAACATCCGAGATCCTAAGCCCCAACGACCTATACAGTAAACCCCAAACCTAGCTTGTCCTTTTTCATGCTCACCTCGGGGCCGTCGCGGCCTTTCGCATTGCAGTCTATGGATTTAGTGTAAATCAGGATTGAGTGTTGGTGTGCTCAGGCTGTACCCTTGTTTTGTAAAAAGCCATTTGGACAAGTTGCGAATGGACTCTTGAACAAACAGCTAGGTTCCAAAACTGAATGACACACTTGCAGAATAGCCTCAAACTAGCTGCGTGTTGGCTTGGCAGGACATTGGTCCAACATTGTGGCTGCACTTGTTTTTTTTTTTGGTGGAGTGGCTGTCTTTCACAATGTTAATCTCAGTTCGTGTTTTGCCACTCTCTGAAAGCTCTGCAAGTTTCTTTTGGAGCACCCTATACTTGCTTGTTCTCGCATGTCTTCACTACACGAGTGCGCTGGGTAGAGGATCTGCACCACTATGTTGCCAGAATGCCCTTTCATGTGTGATCATACCTTCCGAGTCAGGGTGTTCTGATTCGTAAGGTTTTGAGATTTTTGGGTTGTTTTAATCAAATCTTGGATTGTGGGTTGTGGGTCTTGCTGTTCGGGGTTGCAGCGTGTAAGGGTAGAGGCTCATGGGCTAGTTGCCAAATGACGAGCTGATGCGAAGGCCCTACACACGCAAGGATGTACGTACTCGATCTCGGCACTCCACCCACCGCCGAAGTAAAACCTGACAAACCTAACATTGCAAGATTGCAAGCCAATTGCAACAAGCCCAAGCCCCAAACCCCTAAACCCCAAAGGCCATTCGCTAAACAATGCTACGAGCCCCGGCGCAACCCGTAGTGTAGGGTTTAGGGTCCGGGTTTTACGCACTCCAAAACCCTTGAATTCTGAATTGAAGCCTTATCCAGACAGAACCATACTG
This sequence comes from Symbiodinium sp. CCMP2592, assembly GCA_905221615.1. Lineage (NCBI taxonomy): Eukaryota > Dinophyceae > Suessiales > Symbiodiniaceae > Symbiodinium > Symbiodinium sp. CCMP2592. Next base: position 698,144 of record CAJNDT010001990.1, read on the forward strand.
GGGCTGTGTAGCAGTGTAGCAGCGCGTCTTTTTGCTTTCACATCTCGTTTCCCTACAACTATAACTTGGTAGGAAGTCGTGTATTTTCTCGGTGCTGTTGTTCAGTTTCCGGCAGCTTCCGGAAAGCAAGCAGACAAAGTCCTGTGCCGAGGTCGAGCAGGCGCCGTATGCTTTTCGCGGCATCCACTTCAAGCGGTACATGTGCCTGGGGAAAATTAGTTGACTTTCATCCTAACCCACCTTAAGCACTAAACCCACTCTTGGGTGTTTAGGTCGTGGGGCAAGTTTATGATCCGGCGCTTTGGGTTTAGGCTGCGTTCTCGGGTAGCGTCTCTCTGCTACGGATTGAGGGTCTGGGCGTGCCGGGCCTGAGGAGGCTTAAGGCTTTAAATGAAGTTCAACGTTCAGGGCAACTCTGCAGGTTTAGGGTTTAAGGTTTTCAGGACCTGAATAAAAAGAATCCTAAACCCTACACCTCTAGCAAAAAAAAACCCTCAACCTGAAGCCACAGAAAGCCTAATCCCTACGTCGCAAGCGCGGCAGTTGCCATAGGAACTTGTCCTTTGCCGCGGCGAAGCGCATGTCGCCCTTTCAAGAGGCCGGAGAACTTGTGCGGTCATTTGCTGTTGCTTGGGGTGGGCGCGTGCATGTGCGTATGCGTGTGTGTGCGTGTGCCTGTGTGTGTCTATATATATATATATATATATATGTATATATATATATATACATACTGTATATACATGTGTATGCACACAATCTACACGTACATGCCCGCACTTTATGTATACATATATATATATATATATATATACACACACCCTAAACACTTATTTCAAGCAAGAGTGATTCTTAGGGTCCAGACGGGTTCAGGGTCTGCGGGACTCAGCCCAGCAAAAGGGTTGAAGGCGTAGGATTTGAGGATGGCTTGTTGGACTCTTGCCAGAAATGCTCTAGACTCTAGACCTGAGCCTGTCGAAAGGGAGGGGGAACATCTCAGGATCCAGGTTTAATTAAATTAGGACTTTAGGATTTAGCATTGTGGGTTTAGGGTTCAGGCTTTGTATAGGGCGTTGGCGAGCCCGAAACACCTAACCCAGACTCCGTAGTCTGTGCTTTCAGGCGGTGGACTAAGCGACCCGGGCATTGTTTCTTGGGTTGCTGGGCTCATGGATTTTGTTCTGTTTCAATCGAGCCGAGTCCAGGCTTTGCTGTTGTATAGGGCCTCTGGCTATGGCACAGGGGTTCCGGAGAAGTTGTCGTTCGGACGACTGTGGAGGTCGGATTAGACGAGGTATCTCGCATTTCATTTACCATAGTTCTTGAAGCCCTACATCATTTTCCCCCATACCTGATTGTTGTAGGAACCCTCATGGAAGCCCTTAAGGTAACCTTTTAAGGAACCCTTGAAAGGAGCCCTTAGAGGCAGGAAGCCTCGTAGAAACCCGCCAGGTTCACATGGCCGCCTCTGGGCGGGGCTCGGTACCCTTCGCCCCCAAGGAAGGGCGGAGCTATTGGATGGCAGCAACTTGGCTACGGTGGGTAGTAGTGTATTATAGTAGTAGTAGTAGTAGTAGTAGTAGTAGTAGTAGTAGTAGTAGTAGTAGTCGTGGTGGTGGTAGTAGTAGTAGTAGTAGTAGTCGTGGTGGTGGTAGTAGTAGTAGTAGTAGTCGTAGTTGTTGTAGTAGTAGTAGTAGTAGTGGTAGTAGTAGTAGTAGTAGTTGTTGTAGTTGTAGTAGTAATTATTAGCAGCAGTAGCAGGGTGATTTTCTTATTCTTGGGTTGCAAGGATGAGGAGAGAGGGGGGTCTGGGGTTGAGTGTTTTTTCTAGAGTTTTGCAGTGGGGGTGCAGGGGTTCACAGTTTATGTGGCTCGGATTTAGATCAAAGCTAGGGCCCTTGTGAGGGCGCGAAGCCCTGAACTCGAGGGCCCAGCGCCCAGACCCTCAGCAACCCCAAGGTTTCAAGGTTTTCACGGAGCCCCAAGCTCTCAACTCCAAGAGTGGGCCGCCATTTCAACCTTCAATCCCTCAAAGGGGAAAAGGAGGGACCCTTAGTGGGGACCCCTACCCTATAATGGGCTATAGAATGGGTATATAATAGCTACATTAAGGGTATATACCTAGGGGTCCTTATTAAGGGTCCCTCCTTTTACCCGTGGAATCCCAGCACTTGAACCTTAACCGAGGTGTAACAACTAAGGCAGAAGTTCGTAAGCACCATCCCTCGAACATGACAGAATGGAACATGCAAGATTTTTTAATGTGAGTACATAAGCAGACCTGAATACTTTGAATATGTCGGGCTCGCCGAACAACATCTATACCTGAATCTCCATCTCTAACCATACAAGCGCACACACACACACACACATATGTATGTGAACAAATCAGCATGTATACAGGTTTTACATATGCACGCACCCCTGAATCCTAAGCCGTATGTGGCAGGCCCACTCGAAACCCCGAAACCCAAGCTCCCACAGTACTTTTGAAGGAACACCCAAAGGAGCCCTCGAAGGATCCCATAAACCCTTAGGGGTTTAGGGGTTTAGGGTTTAGGGTTTAGGGTTTAGGGTTTAGGGTTTACTGGTACCTTATATACTTATTACCCCACTTTGAACTGCCCATGAGCCTCCAAGTAGGCCCTAAACCCTATATACCCTAATGGAACCCCTGCAGAGGAACCTTTACAACTACCGATGAACCTCCAAGTATGTGGGAGTTTCCGAAAATTGAGGGTACCTTATTTTGGGGTCCTTAAAATGAGGATCCTACTATCTAGGGTACTATGTATTAGGGTCCCCTATTTTCGGAAACCCCCCATATTGTACTATACAGGTAATATGAAACCCATGACCGACATATTAGATTCGCGAACCTAGACACTACCTAGGGGATCATACTCTAAGTGTGTGAGGCCCGGCTACTTCTGGCGAAGCTCCGGGCTCGAAGTTCGTCTCTGCACGCGCGGGAGGCGGGGGTTTTCGTCAGAGGGGGGGGGGTTGCGGTTTGGGGTTTAGGGTTTGGGGGGGGAGATTCTTGGATTCTTGGGTGGTTCTTTAGGGTCTGATCTTGGTTTTGAGGCTTCAGGGTTTAGCTTCTAGGTTTGGGCTGGCAGGGGAGGCCAGGTTTTAGGGAGGGGAGGTCAGGGTTTGGAGTTTAGGCTTTAGGGGTTTAGGGTTTAGGGCCTACCTGGACCCTAAGGAACCTACGTTTTTAGGGTTCCCTAATATGATTTCTTTATATAAGTCCTTAAAAAGGTAGGTTACGTGGGGTTAAGGTAGGGTTTAGGGTTTTGATTGATGATCTAGTCAAAGCTCAGGGTGTAGGGTTTAGGTGCCGGGTTGGAATACTTGTTTGCAGGATAGTAGTAGCTTGTCATGGTATGTTGACACGTGTGTGCCTAGATATTTTCCGACTCTATCAACGGTTTAGTGTGCCCTCAAGAACGTATTCTGAAGATTCGGGTCCGATATCAGGCTGCGCTCGGGTGGATAGTTTCAATGCTTGTGATCCGTTCGTCCTAGTTCCACGCACTGCTTGTGATAGCCTCCTTCTGAACAATCTCTGACCGACCACCTCCCGGTCCCTAAATCCTGAATCCCTGTCTTGGCGTTCTTGTGGTTGGCTCTTCGGACGTTAATAACTTTTGGGGTTTCTATACATACCATACATAACCTAGGCTAAAAGTTCAGGTTTTAGGAAAGGTTCAAAAGTCAGCCAAGGTATATAATTCCCAAGTCTTTATCTACCTTTACAGCATCATGACGATGTAGAAATCTTTCTCTTAGCCTTTGCGATCCCTTGACGAACGTAGCGGTCGAAGTAACTGTCAACGCTGTTACTGAGGGTCCCTGAAGTCATGTGTATAATTGACCATACAGGAATTTACCCCGAAACCCTATTAAATATCAAGACCCCTATACTAGACCCTTACTCAAAGTATCCCCTAATGACAGCAACCCTTGTACAACAGCTTAAACAAGCCCTACTCTAAGTATTGAATAAATCCAAGGGTAAAAGGAGGGACCCTTAATAAGGACCCCTAGGTATATACCCTTAATGTAGCAATTATATACCCGTTATATAGCCCATTATAGGGTAGGGGTCCCCATTAAGGGTCCCTCCTTTTCCCCTTTGAATTAAGGCCCCATATCAGGCACTGGACTTCTTGCATTCCTTTCTACTCTACTCTGGTCCACCCTACTCACTCTACCCTAGAGCCCTGAACGGTTGGAGTTTAGGGTTTAGGACTAATCCCCTACAGCTTAAACCTTACTGTATTATGATATCCTTCGCCGCCTCTTCTTAACCCAAAACCCCTAAACTCTAAACCCCTAAACTCTGAACCCCCAAACCCCTAAACTCTAAACCCCTAAACCCCGGACCCCTAAACTCTAAACCCCTAAACTCTAGACCCGGAAACCCCGAACCCTAAACCCCTCAACCGTAAGGCCTGAACCCTAAAGCCCCCTCTTTCGTCCGAGGCGAGCTTCTTTTCCTGGCTTGCCGGTGATTCCTTGGAAGGTTCTTCGAAGAGAGTGTAATATACCATAGGGGCCTTAATAATAAAAGGATAGGGTTCCTTTAAAGGGGTCCTTAAAGGGGTCTATATTACATGAAGCCTAGAAGAGGTTGCGGGCCATCTCCAACACAGGGTTGAGAGTATAAGATATAGAGCTTCATAAACTGCAAGGGCCGGGTGACCGAAGCCCAATGCAAAACACAAATCTGCAGGCACGAATCGCTAGGAACTCAGCCTTGGACACCCTGGACCTTAAATCCCTAACCTTAAACCCTAAACCCTAAGCCCTAAACCTAAGGCCCTAAGACTCTAAACCCCAAACCCTAGACCGTAGCCCTAAGGCCATAAGACCCTGAACCCTAAACTCAAAAGCGTAAGCCTGAATGCTCAGCTGAAGCCTTCTTACGCACAGGAGCGTACTACACCTTGTTCGGGAGACAACAAACGACTTTCTGGTCTTTACGAGGGTAAATGGTAATTATGGGCATAATTACTTCCATTTACTAGTAAGCTCAGTCACTGAGCACAAGTATTCCTTGATATCTTATAAATAAGAAAGAACCCTAAACTGGAACCCCTAACCCCGCTGGGAGCAAAATGGGCCCTCTAGTGCTCGTATGTGCCCAAGCATGTCGGGGCCGCATTCTGCAGCAAAACAGGGCCGTTCCTTTCGTGTGGCTGCTCTAAACTCCGCCCTGGCCTCCGGAATTTTAAAAATTGGTGCTGATTCTGGTGTACCAAATTCTGTTCACAAAATGTGCATTTTTATGCGGGCCAGATGCGAATCTCGAGGTCCCCTCCTTTCTTTTCGTGTGGCTGCTCTTAGCCGCCTTCCCAATCCCTAAACTCTGCCGTTCTTTTCGTGTGGCTGCTCTCAACTGGGTTCCCAGGCTTAGGATCCAAAAATGGACCTTCGAGTGCTCGTGTGTGCCGGGCCACATTCTGCAGCAAACCAGGGCCGTTCTTTTCTTCTCAACATCCAAGAGTTATGTGCCCCCTGCCCTCTGCCCTCTGCCCTCTGCCCTGCCCTGCCCTCTGCCCTCTGCCCTCTGCCCTCTGCCCTGCCCTGCCCTGCCCTGCCCTCTGCCCTGCCCTCTGCCCTGCCCTCTGCCCTGCCCTCTGCCCTGCCCTCTGCTGCCCTGCCCTGCCCTGCCATGCTGTTCTGGCCTGCCGTTCCCTGCCCTGCCATGCCCTGCCCTGCCTTTCGACAAAAATGGTGTTGGTTTTGCCTACCAAATTCCGTTCATAAAATGTGCACTTTAGTGGGGCCAGGTGCCAAAGCTCCTTTCTTTTCGTGTGGCTGCTTTAAACCCTGCGGTTGAAGAAATAAAGAAAACCATAGAATGAGCTTAGGGGCTTATTAACCCTAAAAGGAATGGGTTTGGGTGGTTTGGCCGCCTTAGACGGCGTGGGGTGGGAGAGTTAAAAGAAAGAGCCATCCACAATCAGGCTCCAACAGCCAATCGTCAGAAGACGACGCACTCGAAATGACACTGTCGCGAGATACTTCCGCTTATGCGCCACTCTACGGCAAACCCTAAACCCTAAACCTTAAGCCCTAAACCCTAAACCCTCAAGCCAAACCCCAAACCCAAAACCCACAAACCCTAAACCCAAGAACCCTAAACCCTAAACCCTAAACCGTCAGACATCGGCCACACAAGCCTTGCCGGTGATGCCCATCCACTACACTTGCTCTGTGCTCGTTCCAGGCACTGTCATATGTTCCTGCTGTAGTTCGTGCTCCTTGACGGTGGCGATGTTGATGGTTTGTAAAGTCTGCAAGAATCATTGGACCGGAACAGTCCAGACCGCACTACAACTACAAATTTGCATACACATACAGGACACGTTATTTGGTGTGATGCTGTGGAGCCAGACTGCAGCCATGGAAGGCTGGAAATGCTCCTGATGTGTGCCCCGTGTGCTGATAACACATTGACCCACTCTATATGGTTATTGCTTGAGAGGTGTTGGTGACACGTGGTGTCTTGGTAAGAGGCTTCTCAAAGAAACGAGGCCAAACAAGCACTGACAAAGAGTCCCGTCATGTCGCTTCGACGTAGTTACACATGCAGCGGATGATGCAGTGCAATGCATCATACAACATGGCAGGCATAGGGATCAGGGTCACAGTCAGAGGCAAGGCAGGAGAGGTCTGGACCTCAACATGCATCGTGCTTGACGGACCCCAGTGACACACAAATCCGTGACGTGTACTCGGCTGTGAGGAAATTCCAAGCTGGTCATGCAAGGGGTCCGTGCGTCGCTATCTACAAGCAACGAGTGCGAGTCACGGCATGTCGCTTCGGCGTAATTACACATGCAGCGGATGATGCATCCTTGTGAATTTGTGACCTCAGGAAACATCGTGATCAGCATCCTTCAGGCCTGACGTCGGCATGGCTTCGCTTCTGCTTCCCTGAATAGGTTATCAACCCAGAATATGTCCTGTCCGACCCTTGTACAGGGGAATGTTGCCAAGCAGCCCCGATGCTGGATAATGCGCCGAGGCTGAAGATTGTCCTTGAGTTGTCGTATGTATTATGATATACCGGCCCACCTACACTCTTCTCGGTTGTTTATCGGGTTGCAGTATGAGTAATGCCCTACTTGGCCCAGAACACCTCGGAACTGCAGCCCACATGCAGGTATCAACAATCATTGATAACGCAATTGTTGCTTCCCAACCATGGGCTGTGCCGATCGGAGTGTCACCGGGCCCTGCAACGATGCAAGCTGTGACGATGACAGTGGCCGGGCATCGGCTGTGGTTACATAAGTCTTGCTAAGGGGCAAGTAAAATTATCAGCAATTGTTATCTAATGTATTATTGCATACGTCTCACACATGTGTCTGATGTCGAAGGTTACATGACATTGGAGCGTTGTCCGGCTGGTAACTATCATCTGGCCAGATCTCCAGATGTGACGCTTGTCTCCCTGAACCTTGCCATAAGTGTCGAGCAGGATTCTACACCCTATGCGTCGTCCACCGAAGAGGACATGTCAGTGGGCTTGGAGGGGGTTTCCTACGACCTCGTGTGGCCCACTTGATCGTGATGGCGCCGATCGAGGCTCCATGCGAGCCTCTTATGTCCTCCTGTCGAGGTGACATAATTCCTCGTGCCTGTGTGTCTGTGTGACCGCGTCTTCATCAATTCGAGGTTGTTTTTGGTTTTGAGGATGTCCTGGGATTGGGGCTTACCATGATGTACAGATATTTCACTTTTGAGATTATCTTCATAAGCAAACATGCTCGGAACTTCGGAGGACAACACGAGCACCTGCGCCACGGATGCCGAGAGTGAGCAGTCAATGGTGTATGCTGGTTACTCTCCTGTCAGAGCCCTAGATGTGGTGAGTGAGCTTTACCAGATTCCTACAGGTTCTAAAGTGTAACGCACCGACTGTCAAAGCAAACACATGTGAAGGACGGTCGGTTATCCTCTAGCCCTGACTTGATGTTACAACCCATGCTGCGCATCGTTCCCCTGTCGTTTCTGGCCCTTGCAGGCTGCATCACCATCCCGAATCCCTGAATTATCCCAAAGACCACAGAGCACTTGCACAGGTGCCACCGGGCCTCGGTCTATCAGTAACTGACTATCTGGCACAGCCCAGACACCCAACCTTGAGGCCCCGGATGTCGTAGTGCTGCTGGGGTCAATCCCTACTGTCACAACGGATTATCCCGGCAGTTAATTTCAGGTACATGTCGCAGTTACAAGGGATCCCGAAGCGAAGCAAACAAGCTTGATTTCTGCATCTGGCAGTTTGCTCAGTGGATCCATGCTTGTTGTTCCAAGGCTGTCGAGTGCGTCGTCTCTCTGGATAAGCTCAAATACTCGCAGAGAGCAATAAGCCCTCACTTCCGGGACAAGAAAACCTTCGAGGTAGGAGATGGGGAGGGCGGGGATTCCCGAACTTTTTTTACGTGTCCTTTGAGCTGGATCCAAGCGGTACCTTACAAATCCAAGTTTGGATTGATCGCTGGCCAGAGGCCTTGATCCGTGGCCTCACGGGTGGAAAACTCGATCCTCTGAAAGAGGAGCTTCCCGGCGCCAGCAGCCGTGATGCCGGTGCCACCCGAATATGCTGAACCATGTATTGCAGAGGTTTCTGCAGGTGCGTGTGCTGGAAGTCACCGACAGGAATAACAAATCCGTCTGGTACTCCACGGACCGAATGGGGCGAGTGACCAACCGTCCAAGTTCGAGGGGGGATTGTAGTGAACTTGTAGCCAACCTCTGTCAGGACAATCGGCGTTTTGAACGCTTAGACTTAAGCTACAGCTAAGGACAAATGCTCCGGGTGGGTTGTGGTGGGATACATATCGAAGTCCACGGACGTGACGAACGCTCTTACGCAAAAAATCTCCGACTTCGACCGCAATAGTTTGGTCGACACACCCTAAACCCTAACCCTAAGACTCTAAACCTAGACCCTAACCCTAAGCCGAAGACCCGAAACCTTGAAAGCCCTAAGCCCTGGCAGCCCTGACCACCAAACCCCCAATTCGACCCTGCAGCCCTAACCACTCTTCTTCCCAGAGAGACCAATACCCCTTAATTAATTAAGGAATGTACCTTAAATCATTAGGGGCTTCATCTTCTGATTGAAGCTATACTCCTTAGTTATGGGGTAGTGGGCTCTCTGGGTAGAGGGGCCTTCATAATTATGGTTCCTTTAAAGGGCTCCTTAAAAGGGGGGTTTGGAGGTCTTGTAATAACACACCCCTCCGAAACCCTAATTAATGGCCCCTACATACAAGTCGGTCAGAGGGTTCAGGGGTAAAGTGTGACTGTGAAGCCGAATATTGGGGCCTTACTCACCTTAGGGTTCCTTTAAAAGGTTCGTATAAGGGCTACTGTAAGGGTACTATAAGGGATTTTGAGGATATGGGGGCCTTATTAACTAGAATAGGGGTTTGGGCCCCTTTACCGTCTACCTATATAACAAGGAACCCTTAAGGAATAATCTGAGTAATTGTTTAGGCTTCTATATCATGTGCGAAAACCCCAAGTCTTAAGCCACTCGAGCTGGAAGATGGAGCAGTAGAATTCCGATGCTTAGGGTTACGGTGGGGGCTCAGGTTCTCAGGGAGGAATATGCTACGGGGACCATTATTCAAGGAACAGGTCCACTCGACCCGATGATATAGTAGAATCCTGAAAGTTGGAACATGGATATCCTCACGCCCCTAGGGTAAAGTATAGGAGATCCTAGCACAAAACCTCTCAAACCCATGTTCCAACTTTCTTGGGTTCACTGTAAGGTTCTTGGGATGAACATGGCAGGCATGCAGGTTCGTCTTTGGCGCAGTATGTGACTCTGGTACTTGTCTGTTTGAAAAAAGGTCTGGTTTGAATGCCTCTTCGCACCAAGGGCTTTGGGATGCAGAGTTAAATCCAAACACTATAAATCGTAGCGCTCAAAGCCCTAATCGCAACACCCTCCACCGCTAATAGCCGAGGTCACCGGGCCCTTTTCGAACACCTCTGAAACCTTTAAGCCACTACACCCGAAGTAGTGCACAGGGGTCGGGGCTTGTTGAAGCTGTGTGAGGAGAAGAAGCCGCCATGGTGTCGCAGCTGTCGGATGAGGCACTACATTAATGGGTAATGCCTCGATTGACTTGGTATGCTGGCCGTTGGCTGTCAAAAAGCAGCTCGCAATTTCCTCTGGAATGTAGACCCCAAAGCAGGTCTTATTAGTATACTTGCAGCACGAGGCATATCGGAGCTGGAGCCAAAACAGGTTTAAAACGTACCCTGCTTCTTAGACCCTTATCTGAATTGGCCAGCGACTGTGATAAATGGGCTTCGTTTTCGGTTAATGGACCTGATAAGCATATACTCTCCCACATAGCAACCCGAAATCTAAGTACCTGATTCTGGGTTTCTTTGGACCCTTAGGGTAGTGGCCAGAATACGAGGTTCCCCAGTAGTACCTTTTGCAATTTTTTGGGGTTCCTTTATAGTAAACCCCAAAAAGTTGGAAACCTGATTAAGGACAAATAGTGCTGGGATTCCCTATCCACTACTCTTCAGGACTGAGGCTATTGGGTTTCCAACTTTTGGGCTTCTACTGTATCAACCCAGCAGTCGGAGAAGGGGGCACAGTTCTTGAGGGGCGACTGGGGCACCTGCAATAACACGGGTGGTTGTCAAAATTATGGTCCCTATTTTGGGGTACCCTAAATATTAGGTGCCGTCCTATACTAGAGACCCAAAAAGGGACCCTAATTTTGACAACCGCCCACATGCATCTGTTAGGTACGATTTGTGGTTGCAATGCTGCAGGGTTCAGGTTTCGGCATTGCTCCGAGATTTCTTGGTGGTCATGGAACCCGAAACTTCCTAAACTCTACGTACACCACAAACACCAAACTCCTGGAACTGAAACCCGGAAATCCCTAAACAAACAACAAAAGCCCAAGCACAAGACCAAGCGCGAAGAGCGGAGCGTTGGGCTAGGCTGACAGAGCCGAGTAGTGCCCCGATATCTTTATCTTTAAACCCTAGGCTTTAGGATCTGGGATTCAGAGCTCTTCTCAAAGGATAGAGGGTTGAGAGGTCCTTCTCAAAGCCTGGTATCTGGGAACTGGGAACTGCAAGCCTTCTACGGTTTGCAGTAGCAGCAGTCGTGGCACCAGCAGCAGGAGTAGTAGTAGTAGTAGTGGTGCCGGCAGTGGGAGTAGAAGTAGGAGTCATGGTAGTAGTAGTCGTCGTCCTCGTAGCAGTAGTAGGAATAGTAAGAAGTAGTAGCAATAGCCGTAAAGGGTGCTGCCTAATCATGCCCTGCACCCATCGAGCCCCAATTGCATCCCAACCCCTCAACCATAAACCCATAAAGCTGAAATCCCTGTAGACTTAACTTAGCCCTAAACCCCAAAGCCTAAGCATTAAAATCTGAGCCAGGTAGAACAGATGAAGGTGTGGCGCTCGGGCTCAGGTCTGGCTTTCAGCGTCTCCCTACCCTGAACCCTAAACCCTAAGCCCTAAACCTACACACAGACACACACACAGACACACACACACACACACACACACACACACACACACACACACACACACACACACACCCTAGCAGATATTTCGAGCCAACTATCGGCGACCTCTTATTCTCGCGGTCCTTGCAGCACTTCGATCGCCAACATATGGAGATACGTAGCCTCAGTACCAGGAGGAAGTTGAGGACTGGCCGTGCAGTAGAGAAATTCTTGTTTGTTCTTTGTTGCCTAGTGTCCACCAGAACCTTGTCATATAGATCCACATCTGGAAACTGAAGTCTTGAGGTTTAGATCCCCCGAAACATCTGGCGTAACCCGCGTCTCAACCCCACCCAGCCCGAACCGGTGAACCTGAAATTCCAAGCTTGAAGTAGTAACTGGATGTAACTAGCCGGTGCAACCTAACTCCATGCAAGAGTATAGGGTTTCAGGGTTGACATCCCAACCCAAGCGCTAACGTCCGAAGTCGAACATCCATCATAACCCCTAAACCCCCAAAACTATGCACCTTGTCCATCCCTGAACTCTAAGGTACTCTAAGGCCCTGCAGCCTTGAACCCTAGACCCCCCAAAACCCTGCCACCCTAAAGCCCCAAACCAACTCAAGCAAGCGAGCCCAAAAAACAAGCCAACAACCAAATCTTAGGGTTAGGGCTCTGAAAGCCACTGAAAGCGCAGAAGAATTTTAGAAAGCCGACTCTGTGCCGAGACTTCCTTGGCGTCCCTGGATTTGGGCCCAGCACTCAGATTTAAATCACGGGTTGATAGTTATTGATGTCAGCGCTGTAGGGTCTTATACGAAGTTATGTTGGCTTTTATCCTGGGTTTCGGTTTTGAGTGAATCAAGGTGATCAGCCTCTCTAGTATACTTACAGGGGCTTATTGCGCATACTAGTAGCACGAACCGCAGGTACTTCGTATGGTATGGGGATGTCGCAGATTAGGGTTTTAAGTATGGTTTCAGATGCAGAGACCAGACCCCGTGAGAGGAGCGGGTTTAGATCCTCATAAGCATCGGCGTGAGCTCCAGTGCGTTGATGCCACAACGGGTCTTGATGCCGGCTGAACAAGCCGGAGGTGCCCCATGATCACTCGTCATGCTGCACCGCAGGAAGTCTTCCTTGGACCCCGGGTCCACGGGCAAAGGGCGACGTGGGCTTGGAACTGAGTGCTCAGCTACAAGGTCTTTAGGGTGAAGGCCGCCGCAACACAACAAGGTCTTTAGGGCCAAGGTCCCCGGCGCCAGCCGGTTCGACAAAAAAGCTCTTCTGGAATTGTTGCTCGGCTTCTCCGCCACCCCACCCCTTCCGAAAAAGCATCTGCGCCAGATACCCCAGATCTTCCGTGACCCTCCCGACCCCCGTGAACTGTCTTTCACCGAGTGGAGTTTGACCTTTCGACGGAGGCCATCATTAACGTGCGCGGCTACCTTCGGCGGAAGATTTGTCAGGCCCAAGCAGGAGGTCCTACAATATAGGGGCCTAAATAATTACCTATTATATTATTTTGAGGGTTCATTATTATAACAATACAATATACCCCCAAACCCTATTCTAGTTATTAAGGCCCCTATAGCACTGGTTTAACAGTGCCAAATTCCAAACACCAAGCCAGCCGAAGCAGCCGACAGCCCCTCTGCCATTCATGTGCCTCGCTTCTCCCGAGGGGGCCGCAATGAGATCAACCTCGTGATTGATAAATGGGAGTTTCCGAAAATAGGGGACCCTAGTATAGTACCCTACAAAGTAGGATCCTTTTACAATGACCCCGAAATGAGGTACCCCTACTTTTCGGAAACTTTCAAACGTCTCGTCATAAGGGTTCTCGGTTTTGAGAACCCTATCTGCACCCCAAGACAACAGGGTGTACTAAGCTTGCGAGGGGTTGAAGCCCGAGGGTGTACAGAGCCTTAGACAATAAACCCCTGAACCCTTAAACCCCTAAACCCTAAACCCTAAAGCTCCAGAGACATCGAATCTACACCCTCGTGCCCAGCCTCGAGTCCCCTCAGCTGCAGGAATTGGCCTCGGTTGCCAACACCTCAGCCCTGACTAAGCCCTACTTGGAGGGGTATGGGACTTAGTAAGTCGTTGACAAGTAGGGTTATAATTGGGGTAACTCCATTCAGGGTACTCATATAACTCTACTTTAGAACCTACTTACTAAGTCCCCTGCCCCTCCAAGTAAACAGTAAGCCCCCTGGAACCCTTTGAAACCTGTAAAAAATCCGGAAAGAGCGCTCGCAGATTCCCTTATTGACCAAAAGTAAAACCCTGCAGCACCCCTGGGCCTTGAACCCCAAACCCTAAACTCCTACCCCCGTGGAGCACTTATAGGACCCCCTAAAGGACACCATCAAGCAATCCGACTTGGAGGTTCATGGGTAGTTATAAGTAGCGTAATAGGTAGGTAACTATACTTATAACTTATAACCCATATTAGGGGACTTATAACACCATTTATAGCCACCCCTGAGCCTCCAAGCAGCCCCTAAAAGAACTGAGGCCCCGATGTGCAGCCGGTGGAGGATGTAGAAGCCTTGGCTGCCGAAGTCCGCCGCTCTGTTGGCGCTCCGGTCACGGCGGCTCGGTATAATATGGACCCAAAAAAGCAAATAAGCATAAGCATTTTATAGGGATATCCCTACCTTATTGGGCTTCATTCTTAGGGGGTTTATATGGGATATCCCTAGCCTAATTTTTGCTTATGTGATTTTTTGGGGCCTTATATAACCCTTACGATCGGAGGCCTCGCAAGGTGAGATGAAAGTAGGTAGGATTAAGGATCCTTTATATAAGGACTCTTATTTGGGAATATCCGACCTACCTTCATCCCACCTTTTGAGGCCTCCGAGAAGAGGGCCCTCGGGCTTTAGGGTTTTAGGGTTAGGGAGTGTCACAGCTTAGAGTTGAGGGTCTTACGGTTCAAGCGTACTATAAGGGTATTGTAAGGGTACTATAAGGGTACCATAAGGGTACCATAAGGGTACTGTAGGGTACTATAAGGGTTTTATCAAAGTACTCTCGGGTTTAGGTTGTTACGGCCTTCAGGTTGAGCAAGGGTTTGAGAAAACAGTATTCTCATCTCAATGGCTTACAGGGGACATGCAGTTACGGGGTTCAAAACGGATGCCGATGTTATATGGGCTTATCGACCACACTGTGTCATGTCTTCGGGTCCTTTTTGATTTCTCTGGGTTTCAGGACCTTCAAGCCAGAACCCTCAACCCTCAGCCCAAAACTTCTTGATTCCTGACGTGCTCTTGGCCTTACGTGGGTAACAGTCGAACTCGCGGTCATGTCCGTGAAACCCTATAATCCCTAAGGCTCCATGTACCCTTATAGTAGATACTTAAGCCCCAAAGTAGTCCCTATATAGGTACTTTAAGGCCTAAGTATATACTATATGGGTACATGGAGCCTTTTAGAATTAATCTAAGGAGGTGTATTTATTTTGTTTTTTTTTTTTTTTGGGGGGGCATTTTTTTTTTTTTGGCTTGTGTGCGCGCTTGGCTTGGCTTCTCGGCTTCCCTGGCTTCTTGGCTTCTGGCTTCTTGGCTTTTCGGCTTCTTGGCTTTTTTCTTCGGCATAGAGAGCCTCATAAATCAGTCCTTAAGTCACGCCCTCAACCCTAAGCCGAGCCGAGGCGAATTTAGGTCAGTAAAGCGGGATAGGGGTTAAAAAAAATAAATAAGGATCAAAAAAAATTAAATAAGGATCAAAAAAAATTAAATAAGGATAAAAAAAATTAAACGGGTATCCGCGAAAGGAAGGGGAAAAAGGAACGAAAGACAGAGAGAGAGAGAGAAGGAAAGAAAGAAAGAACGAAAGAAAGAAAGGAAGAAAGAAAGCAAGGAAGAAAGAAAGAAAGAACGAAAGAAAGAACGAAATAAAGAAATAAAGAAACAACGAAAGAAAGAAAGAACAAAAGAAAGAAAGAAAGAAACAACGAAAGAAAGAAAGAAAGCCATGCAAGAAACAGAGAAATAAGTAAATAAAGAAAGCTATAAGTAAAGAAAGAAAACAAAAATAGAGAACTAAGTAAAGAAAGAAAGCTACAAGGAAAGAAAAAAGAAAACACAAGGAAAGAACCAAAGAGAGTTGACAACTTAGAGAAATACCACGGAATCCGTAGGAAAATCGTGTTTTCCCAAGGAAAAACCAAGCAAATCCTTAGGAAACGAAAGAAAATCCCTAGGAAAGCAGTGTTTTCCCTTGGAAAAATTCAAGAATTGCTGTATCTAAAAAGCAAGAAAGAAAGACAGAAAGAAAGAAAAAACGAGAGAGAGAACGAAAGAACGAAAGCAAAAACAAGAGGAAGAACGAAAGCAAGAACTAAAGAAAGAAACTTAAGGAAATACCACGGAATCCGTAGGAAAATCGTGTTTTCCCGAACCAAAAACCAAGCAAATCCTCAGGAAATGAAAACGAATCCGTATGAAAACAGTGTTTCCCCTGGGAAAAATTCAAAAATTGCTGTATCTAAAGAGGACGAAAACAAGGAAAACAGAAAGAAAGAAAGATAGAACGAGAGAGAGAACGAAAGAACGAAAGCAAAAACGAAAGAAAGAACGAAAGCAAGAACGAAAGAAAGAACGAACCAAAGAAAGAACGAAATAAATCAAACCAGAAAGGAAAGCAAGAAAGAAAGGAAGGGAGTATGAGATGAACAAAGAAAGAACAACAGAAAGAAAGAAAAGAAATGAACGAGCGAAAGAAAGAAAGAAGTCCATAATAAAAAAGCAAAGTTGGAAAATACGAAAGAGAAAGAATATGAAAAAATCACAGAAACAAAGATACAAGCAACAGGATACTACATAGCCCACTCGAATTTACCATAATATCGTAATGTACCGTAACAGAATATAACATAATGTAAATGTAACCTATAAAATATGCTACATATTATGTTGTAAATATACACACTGTACTGTACTATGTTACAATGTACTACACTATAAACTAAGATGTTGTTTTGTTCTATGTCATCTTCTGTTATATTGTATTGTTTTTTTAGTATGCTATTATATGCTATAAGAAGCAAGGTTCTGTTATGTCAGAAAATGTCACACCATTTTTGTGTTGTCGAACCATCTTATGTCGTTCTTCTGGTTTACTATGTTATATATATTAGGTTAGAATGCTAGCGGAAGAAGAGACACGAACAGGCACGGAAGAACAAAACACCCGCCGCCGCGCTTTTCGAGACGTGCAAGCTTGATTCAAAGAGTGTTTTCGGCCCATCATGTGAACGTTGTCTCTGCAAATGGGGGGGGCTGCGCCCCCCCCAACCCCCCCGCTGTTTTAAGCCGTGCAGGGTTGCTTTGATTCTCCCTGGCTTCTTGGCTTCTGGCTTCTTGGCTTTTCGGCTTCTTGGCTTTTTTTCTTCGGCATAGAGAGCCTCATAAATCAGTCCTTAAGTCACGCCCTCAACCCTAAGCCGAGCCGAGGCGAATTTAGGTCAGTAAAGCGGGATAGGGGTTAAAAAAAAAATAAATGAGGATCAAAAAAAATTAAATAAGGATCAAAAAAAATTAAATAAGGATAAAAAAATTAAACGGGTATCCGCGAAAGGAAGGGGAAAAAGGAACGAAAGACAGAGAGAGAGAGAGAGAAGGAAAGAAAGAAAGAACGAAAGAAAGAAAGGAAGAAAGAAAGCAAGGAAGAAAGAAAGAAAGAACGAAAGAAAGAACGAAATAAAGAAATAAAGAAACAACGAAAGAAAGAAAGAACAAAAGAAAGAAAGAAAGAAACAACGAAAGAAAGAAAGAAAGCCATGCAAGAAACAGAGAAATAAGTAAATAAAGAAAGCTATAAGTAAAGAAAGAAAACAAAAATAGAGAACTAAGTAAAGAAAGAAAGCTACAAGGAAAGAAAAAAGAAAACACAAGGAAAGAACCAAAGAGAGTTGACAACTTAGAGAAATACCACGGAATCCGTAGGAAAATCGTGTTTTCCCCAGGAAAAACCAAGCAAATCCTTAGGAAACGAAAGAAAATCCCTAGGAAAGCAGTGTTTTCCCTTGGAAAAATTCAAGAATTGCTGTATCTAAAAAGCAAGAAAGAAAGACAGAAAGAAAGAAAAAACGAGAGAGAGAACGAAAGAACGAAAGCAAAAACAAGAGGAAGAACGAAAGCAAGAACTAAAGAAAGAAACTTAAGGAAATACCACGGAATCCGTAGGAAAATCGTGTTTTCCCGAACCAAAAACCAAGCAAATCCTCAGGAAATGAAAACGAATCCGTATGAAAACAGTGTTTCCACTGGGAAAAATTCAAAAATTGCTGTATCTAAAGAGGACGAAAACAAGGAAAACAGAAAGAAAGAAAGATAGAACGAGAGAGAGAACGAAAGAACGAAAGCAAAAACGAAAGAAAGAACGAAAGCAAGAACGAAAGAAAGAACGAACCAAAGAAAGAACGAAATAAATCAAACCAGGAAGGAAAGCAAGAAAGAAAGGAAGGGAGTATGAGATGAACAAAGAAAGAACAACAGAAAGAAAGAAAAGAAATGAACGAGCGAAAGAAAGAAAGAAGTCCATAATAAAAAAGCAAAGTTGGAAAACTAGAAGACAATTGGCCCGAAAGCATCATCAGCGAAGAGTGTTGCGCTACGTCATAGAATCCAGTGTATAGGGTCATGGAGTCACCGAGTCAAAAGCACGGAGTCACAGAGTCGGAGTGTCACATACAGTCAAGAGTCGTACAAGTCATAGTTCATAGGGTCATCGAGAAATAAAGTCGAGTACATGTCAAGCACAAGTCATAGTTCAAAGAGTCATAGAGTCACATAGAATCATAGAGTCACAGTGAGACAGAATCATAGAGTCATAGAGTCATGGAGTCATCTATGTACCACGCACTTGACTTGATGTAGTTCACTCTATGAACACTAATGTTCAGGTTTAGCGGGTTTAGGGTATAGTCCAACATGACGCAGAAGTCTTCCTTTCCTAGCTCCGGAACCTCACTATATAGACATCCCTGATTACTGTGGTTTCAACGTGACTGTATGACTCTATGCATGGACACTTTATGTCGCAGCAGTAGTAGTAGTAGTAGTAGTAGTAGTACTAGTAGTACTAGCAGTACCAGTACTAGTAGTAGTGATAGTAGTGGTAGTCGTAGTAGTTGTAGTAGTAGTCGTCGTCGCATAGTCGCAGTCGTAGTCGTAGTAGTAGTAGTAGTTGTTGTAGTTGTTGTTGTGGTACTAGTAGTAGTAGTAGTAGTAGTAGTAGTAGTAGTAGTAGTAGTAGTAGTAGTAGTAGTAATAGCTAGTAGTAGTAGTAGTAGCCGTAGTAGTAGTAGTAGTAGTAGTAGTAGTAGTAGTAGTAGTAGTAGTAGTATTCTTTTGTAGTAGTGGTAGTAGTAGCAGTAGTAGTAGTAATAATAGTTGTAGTAGTGGTAGTGGTAGTAGTAGTACTAGTACTAGTTCGAACACTCGACAACGCCAATCTCTGTGAAGGGTTGCAAGTTTCACCTCAATGCACATCAAAAGTAATAATTTTACCTCGCGTTCGAACACTCGACAACGCCAATCTGTGTGAAGGGTTGCAAAATTCATGTCAATGCACATCAAAAATTGCAACTTTACCTCGCGTTCGAACACTCGGCCACGCCAATCCCTGTGAAGGGTTGCAAAATTCATCTCAATGCACATCAAAAAATGCAACTTTGCCTCGCGTTCGAACACTCGACCACGCCAATCCCTGTGAAGGGTTGCAAAATTCATCTCAATGCACATAAAAAATTGCAACTTTACCTCGCGTTCGAACACTCGACCACGCCAATCCCTGTGAAGGGTTGCAAAATTCATTTCAATGCACATCAAAAAATGCAACTTTACCTAGCGTTCGTGCATTCGACCATGCCAATCCCTGTGAAGGGTTGCAAAATGCCAATCCCTGTGAAGGGTTGCAAAATGCAGCTCAATGCACCCAAACCCTGTGAAGGGTTGCGCGGCGCCCGCAAATGTGGAACTTTACCTCGCGTTTGAACGCCCGAGGATGCTGCCCTGCAAGGCAATGCAACACGGCCAAGCAAACCACCAAAAAAAAAAATGCCCCCCCCAAAAAAAAAATCCCAAACTAATTCCAGACCCTTAATCTAATTCTACTCGTTTCATAAGGCACCCTGAAGGCCCAAAGTGTGAGAACCCAGAAGAAGCCCTAGTTTGGACAACCACCCACACAGGTCTTAAAGGCTCCCAAGCCCAAAGGCTCCAAAGTACCTATACGGTAGAATGTAGGGTTTCTATAATAGGAATTACTATTATGATTTGGGGAAGTATCCTTATAACAGTACATAGGTTGATGCGCTCGATCCAAAGACCATTTTGTAGAAGGGCAGGGGTTCGGGGTTCTAGGGTTGATGATATAAATCCTGCATGACCTTAAGGACCCCAAACTATGGGAATTAGGGTATATACCTTACTATGAGAAATTGAAATGCAGGATTAATACCATCAACCGTAGGGTTTAGGGTTTAAGGGGGGCAGCTGGGAGCGAAAGGGCGCAGGTTTTCTGCAGCTCGCCTGCATAAGTCAACGGATTCACAGGTCAGAGTTCAAGCTGAAGGTTTAAAGTTGCATCACACATGCTATAGGATCCTTAAGGGAGGGTGGTTCAAGGGGGGAGTGTATAAGGAATCCGTAGGGGACTGTAAGGGAACCTTAGGGAGTACTAGGGAGAATTAGGGATCACTAGGCTATATACCCCCCTTGGACCCCCCTCCCTTAAGGATACTATAAACATGGGAAGCCCCATTGCGTCTGGTTCTCGGCATTCTAGCAACTCGCCCCCAAACCCGGCCCCCGCAACCTCTTGAACATGTAAAGGCTCGACGGGGTTCGGCATAACTTTAGGTTCCCAGAGTCTCTCCAAGTACTGTCCATAATGCAACAAAACCCACTGATCACACAGCCTCGGGGCCTTTAATGATTAGAATAGGGTTCCCTTAAAAGGCTCCTGTAAGGGTTACTATAAGGGACCTATAAGGGGCCCCGTTAAGGTTTGGGGCCTTCGGCCGAGGCTGCGGATGTCCTTGTCTTCGACTTCGCACCCTCCTACAACTTCAACTTTGACCGTCGCCTGGCCGATGGGGTTTAGGGTTTAGGGCTATAGGGTTTAGGGTTATAGGGTTTAGGGTCTAGGGGTTAGGGTTTAGGGTTATAGGGTTTAGGGTTACAGGGTTTAGGGTCTAGGGGTTAGGGTTTGGGGGTTTAGGGTTGTGCCCCAAAAAATCTAAAGTTCGGCCCTAAAGCCTACACCCTTCGACCCTGCACTCTAAACCCTCAACCCCATAAGGATAGTTGTCAAACTTAGGGTCCCTTCTTTGGGTTCCCTAAATATTAGGTGCCGTATTAGAATCAGGACCCAAAAAAAGGGACCCTAATTTTGAAAACCACCCATAAAGCCTTCAAGCATTAAGTCCCCAAGCCGATGCCCTTAATCTCCAAGCCCCTTAACCTCAACGAACGCATTAAAACGAATTTGGGCTTAGGAGCCCACTGCAAGAGTCCAGGGTTGTGGGTTCCGGGTTTAGGGTTTATGCTGTCCAGGGTTTTGGGGTCTAAGTTTTACGGTTTAGGGTGTCCGACGGGGCCTGTAGACATGAACAGGCCGGTAGGGCACAGTACAACGTGCACGTCAGAAGCCCGACACAGTTGAACTGAATCAACGTGAAGTAAGTAAGATAACCTTTCCACTTTTTTTGGGTATCATAAGCACTACCCGGAGGGTCCGTATCTACTACCATTATGGAATTAGGCCCCTCCCTAGTATGGTGTTGGGGACCTAATTCCAGAATAGTCGTATGTATTGGCTCCGTTGGCTATCTCATCCCAAAGGTCAACCATTAGTCATTAGTTAGGGTTTAGTGTTTAGGGTTTAGGGTCCACTTAAAACGCAGGAAAAGTAGAGTTGAGCGTCCCAGAGTCTCAGGTTGCAGGGCCGCCGGTATTCGAGCTGGGAGGTGACTTTCAATACTTACTTGAGGGCAGAATTCGATTAGGTAAGATTCAAGTTGTTATTAGTGCTAGTCATAGTCATAGTTCTAGTTAGGACGGAAAGCGGCGATCGTGTAGATTGAGTTTTCATAGTTGAGGTTGATGTGAGGTGAGGGTGCATACGGTTGCATCCTTCTGGGTTTCAGGTTTAGCATGTGGCCCACAAGCCCGGCGACATGGTACTTGAAGGCTCATGGGACTTAGTAAGTAAGGTTAAAAGTAGGTTACAATTAGGATAACCCCACTTAGGGGACTTATAACCCCAATTATAACCTAATTACTAAGTCCCATGCTCCTCTAAGTAGGTAATGCCCTCAAGTCCTGAACCTTCCGCAACCCTCAGCCTCAGAATATCTTGATATCTTGATCCCTGTGGTTATAAATTCGTGATTGAAGCCTAAGTAAGCCTAAGACAGGCCCAGGCATTTTGCAGAATCCTTCGGAAAGCCTAAGCCTAAGCCCTGCGAAGTCTTTGGCAGGGTTCCAGTTCGACTGGGAGCTCCGGCGCAACCGCCGTGTCCCTTGGCCGACCCCGTTTTTGGATTGCACCTGAGGCGCATACAGGTCACACATATATATATATATATATATAGATAGATGGAGAGAGAGAGAGAGAGAGAGAGAGAGAGAGAGAGACTTGGGTGTAACAGATTTCTGCAAGTGTTAGTTGTGTTTGTGATCGGTCTCTCTATGGTTGTTATGCTCGGCTCTTAAGAGATGATATCGGGGATATCGGAGTTTCCGTAGAGTTGATAGTCTGCAGCACCAAGAAAATTGAAGAAGGAATCATAGCACCTCCCTGATGTCCTGCTAAAAGGCAAGAGTACGCTAAGTCGACGACTTCGAGCTTCCGTACCCTGGTATGCTTAGAAGCATGCAGTATTATGTAAAGGTTCAGCCAGATGGCGGAGCACTTAAGCCGCACCGAGAGGTTCAACCCTGGCCCTGAACGCTGAATCCCCTGCCCTGAGCTGCCAACCCTGATTTCCAACCCATGGCGATCCCAGGGACCGATATGCGGGATTCTTACAGAAAACATCGTGCCGAATGGACACTGCATTTCAGGTCCCTTTGTGGTTAAGAATATTCGGGCCCCTCGTCTTACATCCCTACTGAGTCGCTAGTAAGTAAAGCACCAAGGGCTTAATCCCTAAACCCACATCCAAGACCGCAAGCCATAAGTTCAAAGCCTCCCATGTAAGCCTGAGCTCTTGAATCTGAAGCCCTTGAGCCTCGAGCCCTAAACGCCTAGCACAAAACATTAATTCCGAAATCCTAAAACTTTCAATCATTAAGCTTCGAACGCTAAACCCCAAATCCTGAACCCCAAACTCCGAGCCCTGAACCCTAGACCCCAACCCTAAAGAACTATAAACCGCAAATACTCAAGCTATCCTCAGGCGCTTCGCTTCCATCCGCGGTGGCAGGCTACAGCCCAGGAGGTGCGGGTGGCGATCTTCGGTGACCAGGAGCCACTCGCTTTCTTTGTTTAAGGGAGTTTATGGCAACAGGGTTTACGATTCAGGGCTTAGGATATGGAGTTTAGGGTTTTAGATTCAGGGTTTCGGGTTTGGCGTTTAGGGTCTATGGTTTGTGGTTTAGAGTGGGGCTGGAAGGGGATGAGTTGGTTTGTTAGTGTTTTGGAATGGGCGTGCAAGGGTTTCAGTTGTCTAGTTCTGGGTTTAATGTTAGTTATAATAGTTATTTGCAGCATGTTGAAGTTAAACCCTCAAATCCTACGTGCACGCATGGATATCCGACTTAAAGCCGAATTCGAAGGACGTTTCCTAAAGCCAAGCTCTATCACTTTGACAGATCGGACTCCTCCATGTCTCCACTGGGGTTATATAGGTAGTTGTCATCTCAGGGTTCCTTTTTGGGTCCTTAATGTAGTACGGCACCTTTTGTTTAGGGTACCCCAAAAGGGACCCTAATTTAGACAAGCACCCATGTGCCCGAATATGGGTTGACAACAAGAGTCGTTGCCCTACTTATATCCCCACTTATACCTACCCTAAACCCCTTCGATTCCCATAGAACCCTTAAAGCGACCGTAGACCCCTGATATCCCGACTTACAACAGCCTGTGAACCTTCAAGTAAGGTACGTCTCGCTTCATGTGCGTCGAGACGGCTATGAGCACTTCTGCACGGCCGAAGAGAGCCGGCTAGCACAGGGCAGGCTCGTTGGGCGAGGGACAAGGATGGCTGAGAGTGGAGGTGTGTAATGTAAGTAGGGTTTAGGGTTAAGGGCCCAGTAGTTTGTTTTTTTTTTTTGTTTTTTGGGGGGGGGTCCTTATTGTACTTATAATTACAGTATACTACACCCCCCCTATTTATTAAGGCCCCTACATTAGGGTTTACGGTTTAGGGGACGTGCTCATAGTTTTCCCTAGCCGCCCGAAACTCCTAACCGTACTACACCCTCAATCCTAAACCCGAACCCGTACACCCTAAAACTAAAACTGTGGCCTTGGGAACCTCTGAGAAGCATCGTGACGGGTCTGTTGCATAGGTAGTGCTTGGACTACTAGCTGCTAGCTGCTCTTCCACTCCTAGGGTTGATGATGTGGGGTTTGGGAAAGACCATAATCATGAGCCCAACCCCAACTCCCCAAGCCCCGAAATCCCCACAATCTGTCGCCAAAGCACTCAAACCCGAAATCCAGAAACTGGAGCCCGAAGCATTTAACCTCAAACCCCAAGCCCACAGCCGCAGACCAGGCTAGCATCCTCGTCCCTACGAATAATCCCTAAACCTTACCGCCTGAGCCCGGAACCGAGTCTCTGCGTCGAACAGTATAGTTACATTACTTACAACCTACTTACAACCCCACTAAAGACTACCCATGAACCTCCAAGAAGGGGCCGCAAACGCTTCGGCTTCGACGCCTCCGCTGCCGTCTGCCACCCGAGTTTGGAGGCGTTGCAGAGCTCGGGCTTTAGAGACTCCGCAGTTTCTAATCCCAGTGTCCCATATACTACATATACGTTAGGGTTTCGGGTTTAGTGTGCGGGATACTTACAACTATCGACACCCCTTTTCAACTGTATGTAGGTACTTATCGGGCTTGAAGAAGAATAGCCAGCATCATTCCCTAGGGTTCCGTATTGTAAGTATAAGATCCCAATGTGGCCACTATAGTACATGGGTTCTAGAAGCGTTGTTTTAGGGGGTGAAGGGGGTTTGGACTTTTAGGTGGGGCTTCGGGCTAACTAGGATGATTTGGGCTTTCGGATTTGGGACTTGGTCCCTCAACTCTGAAACCCTAAGCTAAACTCTAAACCCTAAACTCCACATAAACCCTAAAACCCCCAAACCCAAACCCTAAAACCCTAAAACCCTAAACCCTAAAACCCTAAACTCTGAGCTCTAAAACCCTAAACCCTAAACCCCTAAAGCCCTAAAACCCTAAAACCCTAAGCTCTAGTGTTGCTGAGGGGGCCCTGAAGCTGTTTCTTAACTTGTTGTTTCTTGGGCTATGGCTTACCTGGACCCTAAGGAACCTACACGTATAGGGTTCCTTGTTATGATTTCCTGATATGGGTCCTCAAAAAGGTAGGTTGTTTGGGGTTAAGGTATAACCTGGGCTGAATCCCGGAAAATGCTACCCTGTTCAAGGAAAGGGCCTGTATAGACTCATAGACCCTAAACCCGTACACCCCAAACCACCTTGAACCCATAACAAACAGTTTCCAGCATGGTGATATCCCAACTGTAGCAAAGCCGAAGAGAACCAACAAAAAGCACCAACATAAACAGTAGTACATGCAAGTGACCTCAATCATTCCTTCGATCTCTTTTCTAAGCTTCTGACCTAAATTGCCCCCAGGCCCTACCCTCAATGCTCAGGCCCCGAAGTTATTCCTAGGGAGTGTTGACTACAGGAGGCCCAAGCCCGAAACCCTGAACCCTTGCAGACTGGATTGCTGGGTGAGAAAGGGGGTCAAAAAAACTAAACTCTAGAGGTTATAAGCCCTAAACCCCAAGCCCTAAACCTTAAACCCTAAACCCTAAACCCCTAAACCCCTAAACCCCTAAACCCCTAAACCTTATCCTAGAAACCATGGACTGGAGGAGCTCGTGGAGTCCTTACTTCTGGCGGATCTGAGCCCATCTCGGCCCATGTTTCTGGCGGCCGGGCTTCGATTCTTTTATGCGGGACTTGAGGGTGTGGGGTTTAGGGTTTCCCCAAGGGTCCAAGTACCTGATAATCCTACACACTCCAAGATCCTAACCTACATAACTATTATCCTAAAACCGAGTACCTGATTATTGGGTCCTTTGGACCCTTGGGGTTTGGAGTTTATAGGATTTGGAGCTTAGGGTTCAGAAGCTCATAGGTTTAGGTTTCAGGGTTGAGGGCTCAGGTTTTTAGGATTTAAAGACTTGACTTGGGGTTGGGAAGGAGCTCGGTTGTGTTGCGAAGGGCTTTGCAGTTTTTTGGTTTGGAAGTGAAGACCACGGACTTTTAAGGGCTCCAACTATCTGCCTGCCCTGGACACGCCAACTACCCTCAGTTTTGCCTCAAATACCCTTTATTAAGCACCATGAGGGCCCTAACAAAGGGCACTTGGGGGGGGGGGTCCTGGGCTTTGCGTCGGCTTAAGGGCCATATGGGCCTAGCTGCGAAGAAGGGTTATGCTGTATACCGTATTGTGGCGGAGAACACAACCTACTATTCTGTAGGGTCTGGGGCTACAGGTAATCAATGTTGTAGTACTTTGAAGAGGGTTTTGTAAAGGTAAATGGCATGCCCATAACATTTTAAATGCTGACGAGTCCCTAAACTAAGACCCCAGAAGTAGCCCCAAGCCTTAAATAACCCAGACCGTAAGCCCAGAGAGCCCTCAAACTGGTGCCCTCGAAGATCCTTTTGAAGAACCGTTGTGAATGTTTTTTTTCCGAAGGAGCCCTGAAAGCAAGTGCACTTGCTTTCAAGTGATTGCGTAGTGGCAAGAAGAACGGCGTCTCGAAGCTCTTCCTGAGACCTGGAACGGCAATGACTTTCACCGGTCACGAGTTCTTCGAGCAGGGAACACTGCACGTGAAAATGTTCAAATGGCGGCGATGCCCTCGCCATAGAAAGCGCACGATGACACCCTATGTCGTGCCAGATTATCATTCAAAAAGGGCCCTAGCCTCTAATTACCCAGGACCCAGGAGTGAGATGCTGGACCCTAAAGCCTAACTAGTCTAAGTAGCTCCCAACTGAGCCCTAAAGCCTTAATCCCTTGAGTCGAAAACTCGTGTATAAGCCTTAAGCGCTTAAACCCTCAAACCGACTCAAACCCCAAAAAGGTCCAAAGTTGGCTAACCATTGATATTGGAGGAGCTACGGAGCCAGGGATGATGATAATCCCTATTAAATAAGGAGCTAAAGAGCCATGGAACCACCAAAACCACTGGTTAGCCCAGGCGACGAACAGCCGAAACTCCTCAGAGATCCAGAGGCCCTGGATCGTGGGGCTTTAAAGGGTTTGAAATGGTGTCTTGAGGGTTCGAAAAGTGTTTTTGTTGTGTGTTTTGAAGGGTGCAGTTTGTAGTGTGTTATAAGCTGACTTGAGAAGGCTTTCATATAGTTTTTGTTGGGCTAGTATAAGGATTTGGGTGTTCTACCAACTAGGGAACTGGGACAACATTTATGACTGATTATTTAGACCCATGCTTCAAGGTGTTGGGGGTTGTTTGCCCAAGGAGGCACGGTAGAGTTTTGAAAGGTTCATGGAAATTCAGGTGCAGAGGGCTTTGAATCTATAAGGGGTGATGCGGTGTTGTATAACGTAGGGCTTCGGCCCAATCCTTTCCACCCCCCTAAGCTCTGCACCTTCAAAGCTTCAAAGCCCTACACCCTGACCCCCTGACCTAAAAGCTCAAAGCCCTATACAGCAAACCCGACACTTTTCAAGCCCTAAACCCCAAAATCTTACGACCCTACACCCTTGCCATAATCTACAACTTAATACCCTAAACTCCGAACACAAAGGCCCTAACCACCGACAAAATCCTACAGCTTTCCCGTGGAAAACAGGAGCTTCCGAAAACTGGGGGTACCTTATCTTGGGGTCCTTATACTAAGGATCCGACTATTTAGGGTACTGTATTGGGGTCCCAGGCTCTCCGAGATGACCTTAAACCCTAAACCACTAAACCCTCTAACCCTACCTAGAGGCTCATACCCTACCCCTTTTTTTTAAGGCGCCTACTTTTCGAAGACAACAGATCCTAACCATAAAACTACGTATCCTAAAAAAGGGGTAGGGTATGAGCCTCTAGGTATAACCCTAAACCCAACAGGCTCTCCGAGATGGTATTGCAGCGGTTCGGCGCTGCCACACGGAGACTCCAGGACTAGTGGAGCATGAGAGTTAAGTGCCATGGGTATATATAGTTTAGGTTTCAGGGTCTAGGGTTTAGGTTTAAGGGTTTGGAGTTAAGGGCCATCGGTATTGGGTTTAGGGTTTAAGGGTTTAGTTTTTAGAGTTCAGGGCCATGGGCACAGGGTTTAGGGTCTGTCCCCTTTGAAGTTCAAGTAAGGGTGGTGGAGGTGGTGCGGGGTGGCTGAGCGGCTGGAAATTTAGGGTTGTAGGATAGGTATGCATATCTTTTGCATGTCTGTCTGTATGCATGTTTGAATGTACGTGCTCAATGTATTCCTGTCTCCTTTCACTCTGGTCTTGTGTGTCGATGTTAGGAGTGCATTCAATGGTGTATTCGATATGTATGTGTGTGTGTGTGTGCGTGTGTGCACATACGTGACGTGAGACGGATAGGCAGATAGATAGTTCTACCATGCCGGCCAGGCCATACTGTTTTTGCGGAAGTGAGCCTACTAACAAAAAAACCCCAAAATGACATAAGCAAAAGCATTTATTGGGCTTCGTTGCAAGGGGGTTTGTATGGGATATCCCTATCCTTGTTTTTGCTTATGGTCTTTTTTGGGACCCCAGGGTTCAGGTTGATGGCTCGTCTAGGGCCGAAGCCTGAAAACTCCAAAGCCAGATCTGTCGCCTATCGGGGATCGGCCTGTTTGTCTACAACCATAAATGGAGACCTTAGTTTGAACACCTACAGAACTTGGCAAGAGTGTCCCTTCATAGTCCCTGTATATACAAATGTTATTACTACAACATTGCCCAAGTCCCCATTCTGATTACTCATGCCCCCCTCTACTGGTTACACTAACCTCAAATGCAGAAGACCCAACCACAAACCAACAGCCCTAGACCGACTGAGTCTTAAATGCAGAAGACCTAACCTCGAATCGTAAAGGACTTCGAGCGTTTTGCTGCCATCCCGTTGGAGGCATGTCTGGGTGTTCGTTCGTTCGGGGTTTGGGAATTAGGGTTTAAAGGTTTAGGATGTAGGGTGTATGGTATGAGCTTAAGGGATTTGAAGCACACGTTTTCGGGGCTAAGGACGGCTTGACTAAGGTTTTCCCACCTAGAAATAATTCTTGCATTTGGGTCACGATAACCCCCTACGATACAGCTACAAATCATTTGTTTTTTTTGATGGGGGTTCCCAAGTTCAGCATAGTTCTACGTGTAGCCCAAATTCCGAGCCCTAACTCATGGGTTGCCGAGTAGTACCCTTCTTTTCCATTTTCTCTGTGTTCAGGTCGAAACCGTAGGAAGAACGTGCGCTTAAGGTTTTATGTAGGAGCCTTAATCATTTGGACAGGGCTTTCGGTTATATTATACCATAATGATAATGAAAACAGTATTGGGAATTCTTAAGGGAAGCCGTCCAGACCCTAGACCCGAAAGCCCAAAATTGTGTGGCCTGAACCTGGAACTCCTAAGGCTAAACCATAAAGGGTAATTCTTGAGGAGCTCCTGCAGGGATGAAAGCCTGAAGGAATGAGAGTCCGCTTTTCTAAATGTGTACGCCTCAATGAGGCAGGCCGACGCTGCACAACAGAAAAGGCCGTTGCACCCTAAACCCTAAAGCCTTAAACCCTAAAACCCTAAACCCTGAAACCCTAAACCCTAAAAAAAATCTTGAGGAGCTCTGGTTCTCGTCTTTTGGCTTCCTCGGCTTGCGTACGCCCGTGGGCTTCAGGACCATAGGTGTTGGCTTAGGGTTAGCGGCTAAGGACTCATACCCCTAAAACCTAAACCGCCTAAACCCCAAGCACCACAAGGCACATCCGGTGGTAGAGCTGCTGGTGGCGGCAGCTGGGTCGACCTTTGTACCTCGAGCTGCCACATTTTACTCAAGTCGGTTTGGGGATAAGGCTAGGGGTTTAGGGTTTAGGGGTGTGCGGTTTAGGGTTTAGGGTTAAGGGTAGGTGCTTCATAAGGGTTTTGGAAGCCTGTTGTCGGGCTGTAGGTACGGCTTGGTATCATTGCATGTCTGCTGTTATCAGGGTACAACGGGTTACGGGTATGCTTGTTTCCTTACGGCTTCCCTCCGCTTTGTTCAGGGGTGTCATGTGGCAGAAACCCCTTTCCGTACACTCCCAACCCCGTCATACATGTGCTTCTTTGATTAAAGCCGAACTTCGGACTCCTTCTAGTGGGGATGGGGGGAGTTCGAAAGACGACGGTGGCCCCGAAGCACCGACCTTTTTGAAGGACATATTTAAACAAATCATATTCACAATCCCGAAACGAAGGTAGGTTTCTTGAAGCAGCCACACCCTGCCTCTCTGCTACAGGCTCTTGGTAGCACAGGAGCATATGTAGCGCATTGCAAGGGCTCTACCAAAGATAGCCAGTGGCAAGTGTCCTAAACCCGAACCCCAAGCTCTAAACCCCTAAACCCTAAACCCCTAAACCCCTAAACCCTAAACCCCTAAACCCTAAACCCCTAGACCCCTAAAACCCTAAACCCTAAACCCCTGAACCCCGAACCCCAAACCCCTAAACCCAAAACCCTAAACCCCTAAACCCTAAAACCTAAACCTAAACCCCTAAACCCTAAAGATCCGGCCCTGGGCTTCACAGGTAGGAAATGCGATCAGCACGTTCTCCATGAACATCCTCATGGACCGGCCAGGGCATGTCTTAGGGGTACTTCGCAGTTTTGTTTTAAACTGTTGGTCATTATAACCCCTAGGGAACAGCTAAAATTGTATTTTTTGCTAGGGTTCTAAGTTCAGTATAGTTCACGGTAGTAAATAGAAGCCTAAACAAGTACAGTTGATGATATAAATCCTGCGATTCCTTAAGGACCCTAGACTATGGGAACTGTGGTCTATTCCTTATTGTGGGTAATGCAGGATTTATATCATCAACAGTATTGGGTAATGCAGGATCTATATCATCAACAATATCAATATTCTTCCTTAGGGTTCCTTATTATTATAGCTATACTATGAAGGAGCCCAGCCCCCCATCTTTATGGCCTCTAAATTAGGGCTTGTCGGCATAGCTTTGGGATTTAGAGCTTGCGTCTACGGTTTAGGGCCAAGGGTTCTTGTACCCTAAACATTTCATCATCATGATTCACTGTTTAGGGGTCCAGGGTTTCATGTCCTTCTCCTCCCACTTGACCTGTGCGAGTGTTTCGGGTTTCGCTTCGTGTTTGGATAGCTTGATGTGCAATGCACAGAATACGCCAAACCTCAAACCCTAAAGCACTTGTCTGCTCTGACATCGACCTCGTTCAATCCGGTTTGGTACAACTCTAGACTACGGTTGATGATATAAATCCTGCATTACCCATAATATGGAATATACCATAATTCCCATATATTCCTTATTATGGGTCATGCAGGATTTATATCATCAACCGTAGGAACCGAAAGCCCGCTCTTGCAAATACTGCACCGCCGGCAGGAGCGAGATCTACTCGGCAAAACTCGGCTGCTCAGTCTCGCAGTACAGACTTTGAAAGGAGGGTCTCAGAGGTCTCCGACTATCCCTAAACCTAAACCTTTTTTTAAAGGGCTTGGGGTTTACGGTTTAATCTGGGTGGTCCTCGCTGTTCTATGACATTTGTTTCATGAGACCCAGGGGCTGTGGAACAACAGTGAAGGGACAAAGGGGCATACGGCAATTAGGATCCTAACACTTAGGTTGAGGCTTCAGTGGTCCTCATGACTAGGATCTCACTGTGCGTGTATTGGGTTTAGGGGGTCCTTGTTTGGATCCAATGTATGCGGGATAGTTGAAAAGGTCGGTTCCCGGCATCTGGGCACAAACCTAAACCGAAGCTGGCGTCTTGTTAAGGAAGTTAGTGTTGGTTGCCATAATCAGGAAACCTTGTTGAGAGTGTCGGAAAGCTTGCGAAGCATGTAATACAGGAGTTGCAGCAACTAAACTCGAACAAGTAATATGGAGCGCTGTTCTTGAAAAGTGATCTCATTCTTCAGGGTTCCACTGTATCACCGCAGTGTACAGTATACTCATC
Source organism: Symbiodinium sp. CCMP2592 (assembly GCA_905221615.1). NCBI lineage: Eukaryota > Dinophyceae > Suessiales > Symbiodiniaceae > Symbiodinium > Symbiodinium sp. CCMP2592. Next base: position 730,043 of record CAJNDT010001990.1, read on the forward strand.
AGAAAGCTAATTGAATACTGTCCCCGGTATACCTCCGGTAGATAAAACACTATGGAGCTCCCGGAAGCCTGGTACAGTTATCAAGGCTCCAATATTGGGCCCGCAAAAGTCCAGAATGCCATCTTCAACTCAAGAAAAGCCTTGTAAAAAGCAAAAGAAGGTCCGGAACTTATGGCTATTTGGGCCTTCCGAGGCTGCTAGAAACCCTAAACCCGAAACCTTACTTAAACTCTACACCCTAAACCTGAACTTAGAGTCATTTGTGCCCCTAAACCCTAAGCCCTAAATCCTAAACCCTAAACCCCAGACCCTAAACCCTAAGCCCTAAAGCCTAAGCCCTAAACCCTACACCCGTTCTGTATTGAGACCCCTAAACCTAAACCCTAAACCCCAAGCCCTAAACCCTAAGCCCTAAAGCCTAAGCCCTAAATCCTAAACCCGTTCTGTATTGAGACCCCTAAACCTAAACCCTAAACCCCAAGCCCTAAACCCTAAGCCCTAAACCCTAAGCCCTAAATCCTCAACCCGTTCTGTATTGAGACCCCTAAACCTAAACCCTAAACCCCAAGCCCTAAACCCTAAGCCCTAAATCCTAAACCTGTTCTGTATTGAGCCCCAGGAATAGCACCATCTTTCAGGGCTTGGGTGATGCGACGCGGTGGGCCAAGGTGTGGGGATTACTTTAAGGATTTTTGGGGGGGTTTAGGGTCTAGGGTTGTTCCCCTGAGACTCTAAGTGTGGGAATTACTTTAAGGGTTTCGGGTTGTTCCCCTTAGACTCTAAGTGTACGAAAAGTACCTGTTTCGGGCGTATAAAGTCTATAAATAGCACCTACCTTGGGCGATTTGGAGTCTTGGGGGTGCTCAGAGATCCTACAAGGGTTAGCTTAGGGTACTTAGAAATATTTTTTAATTTTTGGTTATTGTAATCCCTAAGAAACAGCTAGAATTATAATTGTTGCTAAGGTTCTAAGTTCAGTATAGCAAGGGTTAGCTTGACAGTAAATTACTGTTAGTCTCATTATTTATTCTTTTGTGATTACAATGGTTACTAGAAGGGTTAGTGTGATGCGACCCGAGTGGCCAAGGTTCGTCACTGGTTCAGGGTCTCGAGTTCAGTGGTTCAGGATTAAATAGGGGTTACTTAGAGGATCATGGGACATAGTAAGTAGGGCTTATAAGTCCCCTAAGTGGGGTTATCCTAATTACAACCTACTGATAGCCTTACTTACTAAGTCCCATGAGCCTTCAAGTAAGGGTTTAGCGTTTAATTCGGTGTTTCGGGCTCAGGGCTGTGAGTCTTGGGTGTATATTTTATAATAGCTTTCAAGTTGAAATTGCTCGTGCGTGTGAGTGTTCGTGTGTGTGTGTGTGTGTGTGTCTGTTTTTTGTTACAGGTACGCGCGGTCGATGGCGTTGCGGGCTCGGCCTGGCTGCCTTTGTTCTTTGTCTGGGTTTGAATTTTGCGTCCTGTTTGTTCCTCCGCCTTTGCTCTTTTTTTTCGCGGTCCCGAGGCAAAGCCATCGAAGAACAAGGCCCCCTCCTGAGACTACTACTACTACTACTGCTACTGCTACTACTACTACTACTACTACTACTACTACTACTACTACTAGGAGGCATCCGTGGACGATCGCGTTGCGGGCTCGGTTGCTTTTTGTTCTTTCGCCTCTGTCTGTTGTTGTTTTGTGTGGTCCCGAGGTGAAGCCCCCCAAGAACAAGGTCCGCCCTGATAGTGCTTAAAGGGTTTGTGTGCGTGCGTTGTCAATGCCAGGATCGCCGCCGTGGCTTCTGATGAGCTTCTTGGCCTGACATTTATACATATATACTCATTTGTAATTGTATCCATAGGAAAGTATGTAAAGTTGGAGGGTGCATGGGTTGTACATTTCTACGGGACTAGATATAAATCCATACCTATATTATTATTACTACTACTACTACGACTATTATCACTACTACTACTACTACTACCACTACTACTACTACTACTACTGCTACTGCTACTGCTACTGCTACTACTAGTATAGTAGTAGTAGAAACGACTGAACAGATGCTGAGTGTTGTTGTTGCAGAGGTGAATCAACCCGACAAGCAAGCACCATCATGTAGGCCCGCCCGCCGCATCCCTGCTCCAAAAACTACAGCTATAGATCATTTCTCTGCCCGGAAGCAGCAGTCTGCTAAGAAACTTCCAAGTTCTCAGATATTTGGTTAGCCCGCGCATGCAAAATACTACCATCCTGCATTGTCGCTGGGGCTGCCAGGGCTGACTTCGGACTGCTAGTCGCTCTTTTAAATCAACATAACGACGTAGCATTACACTCGACATGGGCATCTGAACACATATCGTAAAGGCAAAAACAAGATATTCCAGTTCAGGTCAAGGTGGCCGGTGTGCGTGATCTGTGTCTCGATGACTCGGCCTTACATCTTGGACTTGCAGCAGGTCTAATACGCATGACCCACCTGTAGGACAGCCTATTCCGATTTATGGATTGAGAGTGTCGCAACCCGGTTCCTCTCTGAGTCTCTGACGTTCACCGAGGAGCCCAGCTCAACGCAGGGCTGGATGCCTCCAAGGGCATGCCATACCTTTCTTCCGTTTCAGTTCATGGTCTCAGAATACCGAGAGCTGGGAAAGTGTGCACGGCAGCAGCTTTAAGTATATATGTATAAATGCATCGATACTCCAAGAAGGTGATATACAGGTGAGTTATCTGTAATTTTTGACCGGGGGAGGGAGGGGTTGCCGTAAGTCTGCCTCCCCCTCCCCCGTAGAGGGGTTTATAGGGGCTCGGGTTGGCTGTGTTGTTGTTGTTGTCTTATGTTGTCGCTGTGTGGGTTAAGACGTACCCTTTGTTTTTGTTGATTGCTTGTTGTTTTTATGGAGCCCCGAAACCCCTTTTCTTGCGAGCCTGGTGTCTTTTCCGAAGAAAAAAGGCGCGCCGCTTTTCTGTCGTGTTGGGATGTACCGTCTGGTGCTGTTGCTGCGGTGTGCTGCTGCCTTTCGTGCTGCGTCGATGCTTTCAGTGCCGTTCGCCGTTTTCGTTTTGTCTGGGGTCGGTTTCTGGCGCCGCGAGCCGGATGGCCGACCCCCCTGTCACGACGGGGGCCGCGGCTTGGGACACCGCGGCAGCACGCTGACCGTCCCGGGGCATCTTTTGATGCCCCAAAGGTCGGGAGAGCCGTCGGCTACAATCCTTTGATTCCTCCAGGGGCCCACAAGGTGGAGACTTGCTAAAAACATTTGACCGCTCGGAAGGCCCAGCCTTGAAAACCAGGATTTTTGACCCCTGTAGGGGCCCAGCCTTGAAAGCTACGATCTTTTGACCCCTCGAGGGGCCCAGCCTTCACAGTTGAGACTCGCTAAGATCCTCTGACCCCTGGAGGGGTTCAGCCTAGAAAGCTAAGATCTTTTGACCGCTCAAGGGGCCCAGCTTAAAAAGTGAAGACATGCTAAGACGCTTTGACCCCTGGAGGGGCCCAGCCTTGAAAGTGAAGACACGCTAAGATAGGGGCTCAGCTTTGAAAGCCTCTGGAGGGGGCCAGCCTGAAAAAGTGAAGACATGCTAAGAACCTTGGAGCCCTGGAGGGGGCTCGTTTTGAAAGCGAAGATCTTTTGACCGCTGGAAGGGCCGAGCCTTAAAAGTGAAGACATGCTAAGACCTGTTGACCCCTGGAGGGGCCAAGCCTTGAAAGCTAAGATACTTTGACCCTTTGAATAGCCCAGCCTTGAATGTGAAGACATGCTATGACATGTTGACACCTGGAGGGGCCGAGCCTTGGAAGTTGAGATCTTTTGACCCCTGGAGGAGCCCAGCCTTAAAAGTAAAGACATGCTAAGACCTGTTGACCCCTGGAGGGCCCGAGCCTTGAAAGCTAAGATACTTTGACCCCTTGAGGGGCCCAGCCTTGAATGTGAAGACATGCTATGAGCTGTTGAACCCTGGAGGGGTCTAGCCTTGGAAGCTGAGATCCTTTGACCCCTGGACGGGCCCAGCCTTAAAAGTAAAAACATGCCAAAACCTTTGACGCCTGGAGCGGCTTAGCCTGAAAAGTCAAGACATGCTAAGACCTTTTGACCCCTGGAGGGGCCCAGCCTTGAAAGCTAACTCGTTCCGTTGGGCGTGCTTACGGACATGTCAGTAATGCCGCCAATGCACTATGGAGGGTTGTTCCGATGCCCTGCATTGCTGTTGCGAAATCACTGCCTGAAAGCCGCAGCTTTTCAAACGTGTATATGCCATCGTTGCTCTTGTTTCACCATGGTTGCCAGCGGGGCGCAGAAGCGAAAACTTTCCCAAATGGTGAAGGCACGTGCACGAGCAGCCTTTCGACTGGTTTCATGCTCGTGCGGACTGAAATGCTGCGTGGACGCATTGTTGCAGTTGCAATGATGAGGTACTTCCTCGTGTGGATACTTGGCATGAAAATGCGTGGATGTGGGAGATAGCCGAATTTGTGCTCCTGAGGATGATGCGCGGAGAATGTGTTGCGTGTATTTAAGGATGGTCAAGTCAAGCGAGCATCCACTGGCAACCGCTACAAAGTGGTCTTTCCACGTCATGCTGACGTGTATTTCACAGTACCCTGGCCATTCATGGCGGATTTTACATGTCATGAAATGCGGTAGGGGTGCCTGGAGCTGGTCCAAGGACAGCAAATGCGGCGGGAAGCGGAAAGCAGTCCGGCTCGTGTTTTGCTGCTGTTAGTGGTGGGCGACTCCGTCTGGCTCGGTTGTAGAAGTACAGTTGCTCAGGCAAAGGCTGCTGCAAAGGCGAAGCTGGAAGAGCTTCGCGGGCTCTACGCATTAAAGAGCCAAGCTAGTCTAGCAGTCCTCAAGGCGCGACTCCGGTAGCATGAAACGGGTCTACACTTGTTGTTGTCTTGCAAACAACGTTTGCATGTTGGATGATTCTCCAGGTGCGATGGTCTTGCGCATGCTAACGGAACGCAATGAGTGATATTGATGGGTGGCCTCTGAGTTTGCTGTAATCTGTGTTGTGCCACCTTATTTCGGTGGAGACACAGGTGCAGGGCGCCCGTGCTTATCGGCACGGGTTGGAAGAGGCACAAGTTGGTGCCTGAAGAAGTGATTTGGTGATTCGGCGCGAGAATTGACTTGCGGCTATTTTTGTCTAGGGTCTACTTGAAGGCTCATGGGACTTAGTAAGTAAGGTTATGAGTAGGTTGTAATTAGGATAACCCCACTTAGGGGACTTATAACCCCAATTATAACCTCCTACTTACTAAGCCCCATGATCCTCTAAGTAGGGCTAGGCTTCAGGGACACGTGGTTCCAGGACTTCAGGATGAGTCGCCGGGGCTTGAGTTCAGGCTTGGGCTTCGGCTGTAAGGGTCCATTACCCTAAGGCTCCATGTACCCATATAGTATATACTTAGGCCTTAAAGTACCTATATAGGGACTACTTTGGGCTTAAGTATCTACTATAAAGGTACATGGAGCCTTTGGGTTAAGGCAAGAAGGGTGCTGTGATAGGACGTAGAGGATCTTCAGGGGTTCTATAAGGGTTCTGGCCTCTTTGGGGCTCAAGGTGCTTTGGTGTTTGGGACTTGTGAGGGTTTTAGGGGTGTTCAGGATCTACGAGTGGAGGTTCCCAGAACCCTGAAACATAAATGCTAAGCTGTTTAGGGTTTAGGGTTTTGGTTTAGGGTTTAGGGTTTTGGGTTTGGCTTTCTTGTGTTAGTTTGGTTTGCATTGCCATCGCATTTACGGAGCCATGGCAGTCAACATGCCAGCATATCTTCGGTTTACATGAGTAAACAAACCATGCAAATAAATAGCTGCAAAACATCAACAAGTTTTTCATCTTGACAATGACTTCTGCCAGTTGTGCCAGGCAAACTCGTTCACTTTAAATTTCTCCTCCGGAGCCTGGCACTCCGAAGTGCAACCCGTCTTGAACCACCAAACACTACTTTGTTGTGGGGTGCCAACAAGTCATATATCAGCGTTTACAACCAGGACCTGCCGAAAAGTAGGGTATGGTTGGGTACGGCCCCCACTCAGTAATAGTTGAATAATATTCATAATATAGATATAGTAGGACCTTGATAGTAGCCCTATTATAGACTCTTACTGTATGGGGGTACCTAAGTATGGTAGTTTAAGGTGGTCCAAACCGAAAACTACTGTTGAGCCTGAGGTCTTCCTTACAGACTGCATTAATCTTAGGGGTACTTAGAAATGAACTTTAGTTTTTTGGTTATAATAATCAGTAAACAACAGCTAAAATTGAATGATTTCTGCTAGGGTTCTAAGTTCAGTATAGTAATATGGCGGCCTGGATAAGTTCCTGAATAAGTAGTACTAGTACCCCGGTATACCCATTGATAACCTCGCACCGTATAGCAAAAACCACTATTCGATGTCTTGAGGCCTCTGTATTACTCTGCCCATGCCCGACGCCTTGTCCACAGCGGTCTCAACTTGTCAAGCAAACACACTGCGACCTAGCAAGTTTTCATTATCCTATTATACTACAGCACACTATGTTGTTACAAGCCATTGTATAACCTACTATGTATCATGTTATTCAGCGTGGTATTTTGCTCTAGTTCACTGTGCAGTGCTATGTGTTGCGATGTTGTGTTATTAAGTTATGGTTTGCTATGCTACATTATACTATATTCTAGTCCAGTATTGCATTGTCATATATTATACTGTGCGATACTTTAATATACTATATCATATCATGTCTTACCATGTCATGTTATGTTATGTCATGTCATACTGTATTGTATGATCCTATACTCTACTACATTATATCATTGTACTTTATGTTTACCATGTGATGTTATATTATATTGCATTGTTAAGTTATGTACACATTTTTATGGGATGGAGCGCATTAGAATCGGTGGCAGGCATAGAAGCAGCGCAAGCCACGCTCGGATGAAGCACCACCAGTTGCGAGCTTCGCGAACCGCCGAGTCTCTCGGCACGCATGAAGCAGTCCCGGAGACTCCGATGCCTTCCTTTAAGGGTTCCTTTAAGGGTTCCCATAAGGGTTCCTTTAAAGGCTCCTGTATGGGTCTGGGTGTTTTTATGATGTGGGAAGTATGCCTTAGAAAGGCCCCCCCCCCCTTGTAACGGCGACTATAAGGATTATATTGGGGCCCTAATATATTCCTATTTACAGGGTGGGGGCCCCTTCTAACCGATGCCCTTAATTCAGGAATAGGCCTTGTATTTGTAAGGCGGATCCCTCTATGATCTCAGGCATTCCTTACTTCACGGATTTGGGGGTTCCTTTATAAGGATTGCAACAGGGATCAGATTGGGGCCTTCTTAAAGAAAAGGGTGCTTTGAATCAAAGGGTCTGAGCCATTAGTGTAGTAAAGTTTGCTTTCTATTTACTATTGCACCTACATGAACTAAGCGTATAAACACAACAGTCCTGTGAAACCATCCAACAACCAAGACTATAAAGCCCTCGCGCAAATCCAGAACAACTCTAGGGAGCCCATTCGATTGGATTGGAGGCCTCAGAAGGCTTTAACCTTCCAGACTTCTATGGCTCAGAGGATACAGAGCTGAACAGCGTTCAGGATGTCGGCACGGCTGGGGGTTTTGGGGTTCAGGGATTCATGGCGTGTAGGGTCAAGGATTTCGACATTTTTTTCGACGGACTCAGGGGTGTGGGGTTGAGCTTTGCCTGGGGCTGGCCGGCGGCAAGGCTTCGTGGATCCCTGGGAGGTTTGAATCAACAGATACAAGAGCACAAAGACTGCACCTACAGTACCTTGCCCCATCCCAACCTGTGTAACCCCGACGCCCTGAATATATACTGAATCCTCAATGTAAAGCTTGCAGGTGCAAATCCTTAAGCCGTAAAATTTAAACCGGAAATAAGAACATATGTAGCAATATCGTGCAGAAGGTCATATATGTATGTATGTATGTACACATATATATATATTTATATTTATATTTATATTTATATTTATATTTATGGTTTAAGTGTAGTATCATGGTAGTACAGCGAAGTTTCGTGGATAAAGACGGGAACGTGGATGTTATTGCATATACGATAGCAAGATAGCAGCATATTAACATGCCCTTCAATCCTTAACCGGCCAGACCGAACCCACAGCATGCAGCCTAAACCCTGACCACAAGGCCCAGCAAAATATTGAACTTTCTTCAAACTGCAATATTTTTTTGGGGGTCACTGTGAACTCCTGCTACGGCTCTGAATAATAAGACCCTGGTGCAGACAGGTTGTGGTAGTTTACGATGAACAATATCACATGATCGTCTCCTATGTCTTGAAAAGCTATGTATTCAAGATAGACCTTGCGATCCCATTGTTCCCGGCTCCAGCCAAGGACGACGGCCAGCACGCGATTGAGAAGCTTTGCAGACCTCCATGTTCGAGGTCCTGAAGGACGACGACTGCATTGCAAGCAGGCCGCCACGCTGCCGAGAAAAACACAGCCCATGGTCCACCAGACGGCCCTGACGCGGGCAGATGATCGGTGGGGAGTTCGTCGGAAGCTGCTGTCTTTTGGCCCAAACGATTACTGCTGATCGCCATAAGTCATATCGGTTTAGGGGTAACGGTTTAGGTATCTTATCGAACTTGTGATAGTCTGATTCTTTGTGGCATTCGAGTGTACTGCGCAGACATGTGTGTAGTTCTTTGCATACACCAAACATACGAGCACCCGCCGTGCGCCTGGACCAACTTCCAAGGCATTAGGGATTAGGGTTTAGGGTTTAGAGCTGTCCCGGACAGTGTCCCATCATGGGAGTATTATTCGAGGCAAATGTCCAAGTCCAGACTGAGTTAGGCGTGCAAAACGGGGCAACAGCGAGGTTTGATGTGCCTGACTACTACCTTGTTTACATTCTTGCAGTGCTACTTACTTACCTTAACTTAACTACTTAAAGTTATGAGTGGTAGGCCAGGCGGCCAACATATGCAGCATACATGCCTTGATGCATCATGCATGTAGGCATACTCTCATGGCACTGTTCTACTCTATCATACGTGGCGTATGATGCATCAGCCGAGTGGTTTGGTTCTGAAGCAGTTTCAGTAAGTAGATTGCTGCACATATCCTTTCGCACTTGTCGTTGGTCTTGCATTCAGTCACATATGCATCTGTTAGAACATACCTGGTATTGTGCATTGTGATACTGCGCCGATATTCCTGTTCGGCAACACCTGCTCTCTTTCGGTTTCTCTTCCAGTCGCTTGTACTTCACTTATGCTGCCGTCGCCGTCAAAACATCTTCGAACCCGTTCGCCATGTTGCATGTCTCTGCTTGCACGTCCTCGAGAGCCCTACCAGAAAGTTTCGAGATGCAGGGATTTGGGTTGAACTATTGGAAGGTTTAGGGTCTGGTGCTCGCGAACTTCATAAGATGTCCTGGGCCGAGGGCGCATGACTTCCGACATTCTGATGCAAGTTCCGTAAAAGCCAGAATTGCAGCGACGCTGGAAGCCTCGACGCTAGAGTAGCTGCAGCTCCTCTACCAGTATCTCTCAGAAGAACGCTGGCAGGAGTGGATTTTGGAGTCTTTGGGAATGCTGTGGGAACATCGTGCCTATCTGTCTGTAGACTGCAGCAACCCAGCTGCTCATGTCGACGCGTTTCTTTAAAGCCTATAAACATTACAGTAGAAGCCCAAAACTTGGAAACCGAATAGCCGCAGTCCTCAAGAGTAGTGTATAGCCTGTTTGACCTTGGGGTTTACTGTAGGGTTAAGCCTAAGGGTCCATGTACCCAAATAGTATATACTCTGGCCCCAATGTACCTGTATAGGGTGTACTTCAAGAACAATGTATATACTGTGGGCGCATGGACCCTTAAGCCCTAATAAACCCCATAGAACCCTGATAGAATCCTGTGGTAGCCTTGAAGGAACCCTCAGAGGAGCCCTATTTGTGTACATGGACCCTTAGGTAAACTTTTCGGGTAACATGTGAAGGGAGTTCGGCAGTCGCCGATGCAAGGAAAGCAGACCCAGAGACTGAAATATCACTTAATTAAGGAATATACCTTAAATCATATTAGGGATCCTACTATAATTTAGGGTATATTCCTTTGTTAAGGGATGTTGGAGTCTTTGGGGAAGCTCCTGCTGACCCAGAAAGTCAGGCATTCCTTAAGTGAGAACCACCCCCGCCCTTTAAGGGCCCTTTAATAGAGTCGTTATGGCCATTAATTGTGGGTACCTGGGGTATATTATACGGTAGTTGGGGGGTCTAGGTAAGTGAGACACCATCTTGAACGATTATCAAAATGCTTGACTCTCCACGATTATCTGTCAGCGCGTTTCAATTACACGAAACAGGGATCAGGGTTTTCCGTTTTGCGGTTACCGGGGTTAGGTATGGTTACATCATGTTACATCTAAACCCCGGGTCCAATGTGACTTAAAGCGACTTACTGTGAAGGTCCAAGGTTTAGGGTTTATCCTTGAGGTTTGTTGAACTCACGGGTAGTTGTCAAAATTAGGGTCCCTTTGGTCCCTTTTTGGATCCCTAATATGGTACGGCACCTATTATTTAGGGTACCCAAAAAGGGACCCTAATTTTGATGACTACCCTTATGGGTTTCCGGTTCAAGGGGATCGAAATCGTGAAGGAATCAGCTTTTTTTTGACGAAGAGGTGGTCTGAAATGCAGAAAAAAGCTTCTGCCAGCAAGGTGTGCGTGGCTTGCTAGGGTTTCAGCTCGGAATTAAGACTTTTAAGACGTCGACATTATGTCGCTGCATGGAGTGTATCTACTGAGGCCTTCGATCCTTGCAGCATGAGGTTTCCGGCTCCACGACCCTTCCATCTTTACCCGCGAGTGCATCTTACATGTGGGTGGCTGTCAAAATTAGGGTCCCTTTTTGGGTCCCTATTATAGTACGGCACCTAATATTTAGGGTACCCCAAAAGGGGCCATAATTTTGACAAGCACCCATGTATGTCAGAAGTACAGGAATTGCCGGTAGCGCGCGGGCAATTTCTGGATTGACAAGTTCAGGATCGATCCAGGCATTCAGGTTGCTGGGGTTGCGTGATACGGTCATGCCGAAATTACTTAGGATGTCATCCCCCTTATCCAGATTAATTACCCCCAAGGCTCCAAGTACCCAGCAATCATACTACTATCCTAAAACCGAGTACCTAATTATTAGGTCCTTTTGGACCCTTAGGGTTACAGTAGAAGCCAGAAAGTTGGAATATGGTTATCCTAACCCTTCTATGGTAAATTATAGGGTATCCTACCATGAAGCCATATTCCAACTTTCTGGAGTTTCCTATAAGGAAGCATAGGCCACGCCGCAAAATCTTTGATCCTCAGCGCGGCACCTGACTATTTCTCTTGGAGCTGCCTCAAACGCGATTCTCTCGGGGAATCAAAACACCCTAGCCCCTACCTGGACCCTACATGGGCGGTTGTCAAAATTACGGTCCTTTTTTGGGGGTACCCGAAATATTAGGTGCCCTTTTTAAAATAAGGAGCCAGAAAGGGACCATAATTTTGACAAACCACTTACATGAATAAGGACCCTGCAGCAGGTTCCGGGCTCCTTCTTATGATTTCGTTCTATACTTGAAGGCCCATGGGACTTAGTAAGTAAGGCTATAAGTAGGTTATAATTATAGGATAACCCCACTTAGGGGACTTATAACCCGAATTATAACCTACTTACTAAGTCCCATGATCCTCTAAGTAAGTCCTTGAAAAAATGGTAATTCGGTTATTCGTCGGGGGGGGTAAGGTAAACCGGTAAGCCCCAAAACAGGCAGCTCTCCGTGGGCAACTCGGACATTCGCCGCAGCCGAGTCAAGGATTTTTGGAAGAGCCCTGGACAGCCAAATCCAAGCTTCGGCGCGTTACTTATCCCATACAACAATTAGCAATAAGCATTAAATCTATTAGCACCCCTACATCAGCCCCAGCATACCTCATTTTCATGTGAGCCAAACCCTTAACCTCCAAAACCTCCGAGACTCAGCATCAGGCGCCATGCAGCTTTCTGTTTAGGGCCAGCGCATACCCAACATGATCACGACTGACGTCGGTTTTGTGCATCCGGCAGAACACTACATCCGTTGCCCAAAACACAACAACTCAAGGCACACAAGTCAAACTTTGTCGGGGCTCCAGGGAGCGTGCTATGGATTCCTGGTTTCACCGCGAACGCGGTAGAAAGGACTGGGAATGTGGGAGTTTATCCTGGATCGACCCTGAGGGCTTTGGGTTTAAGGCTTGCGAAAAGGGGACTTTGGGGTTCAGGGTTCAGAATATTCAATACTGAGGTACTTGGGGTTCGGATAGTAGTAATGTAGGTTAGTATTCGAGAACACATATCAAGCATAGGGACCTGGAGCCTTGTCTGTAGGTGCTTCGGTTCAAGGGTTAGTGTCCGACAACAAACATGAAGGGTAGGTTTCTGGACCCTTGGCTGTAGGTGTTTAGGTTCAATGGTCCCCATCCAACATAAAGTTGGAGGGCGATTAGAAAAAATGGTTATTGGATGAGTGCTGCAAGCCGAAACCCCCGTGGGCCCTTGCTCCGCGAGCCTGGGCGTCTGATTTCGATGTCGAGTGCTGCAGAGCTTGGTAGCTCCGGGCCTGTTTCAGAGAACTTACTTACTTAGGGTGTCTTTAAAAAAATTCCCCGCCCCCAAAGAGCCAACCACCGATTTGGGCAAGCAAACCTAGCACTTGACACAGTTCAGTGCTTGGTGTTCGGCCCTCTCTCCCTCCCAAGAATGTTGTTTAAAGTCATGAAGCCGGAGAGCCCCACTTCCCTTGTATGATGGCAGGCTTATTTTGAAAAACCCTCCAATATTCCAATGAAGATGACTTCCCTGCCATGACGGGTCATTTGATAGATCCCTCTTATAATCCAATATGGTCATCTTCTTTGACATGAAGGATTGTAGACTCATATGACAGATCCCTCTTATAGCCCAAAGGAAGATGTTGTCCCTGCGATGAAGGATTGTGCCAGTAGAGTGCACCCATACGCTTCATTGTAGTTCCTTTTTGTGGTTCTAAGAAAATCCACAAAACGACCTACTATGGAGCTTATTGTGTAAGCTAACGTCCGAAATAATGGGCTCCTGAAGGGCCAGGTTCGGGGTAAACCCGAAGCCCCCCAGCCGCGACCGCCAATATCGCCAGGATATCCAAAGCCGCAGTCTTGCACAGAAGGCCCGAAAGTGGTGGGTTGGTGGATGAAAATCCACCAAAATTTGTGGTTCATTGATTTTGGGGCGTAGACTCTAGGTGATTCTTGATTGGTGCCACTGGTCTGGTCTGGGACAGCCAATTACACTGAAGCCTCAACCGGTTTAGGGTTTGCATAAGGGCTGTGCGGTTTGGGAGTTTGGAGTTTAGGGCTACTGTTGCAAATGTGTGTTTTTCCTGACACGGAGATCGTGATCCTTGCAAGCATTGATAAGCTTGACTGCTGGCGAAATGTCCACAACGATGATCGAAACAGACATCATCCCACCGCATGTTTTTTTTCTTGTAGGGTTCACTCCTTAAGCAATCTGCTGGCGCGGCATTGCAAGGCAAATGCGCCGAGTTCCGTAAACTTAAACCCTACAGCCCCAAACACTGACTCTAAACTTTGTCATAGTTGGGTAACATTTTAAATTTTTATGGGTACTTATAAGGAACAGAAATTTAGATTTTTAATCCTATCCCAACCATGAACTAGTAAGCTCTGGAGGCCAACAGCGTAGAACCCGAAGGCACCCAAGACCACAGCTTTGGGATAGTCAAGGGTGTTGGATTGCGATCAAAGTTAAGGGTCAGGGTTCGGGGTGCAGTTCAGGGTTTTGGAGTTACGGGTTTAGGGTTTAGGGTTCGAGCCGATTGTATCGCGGACCAGGAGGTCGCGCAACAATGTTTGTGCAACGACTACTCCGACTCCTCCTGCTGGTGACACCTCTTGTGTCTGCGCAGCTGTCGTGCCTGGTCATTGAATAACGTTGGGTTCAGGGTTTAGGGTAATTAGTATTGTGTTGTTGTTGGCATGGGCTATATAAGTGTGTTATTGTTCTTTCTCGTTTCATGTCGCATGCACCCCTAAACCCTAAACCCTAAACCCTATGCCTTCTTCTTTCAATCTCACTTCTCGGTGGTACATTCCAGCAAGGCCCGCCTTGAACAGATGTTCAGACTCAAACTCCTCGCGCACCGACATCGTTATCCGAGTAGTAGTGTAGGTAACCTTTAACCTTTTTTTTGGTAGTATAGTCATAGTCCCTATACAATCCCTATATAACCAAAAAGGTTAACCTTTAGTTCCCCATGATACCCGACAAGTAGGTTATGGCTCCTTCTTACGATTGCTCTTTTAGTTGTTTGTTATGTCCCGACATTGAAGGGATAGGAATTTGGGGTACCGGCAAGAGCCTGAGATCCTCATGCCCTGCACCACGTTACCTCTTAGGGGCTTTTCGGCTCTACTCTTCTGGGGTGTAGGGCTTAAGGTTTAGAGTTCAGGGGTTTGGGGTTCAGAAGTTTGGGGCCCAGAGTGTTGGCCTTAGGGGTTTAGGTTTACTAGGACCTAGAGTAGGCCATTATTCCCTTTTTTTGAGGGTTCAGGTTCCCTTATGAGCCCCTTTAAACCAAAAAGGGCACCCTTTTTATTCCTAGGTTACTCTTGGGTCTAGTAGAAGGGCTCCTTTAAGGGTTCCTGTAAGGGCTTCTTTAAGGGTTCCTTTGCTTTAGAGAGTCTTAGGTCTAGTTTAGGGGTTTGGGACTCGGAGTTGGGGCTTCGATTCGGGGCTTCGACTTCGGACGGTTTCACTTTCGGTTCGACAGCCCCGAACCCTGAGGGTCCATGTGCCTGAGTGGTATATACATTGTCCTTAAAGTAGTCCGTAAAACGGTACATGGGGGCCAAAGTATATATATATATATATACTATTTGGGCACATGGACCCTTAGGGGAAAATGCATGGCAGTAGACCTCCCCGCACCTCCCACCCAAAGAACAAGAAGCAGCGAGTTTGAGCCGCGACGCCCTCCAAACCTAATTGACTTCCCTGGGCCCGGACATCACCCTAAGGCCTCAACAGCCCCTAATTACACCCTATACCCTATGCCTCCAATAACCTTATTATGGGGTCCTTAAGGGGTCCAGGGCCCTGACTATGGGGTCCTTGGAGGGATAGGGTATAAACTTTATACAGCCCAGATCAAAATCACTCTTCTTTCTCTGAGGTTGGTATGCTCCGGAATCTCAGAGACCATCCCTGGTCGTGTGTGCCGGCGTGGTTATAAGGGTTCGGTTTGTAGCGCTATAGTAATGGTAATAGTTTCAAAGGGTCAGGCTACGGGCTTGTAGGGTGTTACATATGTTGAGAACCGTTACGTGCGCTTGGGCCTTTGCGGAATCAGATCGTTTAGGGTTCCAGGTGTATTCGGGTTCAGTAAAGGGATTAGGGTCTAGGACCAGGTCATGACTCGGAGTGTTGGGTGCAGGGCCTGCGATGGTTGAGTTTCGTGTCGCCTGGTTCAGGGGCGTGAGTAAGTAAGATTTTCACAGAATCAACGATTCGGCAGTGTACGTACTTCGGTCAACTCTACCACGGGCTCTTCCGTAGTGGCAGTTAGCCTTCCAGACACTGTTCGGGTTGAGTAACCTTCAGACCGGCGGTGTACGCACAGTACATTCCGGTGTTACAATCTGCAAGTTTTACTCAAGTTTGAACCCTACACCCTAAACCTAAACTCAAAAGCTGAAGCCATCATGACCCTAAGGAATCCTGAAGGTAAACCCGTGTCAGGGGATGTCTGGACGAATTGCAGCAATCAAGAAACCGCTAAACACCGAAACCTTGAGCCCAGAACCAAAGGAAGCCAACAGCCTAAAACTTTGAATCCTGACACCCTAACTAAAGCCCTGCCGTTTCAAGCCCAAATCATCGACCAAGTTGGGCCGGGCTGGGCCGTATGCTGAAAGTGTTCCACCAGAAGTAAAGGCTGCAAGGGTCAGAACTACAATGCGCTCCTCCAAAACCCGTGGAGAACTCTGCGAAGCACTTCTCTAAATCACTATATTAGCGTAAACGGCGCTCTAAAACCCCTAGACAAAGCATCATAAGCTAATCCGGTAGAAAGCCTTGTATAAGCTCTTAAGAACTTCTACAAAGCCCTCTGAAATTCGAAGACCTCCCGAAAGGTCAGTCTTTACTTCGGCTCGCGATCGCCGGCCTCAGCCATACCCACGGACGTCACGGGCCATGTGAAGATTCGTAGCGCTGGAGGCGGCCCAGCGTTCTCTGGGGTTAGGATATACTGTACCTAAATAGTCTCCATTGTAGTTCCTTTTTTGGGTTACCTTACAGGATCCTTAATATATAATGGGTTTAACCACAAAAAGGAACTACAATGGAGACTATAGGTAGGGCTGTAGGGTTTAGGGTTTGTAGGATTCAGGGCTGCGCATGGTGTGCGATGAGGCGAGAGTCAGATTGGGGCTGATAGATTTGCATTATAGGAATGTTCCGGGTGGTTAAAGCCTGAGGTTCAGGGTTATGCGCCCGGGTTTAGGGGTTAGGATTTAGGAGTCTTGTTTCTACGGGGTTTAGGGGTGATTCTTGTTTGGGATTCAGGGTTCAGGGGTGAAGCGGTTTGGGATGGGAGGACTGCAGGCTACATCTGAAGCGTAATGACAAGATTCATTAGGCCTCTTTCAAAACCCTCGGCAAGCCCTAGGCAATCTCTGGCTAGAAACCAAGACTGCACAAGACCTTATCATCCTAAACAGAAGCCGAGTAAGTAACGGATGTTCAGGGGTTCCTTAACGGACTCCGCTGTTTCTGTTTGTTTTACTTGGTGCTGGCTGGCGTCTTCAGCTAGGCCTCGTGACGACGAAGAACTTCGCGGTCAGCTGTCCACTGGCGCAGCCCCTCGACCCGTCGCAGACCACTTCAAAGCAGTGGGTGCCTCGTCAGAAGACCTGCTTTTGAGTTTTTTCGAGAAGCTTTAATTTAAAGATTTATTGGTCGTGTATAAAAGTGCACATCAGTATAGTGTCAGAAAAGTAGCGCACCCTAAACCCCCAACCTAGCCCGCCTCAAACGCAATGGCTGCTTGGAGTGACGACATGCATGCTTCTTGGCATTGAGAGCTTCGCTGAAAGGTTGACAATATGGTGGCTTGTATACTGAAGGTTTAAGCAATCTCTCAGGGGTTCTCTCTATCCGTGTAATATGTGCATGTTTGTAATTATGTATATTGGACATACATACATACATACATACATATATATATATATATATGCTCACCCCCCCCCCCATGACAGACCGTCGTGGGGAAGGGGAAGGGTGGCGTGCGTCCCCAGGCAGGATCTGTCAACGGATAGGCGACAGACACTTCTCCCAAACTCAATTCCAAAATGTTCTTTTAGATGGTTTGCAATTTTTGGAAATTTCTTCACACGCATGCAGCGCTCCTAGTCCCAATCTTAATCTCAATTCTGCTCTTCGTACCACTATTACTGTTTGTAGATCTTAATTCTTGTATCAGTGTTAGCATTAGTATTAGTTTTGTGGTAGTATTGATATTAGGATGTTTAGTATGAGTAATAGTATTCGAATTAGTATTACTCTTAGTATTAGCATTAAGTATGTGTATTGATGTTAATAGTAGTAGTCGTCGTACTAGCAATAGTTGTCGCACAGCAGTAGTAGTGGTAGCATTAGTATTGGTATTGGTATTAGTATTAGAATGAGTATTAGTATTAGTATTAGTGACTAGTATGAGTATCAGTATTAGTTTTAGTATTAAGTATGTGTACTAGTAGTAGTAGTAGTAGTAGTAGTAGTAGTAGTAGTAGTAGTAGTAGTAGTAGTAGTAGTAGTAGTAGTAGTAGTCGTAGTAGTAGCAGTAGTAGTAGCAGCAGTAGTGGTGACATTAGTATTGGTATGAGTATGAGTATTAGAATTAGTAGCTAGTATTAGTACTAGTATTAGTGTTAGGATTAATATGTATTGTTCTTGGTTCTATTCTTAGTACTGCTGTCATTGTTTGTAGTAGTCCTAATCCTGGTATCAGTGTTCATATGAGTAATAGTTTTGTGGTAGTATTGATACTAGGATGGGTATTGCTTTAGTACCAGTATTGGTATTGGTATTTAGTATTAGTATTAGCATCAGTATTAGTATTAGTATTGAATAAAAGTATACATATCAATAATAGTAAATATGAACTCGTGATTATGTTCGTGCTGGTGTTAGTGCCAGTGTCGATGTCAATGTCAGTAATAGTACTCGTGTTAGTATTAGTATCAGTCTGAATGCTGGTTTTAGTATCTGTTTATTATTCACAGAAGTGCTGGTATTAGTATCAGTATTAGAAATAGTTTTGATATGTGAATATACTGATTGATTCGTACATTTTGAGCTTAATATAATAATACAGTAATGTATTCGAACAATAGTATATTTGCAGAGTTGAAGATTGCGCGAATATATTAGTACGTTGGTGCATGAGTACACTAGTATATTGGTGTATCATGATATTCGTATGTTAACGTAGTAGTATATTAGTATATTATTATAGTGGTCTATTACTACATTTACTATATTCGTATTTTCCCTAATAGCTTATAGGTATATCAATATGTTGGCATAATGGCATGTGAACATGTCAGTGTACTTGCCTTTTACAGTATTCGTATATTAGTACACTAGCATATTTAGTGATAATTAGTGTTAATGCCAGTGCCAATGTCGATGTCAGTTTTAATCAGTCTTAATGATGAATTTAACATCAGTGTAATATTCGCGGACGTGCTAGTATGCGTATCAATACTATAATTAGTTTTGATATATTAGTATACTGATAGATTATATAAACAGCTTAGTATACCAACACATTATAATGTATTCGAACAGTAATATGTTTGTATACCTGCATGTTTGTATGCTCTTAGTATATTAATGCATGCGTACGTTCGTGCATGAGTACATTAGTATATTGGTGTGCTATTATCTTCGAATATTAACATATTAGTATATGAGTATCCTGGTATGCTACTTCATTTATCATATTCGTATATTATCTAACAACTTTTTTGGTATATCCATATGTTAGTATACCATTGCCATGTGTCAGTGTACTTGCATATTACAGTATTCGTGTCTTAGCAAGTTAGCATATCAATACAGTATAATCAGACGTTAACAAGTAGTATATTGTCACGTTGGAAACTGGGTATATGACAAATTAAATACGAATATACTACGTTAGTACACGAATGCATTGATATATTTGCTTTTCAGATAGTGGTATGTATATCTGCGGACATTAATATACGCAGGTGTCTGTTAGTATTGGCATTAATATCAATATGAATCTGACTATTGGTAGGCGTAGGAGTATTAATGTTAATAATAGAATTATGTAGTAATGTGCATATTCGAAATGAAAGCATTAATATACATGTCAACGTTAGTGTTAAAAGCACTACACAGTAATCTTACTTGAGTCATATATAGAGCAGATTCCAGCATTTCCAAAATTTCCAAAATTCTCTCCCCTAACTTTCCGGATTTCCAAAATTTCCAAAATTTCCAAAATTTCCAAAATTTCTAAAATTTCCAAAATTTCCAAAATTTCCAAACTTTCCAAAATTTCCAAAATTTCCAAAAAGTCCGCCCTTATGTTTTGGAAAAATCCTGTCGACTAGGTCGGGAAATTTTGGAAATTTTGGAAATTTTGGAAATTTTGGAAATTTTGGAAATTTTGGAAATTTTGGAAATTTTGGAAATTTTGGAAATTTTGGAAATTTTGGAAATTTTAGAAATTTTGGAAATTTTGGAAATTTTGGAAATTTTGGAAATCTGGAAAGTTAGGGGAGAGAATTTTGGAAATTTTGGAAATGCTGGAATCTGCTCTATATATGACTCAAGTAAGATTACTGTGTAGTGCTTACTATGTAGTGTGTCAGCACAACCCTCATCCATACACGTGTGCTCTGTAATTCCTTTCTTGGTAGGACACCCGCGCGCCTTATCGTGCTGCTTTCTGGTCTCAGTCTTTTGGTGGTTCCAGGGATACGTTCGGAGGGCTCAAACTCGATACTCCGGAAAAAGCACGAACACGCCGGTGGGAGCGATGTTTTAAAGGGGATGGTCTGTCATGGGGGGGGGGGGGACCATATATATATATATATAGATAGATAGATAGATAGGCATGTAAAGGTACAGTTACAGTCTAGAGCGCTTGAAACCAGTGTAGTTGCTGGCTGGTAACCCAAGCCTGACAGCCCCACGTCTACTAAACCCTCAGTCCTTCACATATCTCTTATAGTAGCACCCACAGATCCCTTCTAGGATTCCTTGCGTAGCGCTCTAGGGGTGTAAACGGCCCAGTAATTGAGCACTGGAGTTTGAGACAGAGTTCGGCGCTTGGACCCCTATGATGGCTTTCGGAGCTAGTTGCTCGAACATCTATGGGGCTCTGTTTAAGGGGGCCCTCAACCCTAAACCCTACAATAAGTATAAGGGGCCCCAAAACCCTATTCCAATTATTACGGCCGCTATATCCTAAATCTTATAGATCCCTTGTAGTATCCCTTACAGCTTTAAAGGGGCCCTACTCTAATTATTAAGCCCTACATTATATCCTAAAACCCAAAGCCTTGGGCTGAAAACGGAGCCCACGTAAAACGAAGCGATCCCAGGCCGATGCGATCGTCCAAGCCTGTAGCCCCTTCACAGCGAAAGGGCTGGCTTGGAGGTTTAGGGTTTAGGGTTTAGGGTTTAGGGTTGTGCTTTGGGACAAATTTAAAATTTCTCTCATTTCCTCATAAAGGGAACCTATTCGCAAATGGTTTTCAAAGGGTTTAAAGCACAATCCAGTAGAGAGTAGAGGTTACAGGTTTGGGTGCTTAGGGTTTAGGCCTAAACCCTAAACCCTAAACCCTAAACCCTAAACCCTACAGGGTTCGGGGGGTGTAGGGCTTAGGAGCTTTAGGGTTTAGGCTTCAAGTCGTTGCAGGCAAGGTTCAGTGGCTTGATTGCAACTACTGTGAGTTATAAGTCCCATGTACACAAATATGGGAAGCCCTCGGGGTTTGGTACAAAGAGGCACTGGTGAGCTGAGACAGCATGTGGGCTTCGTTCCTTATTTCCTTATTTTACCCGAAACCCTATATTCTCTGAAGCTCTAAAATACTATGGCCGAAAATGCCCCCCAAACCCTAGCCCAATTATGCAGACCCCTATAGCCTATACGCATAGGCTCCATAGTAGGTAGTTCCTTTTTGGGATTCCCTCATAGCACCTAAGTATGAACCACCAACAGGAGCTTCAATGGAGCCTATGGGTATTGCTTGCAAGCATACGACCAACCATAGAGATGGTGAAGAGTTCCAAGACTCCACCGGGCTCTTCGCCCAACTTCCCCCCTTAGTCTCACCTATGAGGGTCTACTAAACCCTAAACCCTAGACCGGTTTCTTTGGGTTTCCATGAGGGTTCTATTGGTTTCTTTGGGGGTTCTATGAGGGTCTATTGGCAGATTTGGGGTTCTATGACTACCCTTATGGATCCTGTATAGTCACCCTTATAGACCCCTTTAAAGGAACCCTAGTAAGTAAAGGCCCAAGGTTTCTTAATCAGGTTCCTACAGTAACGAAGATGTGAAAGTTCCGCAAGTTCGAGGCTTCTTTCCTGGGCCGGAGGGGCGGATGATCGGCGATGTCTTTTCGAAGATCACCTGCTGCTTCCCCGGGTTCAGGGGGCTTAGGGGGGTTTAGGGTTTGGGGTTGAGGGGATCAGGGTTTTTAGATCATTGGGTTTAGAGGTGTAGGGTTTGGTGTTTGGGTTTGGGCTGGGCTGTCCTTAGGACCAATTTTCCGTTTTTGTTATACTACAAACCCAAACGGTTACCTTGACCCCAAACCCCGGCCCCAAACTTACCTTTGGTTAGTAGGGAATGGAAGAATGGTAGTAATATAGTACTTATAATTGTACCCCATTACTCCATTCCCTACTAACCAAAGGTAAGCAAACGCCGGCCCCAAACCCTGATACAAACCCAAGGGTAGCCAAGCATAACACAGGTTTTGTTGATCTGACGGGCTTCCAGCTTTGGGATATTTCGGCAGTGGACACGAGGAAGTTCGAGGTGTAAAGTCTAGGGCTTTCGGATATTGGGGTCGGGAGGAAGTTCAATGCTTGGATTACCCGGGTTTTGATTTATGCACCCCCCCACCCCCAACTAGGCTTGGAGTTGCACAATGGCGCGTGGCCTTTATCTTGTCACGACCCTCATGATCCCTAAACCCTCAACACGGACGGAGAGTTTCGATAGGTTTCGCTTTGGGCTTTCTGCTTAGGTATCTGTCTTCGGGTTCAAATTAGGCAAGTAGGCTTCAGGGTCGGGTAGGTTTT
Organism: Symbiodinium sp. CCMP2592; assembly: GCA_905221615.1. Classification (NCBI taxonomy): domain Eukaryota; class Dinophyceae; order Suessiales; family Symbiodiniaceae; genus Symbiodinium; species Symbiodinium sp. CCMP2592. Next base: position 752,448 of record CAJNDT010001990.1, read on the forward strand.
AGGGAATTTGATGTGCCTTTGTGATATACACTGAGGGCTTCAAGTACTTACATAGGAACCCCTTCAAGGTTTAAGTATATACCATATAGGAATAGGTACATGTGGAGCCTAAGGGATTCTCCATCAGCACCAAGCAAGAAGTAGGAGTTGAGCCCAATTTCACATTCAGCCACCGATCCAGCTTGTCCATTGGTGAGATATTGCTGGCAGCTTCTCCAAGTCCTCAACGTTGAACCCTAGGTCGCCCAGTAGTACCCCTACACCATACCATTTTTTTTCTTGCGATCTCCTGCTTCAAGCTGAACCATCGATACATGCCGACCCTCGATTACATCCTGCTGCAGCCGGCACAATGCGCACAAGGCTGCGATTGATCGTGCGTGTTTGTGTCATAGGCTGACAGGCGGCAGATCCTACTACACATATGTATGCGTGTATGTGCGTTTACATCTATACTATACGTATACATATATGCCATGGATATATCGAAATACTATACGCAAAACTCGTAATTAATCATTCCTACTGCATCAGGCATATATATATATATATATTTATATTTATATATCTACATTCTGCATGCATACATGCCTATGTACATATGCAGATGCACATGCACACACCTGTAAAACCGAATCTGCGCAGCTCAGGCTACAAGCGCGCTCCTTCGATGGGCCCTCTGGATGCGGACTTTCGCTGGCAACGAAGTTGTATAATGATTATAGCTATTGTTGCTAGATTTTCGTATTATCATTGTTCCATGATATACGCCAAAACACAACTCTAAGTGTTATTATTGATTAAGCCCCAAACCCTGTAAGCCGTAGTCCAGTTTTTGTTAGTTGTCTCAGGGTTGCTCGAAGGCAGGCTCCATGCTGCCCTAAGTTGAGTTCCCAGTATCCTGAAAGTCTGACAACCGCATAACCCTGAGCACTACCTTCAAAGCCCCAAATAAAGATCTATGAACCTCTGGATCCTAAAGCCCTATATATACCTTAAGCCAAAGTCTGTAAGGACACCGGCGGCATTTTTCACGTGGCCGCCGTGGGCGAAACCAACGACGCAGCGACCGACCTAGTGCCATCGACTGCGCCAGGTGGGGATTCATCGGAGTTCACCTGTTCGAACCAATGATGACCAACGATATGCACATGTATGCACTATATCACCACGACGACTTACTGTCGACTCACGCCTGAGGCTACTGTGGTGGCCATTTAGTGGCTGCATTTTTCGCCTCATACTTAAGCACTATCTGGATCTATTCGATCGGAACCCTACCGCTTTCCTGTCGCATGAACATGGCAAGCGATCTTGTGCATACATGTATGTCATAAACATGTTGATCAATGAGTCTCCCCCACTGGTACCGCAGCACCTGCAGCATCACCATCACAATTCAATGCATCACTAGCGGCACTGGCAGCATACTTCCCAGCATCACCGGCACGATTGTGGTGTTCCTTCTTGAAACTGAATTCAAGCAGAAATCTAACCGTTGTTATTAAGGGGATACTGCAAGACAAGGTGACCATAACCTACTTTTACTTGCTGAATCCCCCACTTCCGACTAAAGGCTTGTCAAAACCGGCACGTGCCCTGACCTATCTGAATCTCAAGTCGCATCTGGGATCCGGATTGTTCAAAGCTACACGGAAATAAAAGGGCTCTACAAGACTTACGAAAAGGGTGCGATATCCTAAGTGATCCAGCGGGCATCAATACTAAACCTTACTAAGCCCTTCCATTCCCAAACCCACCCTAAACCCTAGACCCAACCTAAACGCCGCTACAGGGCCCAAGCCGAAACCCTAAACCACGTATTCCCAAAATGCACAGAAACCCCACACGGCCCCACACGATCCAAAGTGTTCAATATTCTGCACTTGATTTTAGAATCCTGGTTTTGTAGGTTGGTGGTCTGGAGGGTATATGATTACTAAACCCTAAACCCTAAACGGAAGGCAAGGAAGCATCAACAGAGCCTCTGCGTCCTCGCAGTCTTCAAACCGTAAACAACGGTTGATGAGACAAAATCCTAGGGTGCCTTTAAAGGAATCTATAAGGGTACCTTTAAGGGGTTCCATTAAAGCTACAGGGTTTTAGGGTTATGGTTTAGCTTGATGATATGGATCCTGCATTACCTCAATGACCCGGAACTATGGGAATTATGGTATATTCCTTGTTATGAGCAATGCAGGATTTATATCATCAACCGAATCAGCCCTAGAATTAACCCGTAGTTAATTGAGGTCTAGGGCTTTGGATGTGTATGGTTGAGGATGTTACTTGCAAGGTTCAGTAGGCTTTGAGGATTCAGCTGTTTGTTTGATTGTTTCTTGGTCGGCGCCGGAGGGTTTGGTAGAGTTTGGGGATTCAGCGTTCGGGGTTGAGGTGTTTTGAACTAGGGCTTGGGTGACTACCAAAAACTCTATTAAAGCACCTGCAACCATTGCATGAAACTCCAAGTAGGGTTCACAGGGTGCAGAAGAGCATTGAGAGGCCTTGTCCAGTCCTTCTGGGTGGTGCCTATCGACGATATCCCACCGGGGTGGTGGGGCGTGACGCAAGAGCTGGACTGAACTTGCTTTACTGTTTCGGGTTTTGTTTGGGAATCGCTGAACCGTAATGACCATTCGTATGCCGTGGGTGCAACAACCCAAAATTTGTTCCTAAACAGATATCACAAGTATATAAAACCAACAGCTTCCGTAGAACCTAAATAAGCTACACCCTAAACCTGATAGAGATCCCGCTTATGAACACAGAAAACATGTAGGGATCATCCGGCTATCGTTCTTTGGGGCTTCGGCTTCGGAGTTTCGGCTTGGAGATTGAATGAGGGCTCGGGCGACGTGATGGGCATCGGTCGGTTTGGGATTAGTTTTTCGTAACGGCGTTGAAGATTTAGGGCTTAAAGGGTTTAGGCCTTTCGGGCGTGCGGCAGGGCTGTAGGACATCATGTTTGAGATTTGTGGGAGTTGAGCAGATGTGCCTTAGTAGTAGTGATGATGGATGCTGCAGTCGTCATGACCTGACTATCCCCGGGCAACAAAATAGCCCAAAAGCCTTACATAATATGGTCTTTGGGCCCAAAAGCCTCAATATATGAGTCCTTAGATGCCTAGGGTAGAGCGATGTACGAGTTATGGTGGTGACTTGATTTCAACCCAAGGGCTCCATGTACCCATACAGTAGGTACTTAGGCCTAATAAGTACCCAGAAAAGGACCCCTTTTAAGGCCTATATTACGGAGGTCAATTCGCCAGCCTTGCGGTTAAAAGGACAACATCAGGTTGTCTACTGACAAGAGTCATTCTCAAAACCTTTCTCCTGCTGGAAAACTCCAGGGAACCCCATGCACGCTCAGGGCGCTCAAGCTTAATATTGGAGTTTCCGAAAATCAGGGGTACCTTGTTTTGGGGTCCTTATACTAGGGATGCCACTATTCAGGGTAGTATATGAGGGTCCCCTATTTTCGGAAACCCCCATATCCTTTGAAACATCCTTCAGAACCATACCATGAAACCCAGATGACTGCCGAGCCGGATCCGTAAAGAAACTCTTTTAAACCCGTGCAACAAGAGCCTGTCTTGAATATAAACCCTGAAGCTTTGTTCTACCATTTATAATCTATAGAACCCTCTAGACCCCAAAAGCCCTAACCCCAAAGACCCGAAACCCACTTTAAAGGCTTCTCAGAAGAAGGAAAACCCTCCAAAAATGCCGCTTATAGTAAAACCCCACCAAACCCTCTAAACACTGAAACCTTAAACTCTGTAAAGCATGAAGCCCTCTAAACCCTAAACCCTATAACGCCCTTACTAAACCCTCGTATACAGCCCCTTGGAAGAAAACCCTAAGCCTTAAACTCTAAACCCGAGCCCTATAGTACCTTTACTTTGTAATCCTTATAGATCCCTTAAAGGGAACTCCAGAAAGTTTGAATATGGAATAATGGTAGGATCCCCTATAATTTACCTTAAAAGGATTATGATAATTATATTCCAACTTTCCGGCTTCTACTGTAAAGGTATTCTTACAGGCCCCTTTTTTTAAAGCCCGTTTCAAGAAGGACGCTCCCGAGCCGCTCCAACCATGTCCGGACCTGGTGACCATCACCAAGTCGAACACCAGGCACGTTTAGGGTTGAGGGTTTAGGGGTTTAGGGTTTAGAGTTTAGGGTTTAGGGTTTAGGGTTTGAATTTCAGGAGTTCCTTTAAGGGGTGCCGCTTTCTTAAACCCTGACAAGAACTCAATAGACTCCTTCCCTCTTGTCAATATTGTAGTAAAGTTTAGGATGAATACCATGGAGCTACTCGAGTCGAAACAGGATGCTGGGCCTCTTGGGAGTTGGGGTTTAGGGGTTTGGTTTTGGGGTTTAGGGTTTGCGAGAGGTTTTCGCGTTTCGAGGTGCAGGGTTGAGGGAATGGGTTCGCAATCCCTCTGCGGGTGGATGTGTCTCAGGCGGACAATAACGTCGCGAGCCCCTTTGCCGCATTACGGCCAGGGTGCTGACGTGGAAGTAGTAGTCCAACGTTCAAGAGATTTCTAACTTGTGGGGTTCAGAGCTTAGGGTTCAGGTTTCTTGCAACCAGGAGGGTCACCTTGTTTAGGAGTATTTAGTGCTTGCAAATAAAGATGCTCTTTATTTTAGGGTATCCTTGTTTCGTGGTACTTCCTATAATCATGTTGGGCTCGAGGGTTTTGGCGTTTAGTTGAGGGCTCCGGGTTGCAGGTTTAGCGGTGTGAGGGTTTAGCTAGGTTCAGTTTAAAGTAGTACTGAGGGTTTAGGCCTTTATCCTTCAATGTCCCAGCACAGCTGTTGCTCATATACAGCCCCATGGGTCCAAGTACGTGATTATCATATAATATACTCGCCCATTTAATGACCTACATAGAAACTACTATCCTTTACCCGGGTACCTAGATATTGGGTCCGTATAGGACCTCTAGGACAGGGTTGCTGCCAGTCTTGTAGTTACGGCACCTGAATCATCCGAACATGGGGGCACCACGCCATTGTTATCCTTTGATCACGTACCAGAAGTCTCGGTATCATAGCATTGGGCCTTGGCTTCAGCAGACCGAAATCCGCCCCATAAAACAAACACTAAACCCTAAACCCTAAACCCCACGTCCTGAACCAACAAACTCAAGACCCGCAGCCCACAGCCCTAAAGGTCTGTATAGGGTTTGACAGATTTGGGAGTTTCCGAAAACTGGGGGGTACCTTTCTAGGGGTCCTTATAATAAGGATCCTACTATTTAGGGTACTATATTAGGGTCCCCTATTTTCGGAAACTCCCATTTCGGATTAAGCGTTCTCCGTCCACGAAGCAGGCCCCAACCACAGGCTCATCCTAGCCGGCTTAGCCGACGAATGTCCCACCGGTGAGAGCAGTAAGAAAAGGAGCCCTCCGAAAACCACTGAAACCTCAAACCCTAAGCCAAAACACAATCGCAAACCGAAATCCCAAACCCTAAACTCTACCTTAAACTACCAAACCCTACTTTTCTGTAGCTTCTTGTTATAAACCCTACTGTGGAATTTATAGGGGCCCAAAAAAAAAGTATGTTTTGGTAGGTTAAGGTAGACTCCACACCCCCCAAAAACCCGAAGCCCTTAGAAGATCCCTTTTAAAGGGAACCCTAAACCCCTAAGAAGATCCCTTTTAAAGGGACCCTAAACCGCTAAGAAGATCCCTTTAAAGGGAACCCTAAACCCCTAAGAAGATCCCTTTAAAGGGAACCCTAAACCCCTACGAAGATCCCCGAGGAGATGTACCCCTGCTCCGTGGGCTTTTCCGGGCGCTGGTACTGGTTTCACATCGCTCCGGCCGGCGGGATTCCAAGGCAAGGCTGTGCCTCGAGCAGCAAGGATACAAGCAAACTAATATGAATAAATAGATGATTGTAGACATATATGAATATACAAGTATGTATATATATATATATATATGTATATATATGTATATATAAATGAATAAAGTATAATTAATAAATAAATAAATGAATAGTTGTATACATATATATATATATATACATATGTATGTGTATATATATATATATATATATATATGTATGTTCATAGGTGTGTGTGTGTGTGTGTGTGTATGTATGTTTATACAGTGGATGCTTATATAGTTATACATATATGTAAAGGGTACGATTAAGGGTTTTGCAATGTCTATTACGGCTGTATTAAGGAGCTGCACATGCTATGGGGCGCCTCGCGTGGTCAAACTTTGCTCTCAAGGTCAGGGGACTTCATCGGTAGATCGCTTTCCCAGACCCCCGGAGGATCTAGAAAGTAGATCCCCTAATTTGGTGTCCTATACTACGAAGGGTACTTTATAGGAACCCCCATTAAGGGATCTTCTTTTTGGATTCTCCCGGGGTCTGGGCTTGTGTCACTTTTTCCCCGAACCCTCGAAGGAGGGTCACGTCTGTGGGGCTTGAGGTCTAAAGGAAGGCAAAGGGCGTGCGTTTATTCAGGTAACATAGGGGCCGAAATACTTAATTACCAGTCCTATTTTCGGGGTTCCTTATTATGATTATAGTATAATCTAATTATGAAGGCCCCTATAGTATGCCCAGGCGGCTGGTAAGTTTGCGTGCAGGAGATACTTTGGGATTTCTTGTGCGTTTGGGGGTCCACATGAACCCTCAGAACTAAACTTACTCAACCCCGCCCAAAGAACCCGACATCCTTTGACGAAGGGCTTATCTTGAACAAAGCGCGATCCTTAATCTAGGACCTAGAGTTCAGGTTCTCTTATAGGCCCCTTTAAGCCAAAAAGGGCCACTTTTTTGTTTCTAGGTTACTCTTGGGTCTAGTAATCTGATGTCGGGTGCATCTCTGGATCAAGGCTATGGGCCCTCTTCGTAGCAGAGCTGGAGCATTCAGGTCCATTTCAGGCTATATGGGAGTTTCGGAAAACTAGGGGTACCTTATTTTGGGGTCCTTCTAATACGGGTCCTACTCTTGAGGGTACTATATTGGGGTCCCCAATTTTTGGAAACTCTCATATGGTTCGTGCCGATTCATCCCAGCGTTGATGCAAGCCTCTAAGCTACCAACCTTTGGTTTCGTCATTGCTTTCTCCCTAGGTAGTATTCTCAGAGACCCCTTAAAGGGTACCCCTTCTGAACCCTACTTCTGGCTCTCTTAAAAGGGACCTTATTGAGAGGGTCTTTGTCCCCAATGGTCCCCCTAATCCTAACTCGCAATCCCGGAACTGCACGCTTGTTTCTGCCTTTGGCTGATCGACTTGAACGTTTAGGGCCTACTTATAAGTGGGGTTATAAGTCCCCTAACTTCGGTTATAAGTATAGTTACCCTACTTATAACCCTTCTTATAACTACCCATAAACCTCCAAGTAGGGTTGAGGCGTTCAGGGTTTAGGGTTTAGGGCATGCACCCATCTACCTACAGTCTCCATTGTACTTCCTTTTTCTGGGTTATATTTTGGGATGGGCGTGTAGGCCTGAAAAAACACCAACTCCGAGCCCCAAAATCATCCAAAATCTGTTGAACAACATACAGTAGAAGCCAGAAAGTTTGAATATCATTATCGTAACCCCTTTAAGGTAAATTATAGGGGATCCTACCATTAATCCATATTCCAACTTTCTGGAGTTCCCTTTATTATGTTATTCCTAAGGTTCCCCATCATGATTATGCGACAAGCTACCTCAAAACCATATCCTAGCCATTACGGTCCCAATGTATTCAACCCTGGTATCCACTGTGAGCCCAAAGGAACCTTGTATAGGCACCCTTTAAAGGAACCCTTGACCCGAAGCCCTAACACCTAAATCCTAAACCCTAAACCCATTCCGAGAAAGATCCGAAGCTCAGGTGTTTCTCCGCCGAGCAAAAACGTGGGAAGTTCCAACATCCTTTCCGACGATGTTCAAGCATTCTGTGCCCTGGCTCGGCTTAACTTTCTGTGGCTTGCGGGTCTAGGGTTCTGGGTGTTCTAGGGTTCTGTCGTTTTTTCAAAGGGCCCGGAAATGGGGTGTGAATATGTAGAATCGGGCTTGGCGTGGCGATGTTCTCGGGTCTTATCGCTTTTCAAGGCCTTGCACATCATGATATGGAGTCTGTTTTTTGTTCAAGAGGGCCTTGGGGTACTGTTCAGTTTTCAGTATCATGACAAAGCGAGTGAGCCTCCCATAATATAGGGGCCTTAAAAACTACTGGACCTATTTTGAGGGATCCTTACTGTAATTATAGTAGACTGGGCCCCAAAACCCCATTCTGATTACCAAGGCCCCTATATTCTGGGAGTATACCCAGGGATCGCTTAACAATGCATGCTAGGATTACGGTAAATAAGACCGTTGTAATTCGTGGTGGCAGTTCTTAGGGTTTCCGGTTGTGTCTGTAGTATGAGATTCCCCACACCCTGGTCAAATTTTTCAGGGTTCTATATTATCTTTCTGGAGTTTGGGGCTTAGAGTTTATGGTTGTGGCACTTGCTTTCATGGGTCATGTACTGGAAAACATGAGAACCAGTGAGTCGGACAACCCCTGCATACACACCGTCCCCCTGAAATCAAGAGCTCAGCATCCCACAACACGATACTCTATAATCCCAGAAGTAGGATCCTCCAAAAACCCAAGACCCCGAGGACCCCATGACTTCGCCCAGTGGTACCCTGCTCTGTCTGTTTTGGGGTCTAGTCCTGCTTAAAGTCCCAAAGTTGAGTAGCAATATAGGACACCAGCGGCAAAACCCTATGACAGCCTTGCCTTCCAGGGAGTACCGGGACGAAGCTACCCTGACCCCTGCAACTGACACCCGAAACCCTGAACCCTCGTCAGGTTCTAACGTGCCTGATGGTTTCATGTGCCCTGTCACCTGCAACAAGAACCGGGCACCGATTGGAGAGGTCCATTGCGAGGCGCACTTTGGGTTTAGGGTTCTATGAGGGTTCTATATAAAAAGGTTCTATGTTTGTCTCTTTGCTGTAGGGGTTCTGGGGCTTACGGTCTAGGGTAATAGTAATCACGTTTACGATTGATTTTGGCTTGAGGGCTTGGGGCCTGTTGTCTACAGGGCTTTGGTTTAGGCTGGTCCTGCCGCTACGCGTTGCAAATCCGAGAGGCTCCATGTACCCATATAGTATATACTTAGGCCTTAAAGTACCTATAAAGGGACTACTTTGGGGCTTAAGTATCTACTATAAAGGTACATGGAGCCTTTGCGAATGCAGGGTTATTTCATTTGGTTCAGCCTCCAGGGCTTGAGAAGGGGACGCATGGTGTCAGTGACATGGGCCGTGCGATGCAGGTCGCGCTTTTTCCAGCACTTCATCAAGCAGCGAAGTACGATAATGACATGAGCATAGGTGAAGTTGGGGTATGGCATATGGTGGTCAAGGTCTGTATGCAGGGGTTTATGGAGGCAGCATCATCAAGGCATGCACGTAGCAGACTGGTCTCATCGTCCTTAGCAGCTACAATGTTGATGGAACGCCGAGGAACCTAATCTGTACTGGATGTCAACTGCCTGACCCCCCCCCCTGTAAGCCGAAATATCAGCGTCAGGGCTTATCCATTTCCGTGCTTCCGGGTAATGAACGGAAGGATCCTACATCTGTGGTATCAGGAGCCCTATTAGGCGCATTTCGGAAGATTTAAATTCTGAGATCCTCATGTTTATGTTGTTTTGCGGCACCCCTAAACCCTAAAACCTAACCCTAGCTGCTTTTTACACCTCCAGATGCCCAACTCTCAACCTGCACGCCATGTTTGCGATGATATATACAGCCTGTGAAGGGTTTTAGGGTTGTCGAGACATGCAGAGGTCCCTACGTCCGTTATTTGGATGCATGCGCGTACATGTCCAAGAGCAGGACGGTGTTTGGTCTCGTACTTTGAGATGTCGGCCGTTTTCCAAGGCACCTGGCCGTTTCAAGGGTTTCGGATTTTGGGCGCTGATAAAGGTATATACCCGAAGAACCAGTGACAGCATTCTCTTGCAATCTGCCTTGCAATGCCAGTCATTCAGGCCAAACTTAGGATTTGATAGTTATATATATATATATGTATTTATATCTATGTTTATTTATATTTATGTATATTTATTTATGTGATATAATATACTCTAACATAAATAAATATGCACCAGGGCCATGCAAGCACGGCCTTCTTCACAAAACCCTGGACTTATTTGGTGCTTCGGGCTTCCTATCTCGGCGCCTGCTCGGCTAATATAATCAAGAGGTGGGTTTAGGGTTTAGGGTTTAGGGCTTTGGGTGTAGGGTTTAGAGTTTAGGGTTTAGGGTTTAGGGCTTTGGGTGTAGGGTTTAGAGTTTAAGGTTCAGGGTTTAGGGGCAATATCCCGTTACGTTCGTCCTGGCTCGGGTCATGAAGACCCCTTTTCTACAACCTCCTGAGTCTCCATAAGACCCAAAACCTCTACCAAACTTTTAAAGAAACCTCTTTAAGTTATGATTATATGAGCGCATTTTAGCTAGGACCCTCATCCTGCCCGTAGTCTAGGACAGTCCTACAAGCAAAGGCCGTACAGTTCTCTAAGGGTTCATAGGGCCCTAGGATTTACCACATAAAGTCCGTATCGAGCGCTTCGGCACTTCCAGAATCCGACGTGTAGGCCCGAATTTAGTTTACAGGAGCTTTAGAAGGTATTTGGGTAAGAACGCCTGGATAGGAGACAGCCCATACGGTTGATGATATAAATCCTGCATTACCTTAAGCTGCCTAACCTATGGGAATTTGGGTATATTCCTTGTTATGGGTAATGCAGGATTTATATCATCAACGGTATCAAGAGGCCACATGTTGTTTTGAAAGAGCCACATACGTAAAGACACAACACACCGCTGCTTCGGTACAAAAGCCGGGTCGTTCATGCTAGACAACTAGCATTAGGAAACCCGCACAGGATCCTTCGTTGATGCCTATAGAACTTTCAAAAGCCCTTCACCTCCCGAAACCCTACACCCTCCCACTGTTACCCGCATCAACCCTTCAAAACAAAGTCCCTAGGCAGCTTTGTAGATTGCATTCTGACTGTAGACACCCAGCAAACAGAGCAAGAACTTGACAAAAGCCGTAAATGGCTTATCAGTTTTTCATCAGGCACCGGGTCGCCGTAAAGTCTTTATAAGGGTTCTCAAAGGGGTTTTACAGGATTTGGGGTTTAGGTTTAATGTTTAGGTTTTAGGCTAGGTCCCCGAGTAGCATGTGTTCTTTTCATGGGTCTCATTTCGAAGTTGCTTACCAGGAACTATTTCACCCTCATGTTCAAGATTTCAGCAAGCCACAGCATAAAACCATTAGCTGCTGAACCTCAAGTATGTGAAGCCACGAAGCCCTTCAGCAAAACCCTCAGAACCCTAGCCTAAACCACTAAACCCTAAACCCCAAATCCCTAAACCCGACATCGGTGAACCTTAACCCCAAAATCCCGAACACCAAGCCCCGAAAAGCTGCGAAGGAGCATCCCTGGACCTCAGCTCCCACTGCCTCCAACCCCCCCCCCCGCAACCCCATATCTTATATCCAAATAATGATCACCAGTCATACAAGTTTGTAATAACCATACTAGTACGGATAGTACTACTACTTATTACAATAGTAAGACTTGAAAACAGTAGTAAGAGCAGTAAAGAACAGTCATAAGAGTAGTTTTAGTAGTACAAAACTTGACCCGTAAAAATTGAGTCATATATCTATATATATATATATATATACATACACACACACGTACACATATATGCATATGTAGATATGTATATGTATGTGTATATATATATATATGTATAGCCATAGGCTCCGTTCCTTTTGGGATTTGCCTTATAGGATCCTAATTAAATATGAATCACAAAAGGGAACTACAACTGAGCCTCAATGGGTATATACACGAGCTAACTCTGAAGCTTAAACAACACGAAACCCCTAAATCCTAAACCCTAACCCCTGAACCCCCAAACCCTAATTATACCATCAAGTGAGCCTTAAGGGCTCCTTCAACGGATCTATAAGGGATCTATAGGGCTTACGGTTTAGCCTAGGGGACCTATACTAGTCTCTTTTTTTTCTTTTTTGGCGGGGGGGCTCCTTATCAAAACTAGAGCATCATATGCCCCCAAACCCTATTCTAACCATTGGGGACCTTATCTGTCATATTATATGCTGGTTGCTGGGCTCCCCTTAAGGATTAAGACTTCAAGATCTTTCACGCATATTATAGAGCCAACCTGAGCGGCTCTTGAACATAATGTTTCAGTATAGGGTTTAGGGATTAAGGGTTTAGGAGTTTAGGGTTTAGGGATTAGGGGTTTAGGGTTTAGGGGTTCAGGGTTTATGGTTTTGCCGTGTTCTAGAAACTAGGAACCAAGACCGACACGGCGAGGTGTGCCTGTCAGGCGTGGCGCAGGCGACGGCGGTTGCTACACTATGACTTTTTATTCAGCGGGTGGGGAGCCAACTATCGCTGGTTTAAGGAACATAACATGCCTTAAACTGTGGAGGGATTCTTAATTATATTAATTAAGGCCTTGGGACTTTTGAATGGTTGAGGTTAGGGGGGTTCGAGGGTGAGGGTCTCGTTTTGAGTCTTCAAAGATTCTCTACTCTGTGGAAGAGCTGGATGTCAGAATAGCCATGTAGCCCAACAGACCTGAAAGATTACACAAAGGCTCCATGTACCTTTATAGTAGATACTTAGGCCCCAAAGTAGTCCCTATATAGGTACTTTAAGGCCTAAGTATATACTATATGGGCACATGGAGCCTTAGGAGGGTTAGACAGCCCCAACCTGTAGAGTTCTTGGGTCCCAGGCCAGGCAGATGCTTTTAGGTCAAGGGTCCCCACTCGATTGACTTCGGCTCGTGCCTTTATTATAGAACAAGGCAGGGTCTGATATAGTTGTGCATCTCGGGCTTAACAACCCTAAACTCTAAACCGTCTTGAGGATATCTTTGTTAGGAACAGTTTGTGCAAGCACCACCTAGCTTGGATCTGTGTGTTCCTTGAGTTCAAGCAGTGGGGAAATCACCGCCGAAGCCCCCAAAACCCAAGTTCCTAAAGAATCAGCCACAGGGTTCTCCAACTGCCAGCACATACTCGTAAGTGCTACCTACATGCATAAGTACATACATACATACATACATACATACATACGTGTCTCCGCGTATGTCCGTGTATGTAGGATGTGCGCATTTAAAACATGTGTCTGCGCACCCCTAGAAGTGACTACAGATCTCAAGTAGGTCGGTAGATGCATACATACATGGGTAGTTCTCTAAATTAGGGTCCCTTTTGGGGTACCATAAATATTAGGTGCCGTATTATATTAAAGATCCAACAAGGGACCCTAATTTTGACAACCACCCACATGTGAGTTTCAGAATATGGCATTGCAGAAGCTTCAATGCTTAGGGGTACTTAGAAATAGTTTTCAGTTTTTGGTTATTACAACCCCTAAGAAACAGCTAAAATTATAATTGTTGCTAGGGTTTTAAGTTCAGTACAGAGTAAATAGAAGCCTAAACAAGTACAGTTGATGATATATATCCTGCAATACCTTAAGGACCCTAGCCTGTGGGAATTATGGTAGATCCCCCAAAAGCCGCCTTGATCGCTTCAGCCCCGAGCCGGGTTCCTTGGGATCCAGGTTTAGGGTTCATTTTAGGGCTTTCTAGGGTTTCGGGTTTAGGGTTCAGGGTTTATGGTTTAGGGTTTAGAGTTCAGGGTTTAGGGTTCAGGGTTTAAGGTTTGACAGTCCCGTTTGTTGCTTTTGGCTTCTGCCACGGGTGCCGACAGTTCAACACAAAGAACAAAGCATCGGCGATCCTCATAAATGCACTGGTGCCATGGTGAGGGTGTAGGATTGGCATCATACTTCGCGGTTTGTCGTCGCAGACAATAAGCTGAGATGCCGAAGCTCGGAACCAAGACTCCGAAGCCCTGTTCTGCAACTCAACTCTGTTTCATCCTCACCCTCGGAACCCTACAGCCCTAAGCCCTAAACCTTGATATTTCCCGGCCAGCTTCGTGTCACAGCCAATGACATCAGCCGCTCGGCGTCCTGGGGTTAGAACAGGGGTGTAGGGTTTAGGGTGTAGGGCTTAACATCTGAAATATTGGCTTTGTGGTTTCTCAAGAGGTTTGGGCTGTACTCTACGGGTGTAGGGGTTCGGCGCGCGGGTTTCGAAGTCGTCCAGGGTAGAGCTGCCCCTCACCGCACCAAGCCTCAGCTAAACTGGCAGTTAGAAAATTGGGGCGTTGAAAGAGAACCCTCTCAATCCCCTCAATGCCGCAGAATTTCAGACAGACATGCTTCATGAGACTCATGAGACCACAGACACCTCACAAAATGTCTGAACACAAAGCCTCCCAAGTAAGCACTCTCCGAGCATCCCACTCTGAACCCTACATCTTAAATCCCTGAACACGAAAGCATAAAGCGCTGAAGCCGTAAATCCCCAGACCCTACCCTATAGTACCGTAGTACCCTCAGAGTATAATTAACTTTTACAGTGACCCTTACAGATCCATAAAAGGTACCATAACCCCGAAGTCGGAAATCTCGAACCCTCAGCTGTCTCACAGGTTATTTTCTGAAAGGAGTCGTTCCTGATGGGTGCCTTGGCATGGCACCGATTTCCAATGTGCGGTTTCGGCTCGATGATGAATTCCTGCAAGGCATTGATCGATTTTCGGTTCTGAGGCTTAGGTTTGGTTTTGGAGGCTGGACTTTTAGGCTTAGGGTTGAGGGAACCCGGGACTCTCAATTGTATGGTCACCTAGGTCTTCAGCAGAGGGTCCTAGCCATGAACTTGGTATTTTGGTAAGCTAAAAAGCGAACAACAAGACTTTCCTGCTGAAGTGCTGCCAGTGCCTAGATTTGAAAGTGGTGAGGGTTTGCTACCAGCGTTTGGAATTCAAAAGTTAATCGTTTTGGATTTGGAGCTTCTGCGACTGTAGAGCTCTATGGAAAAGCAGGACGTAGGTTTTACAAGCTGCCGCATTAGGGTTGCAGCAAACCTTGGTGAACAACCAAAGTGGCAGCGAAACAGAAGCTTGTGGGTGGGATACCTTTCCTTATTGGCGTACTTAAAAGGGGATTATGGGATACCTCAACTCTAAAGCCCCAAACCCTAAACCCTTAAACCCTGATTGTTGTTTGTTTAGGAAGCTTAGGTGCTCTTTTTGGCTCCTTACTTTAACCCTTCGTCTGCATTCCTCAGGAGCCCGCTGAGTAGCGCGATACACCCGACTTCCAGTCTGGTATCTCTCTCAAGTTCTACGCCTAGACCCTGAATTGTATTCTATGCACGTATGTGTATATATGTACAGAAAGTTGCGCATGCGTATACATATATATATATATATATACATATTATATATATATATATATATATTCATAAATACATATGTATGTACAATATCCGTAGGCATGGAGGGCTTAGGGATTCAAGGTGTTTCCTGCAGTTCCTCAACCAGGAGTCCTGCGAAATCGCAAACCCAACCCGAAACCCAAAAAAAACTAAATCCTGAACCTCGCTTTAAACAATCAAACACCAAGGCGATCTGAATGCGATCTGTTCAGCCGCAAGGGTAAGAAGTGTGGAGCAGTCTGCAACGAACAAGGCGTGCAGGGCCGGGGGAACGAGGGTGTTGGTTTAAGGGGTTTAGGGCTTCGGGATCCTGGGTGTTGAGTTAAGGAGGTTTAGGGATAGGGCTTTGATGGGTGTAGGGGTGCTTGGATTCCTAGGGTAAGGGGGCTTAGGGATTCGGATGAGGGATAGATAGGTTTAGGGGTCGGAGTGAAGGTTTGTGGGTGATTGTGGGGGTCTAGGGTTAGCTTTGTCAGGGGTTCCTGTTTCCCTTGGTTTTCGACTTTCCACCATACCCCGTTGGGGTTAGATAATATTAGTACACGGGTCATCAGGGTTGTGTTGAAGATGGATCGGTTTAGGCTTTGCTGTGGTTTACAGAGATCCCGATCTGATCCTTTCACAAAGGAGTTTCCGAAAATTAGGGGGGTACCTTATTTTGGCGGCCCTTTAATGAGGATCCTACTATTTAGGGCATTATATTGGGGTCCCCTATTTCCGGAAGCTCGCATATGTATAATATATATATATATATATATATATTCGTGGTATTCTCTACCCCGGAAACCCTATCTGAAGTATGAAGGCCCCTATAGCTACGATCATCTGTGCAACCGGGGGGATCCCCACTTAGGGTTCATGAGACTTAGTAATTAGGGGTAATAATTGGGGTTGTGATTCCCCGAAGTGGCTACCTATAACCTTACGTACTAAGTCCCTTGGAACTTTAAGTGCCCGCACAACACGATATCCCTTTACATTCCTTCTGCTTGCTTTATAGACAGGACGGCATGCAGAGTTCATGGCTATAGTCTTGGTGTTTTGCACGCAAAGTACCCCTTTTCAAGTCCTGACACACATGTAGCGGGATTTACCGTGTTTCGCCTACGTAAGTAGCTTAACGTTTGTGGATCGGGCTCTGTGGGCAAAGCCAAATACCTCAGTAAACCCGATCGACCTTTCATTACATCTATGTATACAAAAGCCCTACAAAGCCAAGTAGGCCAAACTAGGGTGAGGCGTTGCGGACGAGGGTCTAGGGCCATCTGCGACGAGGTGAGTTCGGCTGCGGACAAATCAAATGCGTTCGCGACTCGCCTCAAAGCGGTGTCGGGGTTCAGGGCACGACGGTATTCTCTAGTAAAATCTAGTGTTGGATCCTGATCAAACGGACTCTCCTTAGCAGTTGACGGCTACGAGGCCTCAATTCAAGAGACTTTACGGACATGATAGCAGACCCGAAACCCCAAAGCCTAGATGTGTTGGAGAGTCATCCTTGGAAAACGACTAAAGCAAGGCCAACTATACCTGGGTGCACTGACAGAACCTCCCCAGATAGACAATCCAAGCTAACCCTTATATCAAAACCAACCGAGGACAGGTATTGCCTCATACTAGAAATAAACTATGTATGCATGCACATATGCCAATATATATATATATATATATATATATATATAGATATATATATATATATATATACATATATATGTATACACATACATATGTACAAATACATTTATCTCTCTCTCTCTCTCTCTCTCTCTCTCTCTCTCTCTTTTAATATGCACACACATACCACACACACACACACACACACACACACACACACACACACGCACACACGCGCGCATCAAGGCAGCAACCGTCGACGAGTTGGTGCTCCGACCGGTCTGTGGCAGGCGGGGAGCGCTTAGAACAGGATCTTCCGGGGAACCGGACCAGAAACCTCATTTATAGGGTTTAGGGTTCATAATAGGGGTTAGGGTTTAGGGGTTTTGGGGTTTAGGTTTTAGGGTTTGGGGTGTAGAGGTTTAGGGTCGTTCAGGGTGCAGGGTTTAGGGTTTGAGGTAGGAATCCTAGTATTGACTGCAAGGATTTAGGGTCTAGTGTTTACGGTGTGGTTGGTGATTTGCGGTTGACGGTTCAGTATCTTGATTTATTTTGGGTTTAGGTTTGAGTTTGGGGTTATAAAGGCTTTAGACAAGAACATGGTACTGCGAGTCTTGATTCGTAAACGCAGCGAGTTCCCTGGGAAAACAGAGCAGAGCAGTGATGTTCCGCCAGTCTCGTGAGTCTTCCCTTGCAAAAACTGGGATTCAAGGACACATCCCGCTTCGAATATATGCTGCTATTGAATCGGGGGTTGAGGAACAAGGGCCATCCCCACCAGAACATCGCACCACAGTTTAGGTAGAGATTCACTCTGCCTTGACATCATGCATGCACCACCTCAGCAAAGGTTTTTCGTCCAGAGAAGCCGGCTGGTAGAAGGCTAAGTCAGCCCCAATCCAACAAACCACAACAGGTCGAAAACTCTCAAGAGCGAGGGGCGAAGCCATAAGTCCCCACATTGAACTTACTCCTCAGTTGGGTTCCTATGGGCTCTTCAGGTATATTTGCGTTGATCAACATATGCACGAAGAACCTGCACGACATGAGGTTTTCGTAGGTTACGGAATGAATGGTACAGATATGTGTACATTATACATATACACTATATAGATGTGTGTGCCAATGTATATATTCACTGTTTTACTTATGTGTTTGAATATGTACGTACCTATCCAATCATTTATAGATTAGCCCACCATACTGATAGTATATGGGTCGAAAAATCAGTATCCCCCGTAGCTGCCTTATGTATATTGTCATATATATATATATATATATATATACATACACATATGTATATTATGCATAATAGTACCCGAAACCCTAGTGTTAGTCTTCAAGCCCTTATATAGCGTGTTGTGTCCCGAAATTCGCACACCTCAGCTACTGTCTTGAAACTTTACACCAGAGTCGAACACCAAACACTGAAACCCAAACTTAAGCACCAAACTCTCTAAGCCCAAAGGGATCAAAGCTGCTAAAACCCTAGAGTTTGTGGAGCCTGCTTGAAGGTGTTGTTACAAGTGGGGTTACAAGTTCCCTGACGTGGGTTATATGTACAGCTACCCTACCCTACTCATAACCTTACGCATAACTACCCAGGAACCTCCATAGGGCTCGTAAAGGAACTTCTTGCGTACCCTTAAAGGAACCCTTCAAGTACCCTTTAAAGGAATTTTTGGAGCCTGGTAACACCAGATCGCAGCTCTTTTGGAGGCGGCTAACAATCGCTTCGATTGTAAGAACCCGACCACCGACGCTCTGGTGAATCGCCCAACGTCGCTCGGACGACAGATGCCCTTAAGCCGTTTAGTGCAGTAGGGTCCTGACATAGGTTCGAGGGTTTTCAGGGTTTAGGACTAGGATTTAGGGTGTTTTGACTCACCCAAAGGTCGCAGTGACTTGCAGGTCATACTTCCGACCTCGCAAAGCCTTCTTTGTGTACCCTAGCACAGAAATTTCGAGGGTAGGCTTAGCCCTACATAAATCAAAAGCACTAGGCCGTTCAGGGACCTGTTCCTTCAGCTATGGGCAGTCGTGGAAGCTGAGGATCTGTGAGAAAAGTTCAGGCCCCCAAACCCTTAGTAGTAATAAGCTGCCTTGATAAGCCCTATCCCCAAAGGCCCTAGTCTCGTGATTCAGGCCTCTGCGTTCAAGCCAAGGTAAAACCCTCTCAAAGTGTGGCTAAAAGAAGCACACGGACACATATGAAAATCGCACGAAGCTATATAACCCTGAGACCAAACCCTAAAGCTCAAGCCCAGGATTGTCAAGCTGGAGCCCGACGGCGAGAACATCAAAATCACTGCCGACATTGTGAAAGATCCTGAAAAGGTCATCTCCCCCATCAGCACGCCGCCCGTCTCAACGGTCTACCCAGAGGGTCCATGTACTCCCTACCATGGGACTTCAGGGCCTTTTTGGGGTGTCAAAAACCATAAATAAGGACTACTTGGACCCTTAGGGTTCAGGGTTTACGGCTCAACGGCTTAGGGTTCAGGATTTTCAGGGCAACTGGAGCTTGTAGGTTTAGGGATTCTGTTTCGGGTGTTGGTGCTGCTTTTAGTGAGTTTTGCGCGTTCTTGGTGGATATTGTGAAACCCTAAACCCTAAACCCTAAACCGTGTGTTTTCAGCGTACTTAGGGCTTGAAGAGCTTTTCAGCCGAGGACTAGCCATGATTTGAGGTTCGGATGTTGAGGGCTTGGAGGTACATGGGTACTTATAAGTTTTATGGGTCCCCTCAACTGGGTTATGTGTCAAGTTACCCTACTTATAATTTATATCCCTGCTTATAACTGCCCATGAACCTCCAAGTAGGGGGCCAATAGGCTTTAGAGCTTTGGAGACTTGAGGCTTTTTTTCTTATTTTCTTTCTGGCTGAGGAGGGAAAAGATGGAATCCTTGATAGCTAGAGTTGGATGTTGGGTGGGTTTATGCCACAATGAATTGTATTCCGGAACTTATAGAGTGAGAGGACTTCTTATTGAGGCTCCTATGCCGCAAGACCAGGATGGTTTTTGAAAGCCGGAGCTCATTGCAGGAGAAAAAGCAGCCAACCATAAACTTTGGGGTAGGATATCCCTACCTTGTCCCAATCTTATGGTTTTGGTTCAGGTTCTGTTGTGGATCCCTGTCAACACGACCATCAAGATTTGTCCTTTTGCTGCTTACGGAAATGCCTGGTTTGCTACACCTGTTTGTATTTATGTGCATGCTCTGTTTGTTTGTGCAGTCTTCGTACCAGTTCGGTTGTTTTCCTGTTGGGTACAGCTGACTACTTTCACTCTTGGAATTTGCCAGTGCTACTTCAACCCCATACCCGAAACCTCGAACCCTAGTTGTTCTTGACCTTCGCGAGCTGTTAAGGTTCCTCTTCCGCGAGACCACCGGTGTGATGACATGTACACTGCGCTGCATTACCGTTTGAGAAAATCGGAGGATAAGATCTATGGAATAGAGAGTGTAGGCCATAGACTTGCATGTACGGTACACGGTCGAGGGGTTTAGCAAGTATGCAACGAGGAGAAGGTTCTATGTCTGACGGAGCCTTAGATCAGGGTTCGCTCGCATAACAACATATATATATATATATATACATATGACTTGTACGTGTCTCAACGGCACACTGTGTCGCGTTTTTCTTTTCTGAGCTGCCCCACCATCGAATCAAACTGAACAATAGGAAACAGCGTTTTTTCTTCCAAAAGCCTAAAACCGAATGAGGAGCTTAGAGACGTCATCAAAGGCCAGAGAAGATCAGTCTCAATCCGATCGGGATCCCACATGACAGGACACCGGCTGTAGGATTTTGTGTTTGTTGAGGGTGTAGGTTGGAAGACTCCTCCAGCAGGCCCAAAATGCCCGGTTCCACGGCTTGACAGCGTTGGGCGGAGAGGAATTTTCTTGTACATGTACTGGAGTAGTAGCTAACAGATTTAAGGAATCCTTTTCTAAAGCCCTCTTAGCCCTTTCAAGGCACCCGCCAGGCTTGGACGTGTGGGCGGAAGTCTATTGGCGACTAGCTGAGCTCGCAGAGGTTAAGATGGCTGCGAAGGCCGCCCCTGCCAAGCGATCTTCGTGATGAGCAACCGAGAACCATCCTCACATGGCCACAAATCGTCGCAAGAAGGCCAAGATGATCGTTGGCCTTTCAAGCGCGCAGAAACAGCATCTGTACCTCTCAAGCCGCCGCTTTTGCAGTCCTCGTTTCACCACTGGCTGTTGACAGACTTGCAAGGCGCCCTAAACCCTTTTCGAAATTATGAAGGCCCCTATACACTGAATTCCAGACAGTGGTTTCCGCCTGGAAAGGCCCCAGACTGGACCCGAATCTAAACACTCTCTCTAGGGTTGTGCGTTTAGGGATTTAGGGGCGAGGTTTGAGGTTTAGGGTTCAGAGTTGAGAAGTATCCGTGGAAGGGGTGACTATCCTTGGCATTTCTTTAATAAGTCCCTCAAAGGAGAGGGTGTATGTTAGCCAGAGGTCTACATCAGGGTTTTTGAGTTTTGGATTTCGTACGAGTCGGTCTGATTGGGGGACTCTGGCGTAGTCCCAAAATGGCATGCGGGTCGCTGTCGTAAGAACCCTTATATTCAAGTGGACCTCAGTCTTAGCAAGAGCTTGCCCCGCGTGCAACTCTACAAGGCACAAGTCATAGGGTTCCTTTTCCATTGTATTGTAGTATACTCTGAACCCTATGCGACATCCGGACCAAAGTATTTGACCGAGCACTGGCATGAGGCACCGCGCCAGAGCAGAATGCCATGGAGCTGAGTAGGCCGGTTCCCGGCGCTCGCTTCCGGTGTTATGTAAGGGTTTAGAGCTTCGGGTGTTTAGGGTTTAGGGTTTTCGAGACACAGGGTCTTCGGGTTAAAGGGCTTGAGGGTTTAGGGCCGGTTTGGGGCTAGTGCAACCTGGGGGTGTGTAGGTTTGGGGTTCAGGAAGTGGCATGCAGAGCATGTGTTGGGGGTTGGAGACGAGCCCTGCAGTATCCGAGGGGCGAGGGTCTATGTTTCGGTTTAGGCTTCAGGATTACTATAGGGGCCTTAATAATAACCTACTCTGCCCCCCCAAACCTTATTTGAATTATCAAGGCCCCTACATCAGGGCGGGCCCTAGGGAAGCTAGTGACAACTAGTGTGCAGGTAATGCAGCGGTCTTGTCTCGCCAAGAACATTGTTCTTTATATACAGGCTTCCGAAATACGATGGAAGTATATATTACACTTCCAAACAAGAGGAGCCTACCTTAACTATGGCTACTTTGGGACAGCAGTTTGGAACAACTGCCATGTATACTCCCAGCTCTCCTAGGCCATGAAAGCCTTTGCTTGCTCCCTAAAGCCTAAGCCCTAAACCCTGAACCCTGGACGGAACCCTAAGCCCTAAGCCCCTACAAGACTGCACCAACGCGCTCGCCCGCTTTCTCTGAACGACACGTTACCCTTGGATGCGCATGGCAGCCGTAAATCAAAATCCCTTAGAAGCCCTAGAAACCTTACCTCAACCCCAAGGACCTTTTCAAGGACTTATAGAAAGAAATCATATTATGGAACCCTAAGAAGGTAAGTTCCTGAGCGTCCAGGTAAACCCTACCTACAGGCCCTCCCCGAAGCCCACGAAGCCCAGCAGCCCCGCAGGAACAACCAGGACGACGAAGCTGATGACCCTGAAGAGGCGGATGACGATGAGGACGATGACGAGGCCCTTGGGCTCGCGGTGGGGTTTCGGGGATTTCGGGATGAGGGTTGAGGGATTAGGGGGTTTAGGGATGAGGGTTTAGGGTGTACAGGGTTTAGGGAGTGCAGGGTTTAGGGATGAGGGTATAGGGATTCGGGTTTAGTTTAGGTTTAGGCTTCAGAGATGTCGAAGGGCTTTTGAGGTTTGCAGCTTTCGTAGCTTCAAGCTCTAGGCCCTAGGCGTTCGGAGCGAGGCTCGTACTCGTAGGAGAATTCCCAGGATCCTGTACCCTAACTCTAAACCGGGTAACTTGGGGCAATTTAGCCGATGTCCCGTTCGAAGCAGGAAGGGACCTTCACGACTACCCCTTAGGACAGCATGACCCCTCATTTGTTCGATGCGTTCCCGTGGAAGATGCAAGGGCATTACCGAAATTGGTTTTTGGTTTGAGGGTATATGCACTGCTGCTTCGTAGTACTACCGGCTGTTAGGGATCACAGGGACATGCCATCAAGAGTCGTTCCAGACGGTTGGATGTCATATGCCCCGCAATAGCCTGCAGCTTACATGTGCTATTTCTTCAACGATGGATCAGCTTGGCAACCGCCCCTTATGCGGGAGGTTGAAAACCCTAAACCCGAAACCGTTGAACAATAACCCCCAAACCCCTAAACCCTAAAGCTGCAAATATGCTGGTATTTTAGTGTCAGCAAGAAAAGACGGGATAGGGAAGCTTTTGAAGTCCTTAAGGAGCGGCAGCTTAAACTAAGTTCTTCAACAAGCAACCAGAACAGTCAGAATAGTCCCTTATTTCCCCAGTGCTCCCTGAGGTCCTCTAGGGTTCCGCCTCCACCTGAATCACCCTCCCTTAAGATCCTTGGCAAGCTGACTGATATTGGAGTTTCCGAAGAGGAGGGGTACCTTTATAATAAGGATCCTACTACGATTGATGATTTAAATCCTGCATTACCGTAAGGACCCTAGACTATGCGAATTGTGGTATGTTCCTTATTGTGGGCAACGCAGGATTTATATCATCAACAGTATTTAGGGTACTATATTAGGGTCCGCTATTTGCGGAAACTCTGAGATGCTGCAAGAAGCACAAGCTCGCGGCAGAGCTCTCCTGCTCACAATATGCACACATGTCGGTTGAAAGTCTGCAAGAGGCACCCTACTGCAATGCGCACTAAGACCCTCTTCTAGTTCCAGATCATACATCAACCAGCATATTTAAACTGAGGCAACACCTTGAACTCCCAACATTAAGCCCAAGTGAAGCAGGCCGATGACGTGCGTCGCTTGTCTCTCGTCCCTGAGCAAGATGTGCCGCGGCTGCATGTGATTTTGCGGTGGAGCTTCATGCCTTTGCAAATCGGTTTGCAAAGATGTACAGAAATGGGCTACGGTGGTTCAGGGCTTTACGGTGGCTAGTATTCAAGTAAGGCTCACATTGTAACCCTAAAGGGAACCCTTAAAGGAACCCCTGAAGGAACCCTATAAATGACCTTCAAAGGAACCCTTGAAAGGAGCCTTTATGGGTTCCCCTTCCCAGAGAGCCCACTACCCCTTAATTAAGGAATATAGCTTAAGTCATAATATGAAGCCCCTAAGGATTTAAGGCGTATTCCTTAATAAGGGATCTTGGAGCCCCCTAAACCCTATAGATTCTATAGATCCCTTAAAGGAACCCTCGGTCCTAGGTACTCCTTAATTAAGGGGTATTGGGCTCTCTGGGTTGAGGTTTCGCTTCAAGGCTTCTGTCCTGGTATTTGGGCCTTCTAAGTTTTCTACTTGGAGGTTCAGGCGTAGTTATAAGTAGGGTTCCTCTAAAGGGACAAGATCTATAGGGTTTAGGGATTAGGGTTGTGCGGTAGATATAAGTAGGGTTATAAGTGGGGTAACTATACATGTAGCTCTTCGCCCCAAGCCCGTGCAAAGCACAAGTAAAGTGACGAGTCATTGTCTGCATTTTTTCGTACAGCACTTCTCCACATAGCTGAGATTCGTTTGTCTGCTGATACCCCAGGGTTATGAGTCCCTAAAATATGGGGTAGATGTATAGTTACCGTACCAAATAGCCTACTTACAACTATCCTAGGACCTAAGCCCTATAACTGTCAGTATTCTGTTAGGCCTACTCAGCTCGATACTCCGAGCCGGCTCAGCAAGGATGCAGTGAAGCCTAAACCCAAGTAGGATCCTGGATCCTGCGACCCCTGTATTCAATTACGCACTGGGTTTGGGGTTTAGGGTTTAGCCATCTATGCGAAGCTAGAAATCCGAGGCCCTGACCTAAGCCCTAAACCGCCAGGAGGAGTGGTCAAGCAAGTTGCATGGCTTGTCATGGAACCGTCGCCTGCAGACGGCGGATGTGGCTTCTTGGACCCACTTCTGGCTGTAGGGGCTACTGCTAAGGCAGGATGTATACAGCCTGGAGAAAGTGCTTCTTAATCCAACAACGAAGTCGAATTCGTCTTTCCCGCGTAACTGTTTAAGGCTTCGGATTGAGGGCGCAGGCCTAAAGGGTTGAAGCAAGAATCACGGCAGTTAAAACACTCACTTGCGCCTGCTAGTCACTACAATTCACAGTAACTAGGACCTGGAGTAGGCCCTTATTCCCTTTTTTGAGGGTTCGGGTTCCCTTGTAAGCCCCTTTAAACCAAAAAGGGCACCCTTTTTATTCCTAGGATACTCTTGGGTCTAGGTAATGCACGTTAGTACATGTCAGAGCAACTGGGCAGCCTCCTTACTTCTGTTTGAAGTATCCATGATCCATTCAGCAAAGATTTAGGGCTGGACTTTTTTTCGGGGCCTAAGCCTTTAGATGCTTGCTGTCAGTCTCAACGCTCAGTTGACGCAAGCAGGCCGTAAGGTTGGACGCAGGGCATATCCTGTTTGGGGATTGTGCTTCTGGCTGTTCGAGTTTATAGGGTTTAGGGGGTTTTGGCTCTAGCTGTCTAGGGGGCCTTCAGACCATTAGCCTAACATCGGGGCGTGAATCATTAGCAACAGTATTCCGACACTCAGTATGGTATTAAGATCACCAGAGCCATGCTTTTCAACCGGGGTTTAGGGTTTAGGGCTCCCCCCTCCCTCCCTCCGTCCCGTGCCTGCCTTCCTTGCCCCCCAACTGAACGACCGAGCGAGCGACCGTCCGACCCACCACGAGCCACGACCGACCCACCTGCCTACGTACCTACCTGCCTACAGATCCCTCAAACCAGAACCATATATTCCAGGTTTCGAATCGAAAGCAGACTTTTGTCCGTGTGTAGCCTGATTATCAGCGTCCTTCCAGCCACACAGGAACCGGAAACCCTTAACTCCGGATTCTCAAAGCAGAATCCGATGCTGCAGGTTAGGGTGCAGGGCAAAAGAGAACCCACAGATCCAGAATTACCCTGAGCCCTGAACCCGAAAAGGATTCCTGCAACGATGATGCGGACTTTACCAAGCGGCCGCTCGGAGAGCTCCCGGGTTGTTTCTGATCGTGATGATTGAAAATACTTGAGTACCAATAGTCATAATCTCATAAGCTTGAGGGATCCTTGAAGAGATTGTTGTGAAGGTGCTAGCTTGGAATGTAGCAGGGCTTAGGTTGCAGGGCTTGTGGCTTAGGTTGCAGGCATATAGGGTTTGGGCTGCGAGGTGCAGGGTTTGTGCCTGTCCGTTTTGAGGTGTTTCAGGGTTGCGGTTGAAGGAGCTTGTGGAGCATACAGTCGAATGTTTTGGGTCTCAGGTCAAAGATTGAGTATCTACAGGCCTTGCATAATCTAATCAGCAGCATACGCTACACCCGAGCCCCTAAGCCACCCCGAAGCTCAAGTCAAAGGACACGCACCTGAGCACACGTGGGCCCCCAAACCCTAAACCGGTTTAGGCCCGGGGCCTAGGAGTGTTTGAGGTTTCGGGTTTTGGAGCCCTAGTTTTCACAGCGAAGACTACCTACTTCGTAATATTCCGTTCTAGTCCCAGTATAGTTGTAATGGAACAGTTATACAAATCAGAGGCCAGAGGCTCCTATTCTAGTTTTGGGGTTCATTTGTTCAGTGCGACCTGCGACCAGTTGAGGAACAATCAGTGTTTCCCTGACGGCAACGACGGCAACAAGCCGCTTGGCCTCTGAGGTAAGTTCATTTCTGGTTTGAGACGCAGGCGCCGTAAAACTCTGCATGTTGTTGGTGTTGCTTGCAGGGATCGAAGGTTCTTTCATATGATTGTCATGTATTCGAAAGCCAAGTTCTAGTAGTACGGCGGGTCTGTTATTGACAGACATTCGTCTTTGCTTCGGTATGGGAGACAGGCAAGATTGGAACGAAGGTTCTTAGAGTGTTGGATTCCCTAAACCCTGAAACCCCAAGCCTTGAACCAGAAATTGTAACTCCTCCCTGGGCTTTTCAAAAAGATTGCCACCCGAAAGCATCAAACCCCAAACCCTCGACCATTCCTTTTCGGCTTGCAGTTGAAACTTTGAGCCCTCGACTACACCTTCAAGGCTCCCCATAGACCGGCAAACTGTACAGAGCAGGGCGTTTAAGCCCCGAACTCTCTCATCTGGGCACTTAAAGCCCTTAAACCCTTTAGTCGCAAAGCTTGAAACCCTACAGCCCACGAACCCTGAACCCCAAACCTGTAAAACCTCTAAACCCTAAACCCCTAAACCCCTAAACCCCCAAACCCTGAAAGCCCGAAAGCACAAAAGCAAAAACCACAGGTCTAAGCCCTGTATAACACCCGCCCTTTCTCCTACCCCAAGAATGTCGTAACAGCTCTATACAGACGCTGAAAACCAAAAAGAAACAAATCAAAGCAATAACCCTAACAACCTTAGTTGAAAGCCCTAAACGCCCCAAATCAAGGTGCAACTCTTGTTCTGCTCTAGACCTGGCCAACTCTGCGGACACGACCTGTTGGGCCAAGAGCCGCCGCAACCTGGCCGCATGTGGCTTTAACCGTTTTCGGAGGGGTTTAGAATTTAGAGGTTTTAGAGGTTTAAGGTTCAGGGCTTGGGGCTTACAGGTTTACATAGGCCCTACCGCCCCATAGGTTTAGGATTTGGTTTCGGCTTCGGGATTTGCAAACCCTAAACCCCGAACCATAAACCCTACCTATAGTCTCCATTGTGGTTCCTTTTTTTGGTTTGACCAGAATCTAAACTATAGGGTCCTAACCATAAAATTGGTTAACCAAAAGCAGGAACCACAATGGAGACTACGGTAAACTAAACCCCTAAACCACTGAGTACCCTTATAGTAACCCTTATAAATCCCTTAAAGGAACCTTAAACCCCGAGCCCTAAAACCCTAAAGTCCGACGCCCTGAAGCAAGGGAAGCCCAAGCCCTGCAAAGCAACTCTACTTAGAGGATCATGGCACTTAGTAAGTAGGTTATAATTGGGGTTATAAGTCCCCTTAGTGGGGTTATCCTAATTATAACCTACTTATAACCTTACTTACTGAGTCCCATGAGCCTTCAAGTAAGCCCAAAGCCCTGAGCACCAAACACCTCAGGCCCTGAAACCCCTGTCTGCAGAATCCTTATGCCCTTCTTGTCTATAAACCTGAAAACCTAACGTATAGTCTCCTTAGGAATTATGTTTTGGTTTTGTTCATACAAAACCCAAGAGAATATTAAAACTACAGCTGTTATTATGGTTCTAAGGGGGGTATAGAAAATCCAAGAACCACCGACCCGACATGCCTAGAGCTTTATCCCCAAACCAGTGTCCCAAAGATCACACAGGCTCCTCCCTGTAGGGAATTTCGGCTACTAATAAGCAGTTGGAAAAGGCACCACAAAAAGATGAAACCATATGCAACCCTAAGCCCTAAACCTCAAACCCTAAACCCTAGCATAGTGCCTTCCTCAAGAGATCAGGCAGCCGAGAATGCGCCGCTGATCCTCGCAGCGGGGATTTCCTGAGCTGTCAGTTCGAGGGCCAGTTCAATGGCCAGGCGCATGGGGTGGGGGTTCAAGGTTTAGGGTATATAGTAGAACTCAGAAAGTTGGAACATCATTATGCCCATGCCCTTAAGGTCAAGTATAAGGGGATCCTAGCTGGGGTTCACCATAGGGTTTAGCAATTAGAGTTTAGGGTATAGAGTTTATGAGGGTCTAGGGGCAGAAACTTAACGGGATCGGGTTTGCCTAGACCCCGAATCACGTTCTATAGTATATATATATATATATATATATCCCAAATATCCACCATTTAAAAAGGACCAGAAAGGGCTCCAATTAAAGGGCGCTGAGGGGTCCTGGCAGGGTTTAGGGGTTAGGGTTAAGGGATCCTTGTAGGCGAAGGGTTCCTTGAGGGCGGCGGTTTCGGGTTGAAGTACACTTGCACTTGAATGCTTTTCGATGTATGTCTGTTGTGCTACGGTTGGAAGTTCCAACCCTAAACCTTAAACCCCAAACCCCTAAACCCTTAACCCTAAACCGTTTTGATTGACGTTAGGGTTTAAGGTCCAGGGTTTGCGGTTTAGGGTTCGCAGCAGTTACGGGTTTCCATGGTGAAACGTATACAGGCTACTATTGCAGAATGTGTTTGTCAACTTCTTTGAGCCTTTTTTGCGGCTTGTCTTAGGATCCGACACACCGTAGTTCAGGGCTTTGACCTCTAGCCCTACATAGCCCGAAACCCTGCTAAACTATGTGCCCTCGATCCTGAACTAAACCCTTGGGGCGTGGGGGCCTAAGTCTTGGGGCCCAAGCCTTTGTTTATCACAGCTATCAACCTTAAAATTACGATCGCTTTTTTGACTGTAAGTCCGAACATGATCATTATTGTTATGTTCGTTGCTACTTGAAGGCTCATGGGACTTAGTAAGTAAGGTTATAAGTAGGTTATAATTAGGATAACCCCAGTTAGGGGGCTTATAACCCCAATTATAACCCACTTACTAAGTCCCATGATCCTCTAAGTAATTGCGCTTATTCAGACGACGCCTTCGGGCCAAGTAGGCCCGAGAGCTGGTCTCTTTCACGGGCGTGGGCTGGGGGTTGGGGTCCACATCCGTAAACTGCTAGGCCCAAATTTTAAACGGAGGGCCCGCAATACAACCCTAAATCCTAAACCGTTACACACTGGGATAGTGTTCTTTGAGGCATCCTGCTCTCGCTCTTGCCCCGGCTTTCGCCCCAGCGAATGCTCTTGCTCCTGCTTTTGCAGAACTTTTGCTCTTGCTCCTACTTTCGCTCCTGCTTGCTCCTCCTGATATTGCTTTTGCTGCTTCTCCTGCTTTGGGGTTTGCTCTCGCTCTGGCTCTGACTCCTGTTTCTGCTCTGATGTAGTCCCACTCCTGCTCTTGCTCCTGCTCTGGCTCTTGCGTTCTCCTGCTCTTGCTCCTGCACCCTTCCTAAACCGCCCTAATGCAAATTAGATTTTTAAGGCGGGGATGATTTCGGGAGGATTGGCCCCCAAGTGTTTCTATTAGAACGGGGCTGTTTTACAAAGGGGGAAAAGATTAACAACCCCAAACCCCAATAACCGCTGAACCCAAACAACACGCAGATCAACAGCCGTAAAGTCCCCCAACTATCCTGTCAAGGCCACTGTCCAGGCCCGCTTCTGTTAGAATCAGCTCTACAATATACCTAAAACCCTACTCTCACTGGTAAGACTCTGTTAAGGCCCCTGGGTTACAGAAGCTGTGGCGAACGAACGAAGTCAGTGTCTTTCAACACCCGAGGACGACCTTTTACATTCTCACATGCTAAGTCGAGACCCGGTTCCCGAAACATTCCATGGACCCTACAACCCTAAATCCTGAAACATTGAGCCCTAAACCTCCAAAGCCTTAACAAAGGCACGAATTCCCAGTAGTTCCCTCAGGGTGACCATAGAGCAATAACTATATAGAGCCTAAACCCAGTAGAAAACAATATCCTATTTCCTCGGCTGCTAGCTCCAGAGAGCAGGCACAGGCCTGCTATGCGAAGCCTCCGGAGGGGTTCTGCGTGAAGAAGGTGGCTGCGAGTGTGTTTAGGGTTTAGGGACTTGGGCTTTCATTTAAGAGTTAGGTTGAAGGGTTGGACTTCTCTGTTTCGGCGAGTATTGCTTCAAGAGCGCGGGGCTCTTCAAGGGTTTGGGGCTTGCAGCTCTTCAGGTTGACAGTGATGCAACCGAGTTCGGCATTTTGTGTGTGCTCTTCTACTTGGTCCATCTGAGAAAATTTGATCTATGTGCTCGGATATTGAAGAATGAAGAAGAAAAAAAGTGGCAATAGGTATCAAGAGTCCACTCCAGACAGATTCTACCCGTAATTATGTTTTTCCCAACCTAAAGTGTCTTTGAACCTTAA
This sequence comes from Symbiodinium sp. CCMP2592, assembly GCA_905221615.1. NCBI lineage: Eukaryota > Dinophyceae > Suessiales > Symbiodiniaceae > Symbiodinium > Symbiodinium sp. CCMP2592. Next base: position 783,431 of record CAJNDT010001990.1, read on the forward strand.
TAAGCACTGATTGAAAGGCTTTGGAGATGGGAGTTTTGGGGTTTAGTGATGTAGTTAAGGTAGATGGTGGATGGCTTTCCTGCTTACTTTTTAACCTAGCTGCAATTGGGTCAGATCTCTGTGCCATACAACGAAACACAACGGACAAGGCTGGGGTTGGGTTGAATTTAAGTTGCAGGAAGCGTTGAGGGGCTTGGGAGTTTCGGATATAAGCTTTGGTAGCGCCGGGTGCAACTGTAGGTCAGGATTGCCCTGAAATACCTACTTGGAGGTTCATGGGGAGTTAGAAGTAGGGTTCTAAGAAAGGTAGCTATACCTAACCCATATTAGGGGACTTGTAGCTCTAGTTAGAATTACCCATGAACCTCCAAACCCTAAACCCTAAACCCTAAACCCTGAACCGAAGCCCTGAAGCTCAAGCTTTAAGCCCTGTGAACCCCTGGAGGCCTGCAACCTTTTGGGAGTTTCCGACAATGGGGGGGACCCTAATATAGCACCCTAAATAGTAGGATCCTTATTAAAGGTACCCCCAAAGTAGGGTACCCTTAATTTTCAGAAACTCCCATGATAAAACCCTGGAGAAAGTCATTGCAGAGCCACCCCTAAACGCTAACTGTGCTCCAGAGGCGGGGGGGAGGGCAGTTCTGCGCCAGCCTGTTTGGAATGGAGTGCTTCCACGATCGACAGAAACAAACTCCTAGGGGCTTCGGGTTTGCAGTTTAGGGTTTAGGGGGTCTGTTAAGGTTCCTATAAACTTGTCTGAAGCTCTTTAGACTCACCACTGTTGCCGAGGTCTGCGCCATGCAGGGCGGGTCGAAGTTTTGCAGGCCGGTTTTAGGTTGGTTCCCGGGGGCTCGAACCCCAGGTAATAGACGGGCCTTAAATTACCTATACCATTTTGGAGGTTCCTTATTATTGGTTGAAGATACCACCGAAGCCCTATTCCAAATATTGAGGCCCCTACCGTAATTATGTAACACTAGGACCCAGAGTAGGCCCTTATTCCCTTTTTTAGGGTTTAGGTTCCCTTATAACACCCTTTAAACCAAAAAGGGCACCCTTTTTATTCCTAGGTTACTCTTAGGTCTAGAACAGAGGCCCGAACAAAAACCAAAACATCCTACTTTAGGTTGCTGAAGTGTCGTTCTACTCGCATGTACTCTTACCCCAACCCCTATTGTACCCATGAAGGCCGTTATGTATTGGGCAAGGACCCTAAACCCCCAACATTTCACGATCTACGGAATCCGCGAGTTACGGGTTTAGGCTTGGAGGACTAATGTGTCGGGGTCCTAAACCCTAGGCCCTAAGCCCTAAACCTTAAACCCTAAACCGTTCCACGAGGCCCAACCTTGAGAAGTCTTTTCTCGCCACTTGACGCAGCCGGCACTCTGAACTCTCAGGTTTAGGGTCTAGGGTTTAGGGTTTCTGAACTCTCAGCCCCTCGTTTCACCTTGACCAAAGCCGGAAGAGACAACTCAGTTAGAGTTTAGGGTTGGGTGTAGGATTCAGTTGGCAAACTTAACTGAAATGTTGCGTGCACCGGAAGCCCCTGAGCTCAAACCCTGACCCCTAAGCCCTAAACCCTAAACCATGATCCCTAAACCCTAAACCCTAAGCCCTAAACCCTAAACCATGACCCCTAAACCCTAAACCCTAAGCCCTAAACCCTGAACCGCAAAACTGGGCCGCAAGGACTTTCGATCCGCCAACCTCGGGCCAATTCTGCGTCGGCGATTCGAACGCAGACCCGAGCCTTGGCTCTTGGGGACTTTGGGGGGGTTTGATACGGGGGCCCTTGAAAAGAATGGTCCGTTTAAAGGTGTCTATAAGGGTTACTATAAGGGGTATCATGATTTTGGGGGTTTAATAATATAGTAGAAACCAGAAAGTTGGAACATTATTGGCCCCATGCGCGTAAAGTAAAGTACAGGGAATCCCTTTTAGGGGCTCCTTTAAGGGATCTATATCAGTTACTATGAAGGTTATACTATAAGGGTACTATAATAAGGGTTTAGGGCTTAGGGTTTAGGGCTTAGGGATTAGGGTGTAGGGTTTAGGGTCTGCCGATTTAGGGGTTTAGGGTTTAGGGTCAGGTTCTTTTAAGGGTTCCTACAAGGGTTACTATGCGGGTATTATAGGGGTTGAAGGGTTCTAGTTTTACCAGTACGGGTTTAGGGCATAGGAATTCCAAGTTTCGGGGTTTGCTTGTTATTCAGAGCGTTATGGGTTTAGGGTTTACAGTTTAGGGGTTCTGGGTTTAAAGCCTTGGGGTTTAGAGATGTTTAAAGTTCAGAGGATGTAGAGTTTGGGGTTAGGGGTTCAGTAAGGTTTCGCGGTGGTTTTCTTGCATTATAGGATCCTTAAGGGGGGGTGGTTCAAGGGGGGAGGGTACTAGGGAGCTTTGGGGAACCTTAGGGAAGCTTAGGGAGTATTGGGGAATAATGGGGATTACTAGGTTACCTACCCCCCTTGGACCACCCCCCCTTAAGGACATCCTAAGTGTCTGGGAAGACACAAGGTGTCAGGGCTTGGGGGTTCAGGATGAATGTCTGCTGACGTAATCTCGCAAGTGTTTGACATTCCGCGTTATTCTTAACTTAGTATAGTGTAATTGGCCGCAAAACCCTATTCCAATTATTAAGGCCTCTATATTAGGTTTTAGGGCTAGGTTCTTCTAATGGTTCCTTGAAGGGATCGTTAAGGGTTATTATAAAGAGTACTGTACGGGTTTAGGGCTCCCCGATGCACCTGCCAGGATCGATCACGTCGTCGTGCGCTACACATGCGGCTCGGAGAGACTGGGGCGGGGGAGGGGGGTGTCCTCACAAGCGCTTAAGAATCCCTAAACACCGAGCCTGTAGAGTTCTTTTTAATGTGAAGGATTTCAGGGTGTGTGTGTGTGTGTCAGTCCTAAGGTATTAAGTGCAGACCGTATTAACAATTACCCTTGAACCGGAAGAAGCCGCAGACAAGAAGCCACATGAACTTTTATTTTTTGGAGAAACAACCTAAACTCTAAGTCCTCAATCCTCAACTCAAGGTTGCAACCCGAATTTGCTCACCTTCACCGGGAGCTGTGGCGGGGGAAACCCAGATGACATCCCAAAGTACGAGGTCATGGCTGGTGCCAGGAGAGGGAGGGTTTCGGATGTGGTAGGTCTCTGGGTTACAAGAACTGAATCACATTCCCTTGCAACGGCGCCGAAACACTTAAAGCAGCATGAGCCTAAACCCTTAAACTTAAGCCCTAAAGCCTTAAACCCTTAAAGACCTAAACCCCTAAAGCCCTAAACCCCTAAAGCCCTAAAGCCTTAAATCCTAAACCACTAAGCCTTTTAAACAAAAACATAAACCCCTAAACCCTAAAAGCGGACAGGAACGATGCTGGAACCTCCTGGTCTCTGCCTGTGAGCCTGACCTGCGCACCGCTGAGCGCCCGGAGGCAGCTGAACAGGGAGAAGTACGTGGCCCGGCAGCACAGATATAGAAGCCTAAATAAAGAATAACTCCCTGTCGATTACGCATTCAAGCCCTTGTACGCGACCCGGCAGCTACTTCAAGCTTACATAGCTCTTTTTCAACTTTTGCTTTTACATATTTGGGGGGGATGTAGGGTGTGCTGTAGGCCGATATGCATTGGTGTTTTGGAGCTTTATCTTCTTCGGGGTGCAGGGTTTAGGATAGGCTGCAGGGCTTAGCGCCAGCATTCTGCCCTTAAAGTCCGAACTATATAAGATGTAGGGCTTCAGGGTTTTAGGGTTCAGGGCCTAGGGTTTTAGTTTTAGGTGTTAAGGCAACCGGAAACCCAAGGAGTTAGTCTAATTCAGAATTAGTAATGTGCTTCTAAAGGCGTATGTAGCCTATTCTTCTTATTCAGGCTCTTAGACCTGACACCTAAAGAATTAAATTAGGAATTATATATATATATATGCTCCTGAAGGCGTATGTAGCCTATTCTTTTTATTTGAGCCCCTTAGATTAAAACTGTGTCTGGCCGAGTCCGCCAAGGCAGATGCAAGGCTGAAAGGCTTTCTGATTTTCGGCTTGGGTTTTAGGCTTTAGGGTTTAGGCGCGGTCGTGCTTTTTGACACTACCGGAAACCACCAACAACGGCAAGTCATAATAAGCCCCGTGCAAACCCTTGACCCCAAGGCCTCAACCACAAACCCTGAACCCTAAACGCGAAAATCTACATCCCAAACCCTGAACCCCGAAGCCCTAAACCCCCAAGCAAAAAGAACGATGAGTAAACCACCCAAAAACGCGGTGCATCGGAGGAGATCCCCGAGACGTGCTCGGCGCTGCTGCCCGGGGAGTCCTGTGAGGTGGGTTGCACCTCCAACTACATCCTTCAGAGGAGCCCCTGTGGTATAATATAGTAGAGTATATGATGTAAAGTATGTTATAGTATACTACCCTAAACCCTAAAGCCGTATTATGGTATATGATATGGTATATGATCGTATAGCATAGTATACTATATTGTAGTTTAGCATCCTTCAAAGGAGCCCTGGCTTCTGCCTTTAGAGTGTCCAGGGGTGTAGGGATTTGGGTTTAGGGTTTAGAGGTTTGGGGTTTTAGGGTGTAGGGATTTAGGGTTTCAGGATTTGGGGCTTTGATCCGTCCGGGAAGGGGAAGTCCGTGGTTTTCAGGTTTACGTCAGGCTTTGAGTCGAGTCTGCATCCCTGGCCGTGAGGAGAAATGGCCGGGGCACTTTCACTTGCCAACTGGGAATGAACAGGCGATTTAGGGCTTCGGGTTTAGGGTTTAAGGCTTCGGGTTCAGGTTTTAGGGTTTAGGGTTTAAGGTTTTCGGGTTAGGGTTTAGGGGTTTAGGGTTTAGGGGTTAGGGGTTAGGGTAGTATAGGGCCAATAAATTCCGATTCATTTGGGCTAGTCACCAAAAACACATGGCTGCAATAAGCCACAGAAACGTTCTCTAATTTTCCAGACCCGCCATCGTATCCGGCATGGTTCGACGGTGGTTGTGATTGCGCCCCCAAGTCATACCTGCTTTTGGCTTTGGAGTTTCTGGGTCAGGGAATAGTTGGAGATGACTACCATTGTACCGGAGAACCTAGATTAAAGAATTTAGGGTTTTGTCGCATTAGGACATCAAGGCGGAGGGGTTTGATGGTTTAGGTTTTTCATGCTCGAGAGCTGGGGGTCTAGGAGGAGGACAGTAGGATCGCGTTGAGGGTTGGGGTGGGTCTGCGTAGGAACCAAAACGTAGGATCGAGATCAATGTTTTGTCGGACTTGCTGTTTGGGGTGTAGGGTTTAACTGTAGACTTTAGGGTTTAGGGCTTCAGGGTTTAAGGCTGCGTGTTCAGGGTTTAGGGTTCAGGGTTCAGGGTTTAGGGTTTAGGCGGATAGTTTTGCAAGTACCAGCAAGCTGGAACATGGATGAAGCATTCGTAGTTGTTGGTTGTGCTTACCTTGAGACCGCCTGTTGGGCATGCCTAACTTTCTGGCACTTATTGCAGAGGTGCTGAAACCAAGCCCCAGGTAGCTCTCAACCCCAAAGCATAACGCAAATCGCCGCAAATCTGCAAGCCTGGAAGCAAAGCCTGAGCTTGTTGCTGAAGCTTCCGCGGGTTTGCGGCTTGTCATGCAAATTGTCCGCGCTATGATCTGGGGACTCCTTTTGGGGCCGTTTCGGTCAGGTCCTTCTCAAGTCCTTCGTGTTCCCTTAAACCTTTAATCCCCGACCCTGAACCCTGAGTCTAAAGAAAGCCTAGACCCAAGCGCAAGCAGCATAGATGCAGAGCAAGCTGTGGCGGGGGTTGTAATACGTACTGTTGATGATATAAATCCTGCATTACCCACAATAAGGATATACCATAGTCCCCCATAGTCTAGGGTCCTTAAGGTAATGCAGGATTTATATCATCAACCGTAGGGTTCGTTTTCCGGCTCTTTTCCTGACTCTCCCACAGATCTTGAACCCGGGATGCGAGACAAACGATTCTTCGAGTGCTTGGGCCCCTATTCATCCTGACCCTTAAACCCTACCTTAGCCTACCAAACCCTACTTTTTGTAGGTTCTCATTATAAACCCGAATATGGAGTTTATAGGGACCCTACAAAAAAGTAGGGTTCGGTAGGTTAATTAAGGCACAAACACACACTAAAATCTTGACAGCCATTGACAACCCCAGAAAGTTTGGTTCCAGGCAGCCAGCAGGCAGCTTTCCCAGGTGCAGAGCGAAGCCGCGCCTCGGCCTCCCCGATCGAAACCCGAGGGTTCAGGGTTTAGGGTTTAGGGTTTAGGGGTTTAGGGGTTTAGGGTTTAGGGTTTAGGGCTTTAGGGGTTTAGGGTTTAGGGTTTTAGGGGTTTAGGGGTTTAGGGTTTAGGGGGTGTTAAGGGTTCAGGGCTAGTGTCATGAATTCGGGGCGTTCTTGAAGGATCGTTTAGCGGGTTTCATAAGGGTTTTGGGGGCTGCAGGTCCAGGGTTGTTGCATGTGCCGTAGGGTTTTGGGTTAGGGTTTGGGGTAGGTGTAGGGTTTCGGGGTTAACGGTGTCGGGTGTAGGCTACCTGAAACCGGTGACAAAGAACTTTTTCGGACCTTACGAAGCCAGTACAGTTGGAGGGTTGCTGAATACTTTTTTTGCAGTTTCAAGAGCCCAAGGTAGGCGGGATGTTTGCTTGAGGTGTCATTGACCGCGATCGACCGGAATCTAGTGCCCACAATACTTACAGCAGGTGTGGTTGGGACTTAGGTTTTAGAGCTTGGGCAGACAAGGTGAACGGTTAGTTTCCCTACACTACTCGACAAGCAAGCCTTCAAAAGAAGCCTTAAATCCCGACGATCGCAATTGTCTCTTGTCCTATTCAAGGTATCAGCCTCTCCAGAGAGCCCAGTTAAACCAAGGCTTGAGGAACATACCACAAAGTATGTATATGAATTGTATGAAGCTTCGGGATTAATTTGGGTTACAAGGATCCATTACAATTTAAATTATGATCCTAAACCCTGAACCCCAACTCCTAACATTCCTTGCCTGGGTCTCCCTTGTTTTAGGGTTTTCCAGGCTTCCAACAGCGTCCGCACTGAAACTCCGCCTGTCGAAGCCCGTGTAAACCCCTAAACCGCATAGCCTGACATCGCCTTTGTAAACTTAGTAGCTGAGTGGATACACTCTTACACTTTTTGGGCGGGACAATATTACCCTCTATAAAACTGAAAGTGTACACTTTTTGGGGCTTACGAACTCAGCAACTGAGTAAAGGCTGCCGGTTAAGGTTCTATAGAAGGATTCTAGAGGAACCCTCTTCGAATCACGAAGGCGCTTATGTTACTTGAAAAAACCCTAAGCCCCACACCCTACAACTTCGAAGCCTTACCCCTAAACCCCAACCCCTAAACCCTAAACCCTGAAGCCTAAGCCCTAAGCCCTACAGCCCTGCGCCCTACATTATTTGTAAAGGACCGGCTAGAAACCACTAAGCCCCAAAGCCTAACACCCTAGGTAAACCTAAGTTCCTGGTAAGGGGTTCCATGTGTTCCGCAGGTGGAAAAGGGCCCAAAACCCTAAAGCCCAAACCCTAAAGCCCCAATCCCTAAGCCCTAAACCTTAAACCCTAAAGCCCTAATCCCTATTCCCTAAACCCTGAAGCCCTGAACCCCTACACCCTACATTACAGGGAACTCCACAAAGTTGGAATATGGATTAATGGTAGGATCCCCTTTAATTTACCTTAGAAGGGGTTACGATAATGATATTCCAACTTTCTGGCTTCTACTGTATCTGTTCAGGACTGGCAAGAACGTGTGCGAGGGACAGGCCGGTCCTGGGGGAGGGACGGACAGACACGTTTAGGGTTTAGGGCTTTAGGGGTTTAGGGTTTAGGGGTTTAGGGTTTTAGGGGTTTAGGGTTTAGGGTTTTAGGGGTTTAGGGTTTAGGGTTTAGGGTGCTCGCTGCCTTTCGGGGCCTTTACGGCCTTTTAGGGCTAAGGGGTTTAGGGGTTTAGGGTTTAAGAGACTTCAGTGTTCTAGGGTTTTTTGGGGTTACGGCAGGGTTTCGGGGTGTAATGAGAATTTACTGTCCAGGCTAAGGGGTTTGGGGTTTTAGGGTTAAGGGACTTCGGTGTTCTGGGGTTCGGGGTTTAGGGTTTAGAAGTTTAGGGGTTCAGGGTTAAGGGAATGAGGGGTTTAAATGGGGTTTAGGGTTTGGGGGCCTGAAGCCACCTATGAAACATTGAGGCTATACGCATCATTCTGAGGGCGTTCCTGGATATAGTACACACGCTCATACACCCCTAGATCCACTTCTGACTCTTAAAGCCCTCATAACGGGGAGGGTGGGGTTCTACCGGCCTTTTCAAGCCTTGATTGGATTTGCATGAGCTTCTGTGAGGTCATATAATAGTCTTTGGGCTCTGGCTCTGAGTTTCATAAGTTTGTTTTCGTGGGTTTTGATGAGTTTGGTGGGGCTATGTATCAGAGGATGAGTTTTGTTACAGCACTCTGTAAAGAACTCTGTAAGGTGGCACAAGGTGTTTCATGTGAGCTTTTGACTTTTGTCAGTTTTACATAACTAAAGGCTCCATTGCAGGAGCAAATCCTACTAAAGGTGTAGGGTGCAGGAATTTCCCCTACTTGGAAATGTAGGGTCGAGGTAACCGGTGGCGCAGGCGCATACTTCCACGACGACAACGACAACCGGGCTGCCTGCTGATTGCGAGCTTTGCGCGCAGATTGGCCCCTTGGACGGAAGCCTTCTTGAACTACCTTCTGCGAATTTAGGCGAAAGCCCCGTGTTCAAGTTGCCTTTCATCCCTGAGCCTCTAACCCCTAAACCCTAGACCCGTAGCTTAAACCCTGATGAAAACCTAAACCCCAACTCTCGAAGTGCTGACAATAAGCAAGACGTGTAAGCTTGGGGGATGAAGAGGCTTCTGGGCTCTCCAACCACCAGCTTCATCAGCCTACACTGTAGCTGTACCCAGAGAGCCCAATACCCCTTAAGGAATATGCCTTAAATCGTAATGGGCTTCACATTATGGTTTAACCTGTATTCATTCGTTAAGTAAGGGACATACCTTCAATTATTAGGGGCTTCATGTTATGATGTACGCGATATTCCTTAATTAAGGGGTATGGGGCTCTCTGGGTAGAGTCCATGCATCGATAAGAAACAGCTGAATCCAAACAGAGCCCGAATCCTCAACCCGAATGGCCAACCCCTAAACCTTAACCTGAAGACTCGAACTTGGAGGTTCATGGGTAGTTGGAAGTGGGGTCATGAGTCTCCTGATATGGGTTTATAAGTAGAGTTACCCTACTTATAACTACCCATGAACCTCCAAGTCAAGGTCCGGAAGCAGTCTTCAACCCTAAAACCTGCACTCTGAACCCCAATTCGTGCCAACCCGAGGTAATTACAAAGACAGCCGCTTCGAGCAGTGTCGCTTCTGGGGTGACCCTCATATCACGAGCCTTTGCAAGCCTTAGCGGTCTAGGTTTTAGAGTTTCGTATTTGGGGTTTAGGGTTCGTTACAGGGTTTGTAGTTTTTTTTTTTTGGGGGGGGGGGGAGTCGGGCTCAGGACTTTGCGGTTTAGAGTTTAGCGGTTGAGGATTCGGGGGGCTTTTTCGGGTCCGCAAGCTTTGGGTTCTTGGGGTTTGGGGTTTATGGTTGGGGTGTGGCGGTCGGAGGTTGAGGAGCCTTGGGCAGCACGGGTGTACGGCACAGGAAGTTTTGATGGTTATTGGGTCCATGATGGGTTGTTGATACGGCTGATGACCAGAATCCTGCTAGTCTCCATTGTAGTTCCTTTCTTTGGTTAACCAAAATCTCCTCGATAGGATGCTAACCATAAAACTGGTTAACCCAAAAAGGAATTACAACATAGACTATAGGGCTTTAGGGGTCTAGAAGTATTTATCGCTCTAGTATCATAAGCTACCAGTGGTATTGCTAGCATTTGTCTTACTATTGTTGCTGCTTATGCCTCTTACCGCTGTCGTTGGTAGGGCACCTAGGCTAACTTACCCGAGAAGCCCAGTTACCTTTAAACCCGGTTCCTGTTCCTTAAACCGAATGAAAAGGCCGATAGTTATAGTTAGTACCGTTCCCATAGCCCATGCAGTAGACTCAATACAGGGGTAGTTGTCAAAATTAGGATACTTTTTTGGGTACCCTAAATATTAGGTGCCGTATTATATTAAGGACCCAAAAAGGGACCAAAATTTGACAACTACCCACAGGTTGCTGAGCTTCTAGGGTTGGAGCTTGGGGTGGTTGGGCAGCCGCAACCACCGCCCTCACAGGAAGACCCGTCAGAGGGATTCTGAGGACAGAGTTTCAGGGTTTGAGGAGGCTAGGGCTTCGGGTGTTGAGGGTTTTGGGGTGTTAGGGTGGATCAGGTTGAGGGTTTCTTTCCCCTGAGCCCTTGGCTTTTTTGGCTGGCTGCCGGCTTTATTTGTTTTGTTTTTCATATAAGGGTTCTGCGACGCAGCGCCATACTGTACGAGAGGTTCGGGGCCTGGACATCCTAAATCCTATAACCCTGTAACCCTAAAACCCTAAAACTCTATGCCTAATACTCCCATAACCCTATAGTATAGAGGCCGGAATAGTTATACCTATACTGTTTTGGGGTCCCTTCAAAGAACTATAAAATCGTATACCTTAAGGCTTCTATATCTATCTACATTTATGTTTTGGTTGACCCTAAACCTATTTTGCCCTGTTCTTTTCTAAGGAAGAGCTGGCGCCCGAAGAACCGTTTCAACTTCCAAGGCCGTTGGGGACAATAGCGTAGCCCAGCAAGCTGCACTGTAATGGTTCCAGTGTAGGTTGTAAGGTTTAGGGGCTAGGAGTATAGGGTTTAGGGTTTAGGGGGCCAGGAGTATAGGGCTTGGGGCTGCAGGGTTTATGGTTTAGGGACAACGGTTTCCTTTAGGGAAGCCTTTATGTAGGTGTCTGGGTCATGGGTGCTACAAGGCTTCTACAGCACCTTAAGCCCTGAATTCATTGGCACTATAACTAGGATGCCCAGAAGTACCCTTATTCCCTTTTTGTAGTCCTAGGTTCCTTATAAAGTTACCCAATCCAAAAAGAGAGGCCTTTTTATTCTTAGGTTACTGGGTATCCTAGATAAGGTTTGTATGGTTTCAACCGTGGCACCCCCCATAGACAGAATGGTTCGATGGTTTTCCGTCTGCTTGTTCAGGATGAAAGGTCTTAGAAAGCTTCCTGCAACCCTAAACTAATAGCTTAATGGCCTAAAGTTTGCAACCTGCAAGCCAACAGTGACCTAGACCCCCCAACTACCCTCTAATATGCCCCAAATACCCACTATTAAGGGCCATAAGACCTCTATCAAAGGGCCCTTTAAGGGTCCTGGGAATACACCTGGTTTCAGTTCTTCTTTGCGGTCCTGCAAAGCCTCGACCGCAGAAGGTCTAACTTGACCCCCAAAACTCGAAGCCATCGGCCAAACACAGGGTCTTTTAGCTTTCTTTGTGCAGGTATGTAATTCAAGATCCTTAAACCCTAAACCCTAAACCCCTCAAACCCTTAACTTCAAGATACTCTTGGAGTTTTGCGTCGTGGGGCAATGAGGCAACCATGTCTAGACTTCAATAGCTAAAAAAAGGGCCCTTTAGTCGCTTTCAAGCCATGTCCCCAGTAATTTTGCCCAAAAGTCTGAAGTTCTAAAGACCTGGCAGGTTTCTCAGCCAGTTGAGCTAAAGCCGAAAACGTAAATCCCCCAATCCAAAACCCTAAAGCCCAAGGCCCTGCACTAGCAAGGCCTAGGCCATATTAACCACCACTGAACTACCAGAAGCCTAGTATAGCCTTAACTTGAAAGCCCAAAAGCCTTTACAGAACTTGTCAAGAGCGTGTCAGAGGATGCTTTCACAGAGTCCATAGAGGCAATCCCCAGAGCCCTCTTTTAAGAGTTGAGACCCATGTATTCAAACCTACGAACCCCAGTCAATGAAAAAAACGCGTGAACGCAACAAACCCCAAATCTGCAATAAATCCTTCACAGCCCTATCGGCACCTACTCCACTTCTAAAGCTGAGGCCCGCTTAGGTTACACACCCGAAACCGGCCCGAAGCCCCTAAACCCGAAACATCCCTAACCTAACCCCTAAACCTGAACATCCCTAAACCCTAAGCCCTTAAACAGAACCCCTAAATCCCTAAAGGATTCCCCAAACCCTAAACCCTTGTAGTACTCTTAAAAGCAAACCTTGCACCCCAAGCCCTAAACCCTAGTCCCGAAACCCTAAACCCTGAATTTGCCTTAACCCTGACGTTCCCTAAACCCTAAAGTTCCCTAAACCCTAAATTTCCTTGAAACCTCTCGAAGCTAAACCCTAAATTTCCCTTAACCCTAATAGCAACCTGAAAGGAACCCCCCCAAAACCGCTCGAAGTTAAACCATAAACACCCTTAAAGCCCCAAACCCTAGATAACCCTAAACCCTTAATGCCCTAAACTTGGCCCTAAACCCAAAACCCCTGTAGTACATCCTTTACCAGAACCCCTAACCCCTAGACATCCCTAAACAGTAACCCCCTAAATCCCCCAAACCGCCCGAAGCTCTAAACTGTAGTACCCCCATAGTAACCCTTATAGATTATAAATCCCTTAAAGGAACCCCCTGAATCCCCAAAACCGCCCGAAACTCTAATCCCCAACCCTAAACCCTAAACCCTAAACCCTAAGCATCCCCTTAAAGAAACCCCTAAACCCCCCAAAACCCGCCCGAAACTCTAAGTCGTAGTACCCCCCATATATTATAGTAACCTTATAGAATATTTATAGATCCCTCAAAACGGAACCCCAAAAGCCCCCAAAAAAGCCCGAAGCTCTAATCCCTAAACCCTAAACCCTAGACATCCCTAAACAGGAACCCCCAAAATCCCCCAAAAACCTCCCGAAGCTCTAAGTTCTAGTACCCCTGTAATACCCTTATAGAAACTCTGAAAGATCCCTAAAAAGGACCCTCAAAAACCGCCCAAAAAGCCCTGAGACACCGGCATCCACCGCTACGCCCGCGCCGCGCGCTGCGCCGGCAGCTTCGAGCTCCACGTCTTCCAATGCTCTCCGGCAGAGAAGAAGAGGGAACTTTAGGGGGCTTAGGGTGTTATAGGGTTCATGGTTCAGGGTTCAGGGAGTTTAGGGTTTAGGGAGCTTCGGGTTTAGGATTCTAATGATAATGTTTAGGGTTTAGGGGTTTAGGTTGTCTTCCAATGCTCTCCGGCAGAGAAGAAGAGGGCTCCTTTAAAGGGACTACACAGAAAGCCCAAAACCCCTTAATTAAGGAATATAGCTTAAATCATAATATGAAGCCCCGAGTGATTTAAGGTATATCCCTCAATCAAGGGGTATTGGGCTCCCTGGGTAAGGGTTTAGGGGTATGAGGTGTTAGGATTTTGGGGTTTTAGAAAGAAAAGAGGGCTCCTTTAAAGGGATCTGTAAGGGTTCCCCTTAAAGGGTTCCTTTGAGGGCTCCTGCCAGGGATCTATGGGATAGGTTTTAGGTTTTGCAGAGAAAAGAGGGAACTTTAGGGGTTCAGGTTTCAGGGTTATATTAAGGTTTAGGGTTTAGGGAGCTTAGGGTTTTGGTGATTTATGTCTTATGGAACAGTCGTCCAATGCTCTCCGGCAGAAAAAAAGGGAACCTTAAGGGTTCAATTAAAGGGGCCTCGTGTGAAAGCCCTGCAACGCATGCTTGCTCAGGGTTGAGTAGCACCGTTCTGAAAATCATTAGAAGCCTGAAAAACTGCCCATTCCATCCCTCAGGGTTTGCTTCCTTGTAACCTATAAGTCAAAAACTATAGTAGAATGAACCGCAAAACCTTGTTCTAATTATTGAGACCCCAATATTGACCAAGCCGTTGTGCCTTTTCGTGGGGTTCCATGCATGCAAATCTACCATAATCTGCTTGTTTGCCGTGCCCTCTTGGCTTTAATCATTGCATATCAGGACAGATTATGGGAGCATTGCATATCAGATTATTAGGGCAAGTCATGGTAATTTTACAAGTAGGGTTCAGTGCATCATGTAGGAACATGATTAAGAAACCCTGGGCATGTAACCCCCAAAATAATAGCATTCATATAAGGAACCCAATAAAGGCCCAAGGTTTCTTGATTCAGCTTCCTACATGATTATAGTACCCTGATGGAACCCTAGTAAAGGCCCTAGGTTGCTTCCTATATTCGCGCATATCAGGTCATCAGGGCAGGTCATGGTAATTTTAAACGCCTAAACCCTAGAAACGATGGTGATTTTAAATCCCTAAACCCTAAACCCCTTCAGTAGGATTCAGTGCATAGCGCCTTTCGAGGTCAGTACAGCCGTGGACGGAACTCGGTGGCAACAGCGCTGGCAGCTCGGCTCCTTGACCGCACTGGTCCCTGTCGCTCTAAACCCCACTATAGGGGCCTTAATAACTACTTATACATATATATATATATATATATATATGTACATTTTTTTTGGGGGGGGTCCTTATTTTAATTTTATTGTATAATGGGCCCCAAAAACCTGTTCTAATTATTCATGCCCCTAGATTAGCCGCGTAGCTCTAAACTCAACTGGAGTTTGGTCTGCTGCTCAAAGGATCAACGGAAACGCCACCATCTTCATCAACGATCGAACAGTTGAGACGACTGGCGGAGTCTTTGCACCCTTGGATGCATATTCATTTGAGTTTAGGGCCACGCTTGAGGGTTTAGGGCATTTTGTATGGGCTAACAGGTTTGAGGTACATCATAGGGTGTCATTCTTTCGCCTCTCCCTTGCTCTGTAGGATCTGAGAGCACTTCGGGCTACCATAGAAGTCTGTGACCCATCCCTCCAAACCCGATGCTCACTTCATTCTTCAGACTCCGACAAAACTCTGAAAAACGCATCCCCTGAACAGGAACCCACTTCCATTTACTAAGGTCCCTATGTGGGTAGTTCTAGTTTTGTAAATTAGGGTCCCATTTTATTGCCGGACTATTCGTCCCAAAACCAGGACCTAGAGTAGGCCCTTATTCCCTTCTTAAGGGCCCTTTAAACCCAAAAAGGGCGCCCTTTCTATTCCTAGGCATGTATTCCTAGGGTTACTCTTGGGTCTAGAAAAGGGGCCCGAACTTAGAGAACTACCCCCAAATTGTGTTCCTCGAGAGCCTCTTCCTCTGGGCCCTCTCCTTGGCATGCAACTCCAAACCCACATCATCACAGCTTCTTCAGGTTTCAGCACGTTTGATCTAGGGTCCTGTAAGGATTCGTTGAGTTTTTGTTTTGTTATCGCGATTCGGTGAGTTGTTTGAGGCTTTAGTTACGTTTTGCTGCTCGGTTCGTTTGGCTTAGGTTGAGCCTGCATCGCCGGCCCCACATGTTAGAATACAAGTGGAAGCTTGAGCGCCAGGCATTCCAAAAGTCTTCACAACACATGGAAGCCTAAAATCCCCCTAAAGTCTTACAAGCCTTACATCCTAACCCCCAAGCCCTACCCTAAACCCTAAACCCCTGAACCCTAAGCCCACATCTGCATGCGGAGTGCGCCCGACCGAGTTCTGACAGAGTTTCCGAGAAAAAAAAGCCTTCAAAAACCCTGAACCCTAAACGCAAAGCCCTGAAACATCAAACTTAGCCCCCCAAGCCCTCGATCCTAAAGCTCCGTCCCCCCCAACTAATAGTCTCCTTAGGAGTTGTTTTTTTATTCATATAAAACCCAAGAAAATATTTAGAAAACTTGTTCTTATTATGGTTATGAGGGGGGTATAGCCAAAGGTCTAGGGTTTTAATATAGGGTTTAGCATCCTTAACCCTACCCGCCCTCATGAAAAGCACAGCGTATACCTAGTGCAGCCCTAAACACTGAAGATACCAACCCGATTTTTAAGCCGACAGCCGCCTCTTTGCCTAAACCACGAAACCCTAAGCCCTAAACCTCTAAACCCTCAACCCTAAAACTTTAAACAGTAAACCCCTAAACCCCTAATCGTCTAAACCCTAAACTCCTAAACCTCTAAACCCCTAAACCTTCTAGACCCTAAGCCCTAAACCTCTAAACCCCTAAACCCCCAAACGTCTGAACCCTAAACCTCTGAACCCTTAAACCCTGCACCCTAAGCCTCTCAACCCTACACCTCTAAACCCCTAAAGCCCACATTCTAAGCCTCACAACCCCTCTACACCTCTAAACCGTTTCAGGTGGAGCCTGATTCGGGTGCCATCACAAACGACAAGAAGGGCGTCAACATTCAGAGATCGGATCCCAGGGGCGGAAGGTTTGGGGTTTGGGCTTTAGGGGTTTAGGTTTCAGGGTTTAGGGTTTAGAGTTTAGGGTTGAGGGTTTAAGGTTTAGGGTTTAGGGTTCAGGGTTTAGGTTATATAAGGGTTTAGGGTTCAGGGTTTAAGGTTTAGGGTTTAGGCTGGCTTAGGGGCTGACTGGGTAACCTTTAACCGTATATTCTTAGCATAATTGAAAAGGTTAGCCTTTTCTGGGCTAGGGTACTCAGCCGTTAACTTGGAGGGTGCAAGAGGTTGTTTGTTCAGTTTTTTGTTGGGCAAAGTCTTTATTGTCTAGTTCTCTGGATTAGGGTCCCTTTTAATTAGGGGCCGTTTATAAAGAGTGCCATACTACATTGGGGACCGAAAGGGGGCCCTAGTTTGGAGAACTACCCATATGTTATATGGGTTTAGACTTTACAGGTGAGGGATTGGAGGCTTATGAGGCTATAGGGAATTCACAAGAGGACAGTTTGGGGCTTGACAAGGACGCCAGCATTCAGAGATCGGATCCAGACCTTCAGGCCCTTGGATGGTTAAAATGGAAGCCAAAATAAGCACCCAATAGTATTCCGTCGGTGTCCTTGTTCCATTTTCCTGAGACAGACCCTAAACCCCCATAAACCCTAAACGCAAACCCTTTCAAGCATTTTTCAGGCCCCTGTGATATTGGTCTTGGTTTTGGGACACCATGGCTCGAAGCAAAAGAACAAATCCTCGTCGGCGTTTTGTGGGATGCTCCTTTTGGTGCCTCTACATGCTTAGGGCTTGCGAGGGGCAAGGGCGCAGGGTTTCCCTAAACCCCAGAAGCTGTAAGCTGCAACGGCTCGGTGATTCGGGCTGCTTGCTAGGGGCGTTCCTGTGCATTTCTGTGGTCGGGGAAAAATCTTGAGAGTTGCTGATAGGCACAAGGGAAGCACGAATACCAATGCTGCTAGGTTCTTCCCCATCTAGGGTTAAGGGTCTCTGTTTGCATGGACATAGGGTAAGGCTAAACCCCTTGCCCTGGCCCTAAACACCATGAGCCTTGTACCCGAAGCTCTAAGCCCTGAATCTCTCAGGTGACGATGAGTGCGTGTTCTTCAATGTCAACGTTAAGACGCTTGGCCTTGTTAGCCCTAGGCCCCACACCTTGCGCGCTCAGTTTCACGTCTTTGCACCAAGCCTTAGAACCCCTAGACGACAAGCACAACCCCAAGACCTATAATGCACGGGCCTTAATGATTAGAATAGGGTTTTGGGTTCCCTTTAATTTCTTTTATGTATCGTCGCAACAAGGAACCCTAAGACCTATAACGCCCCAGAGCTTCAGCGTGTCCGTGCAAATGACTACAAGCCGAGGATTTCCCGCCAGACGCCCCCAAAGCCCTGAGCCACGGTTTAGGGGTTTAGGGTTTAGGGTCTTGGCCCGAAAACTTAAGACATGTCCCCATCTGTCTTGGGCCTGCTTTCACACGAGCCTTGGCTTCAGGGTATTGATGAGTGTGTATAGTGCATAGGCTCGTCGTGCGTACTGATGAGCGTAGGATTGTTTGTTCGGGCACTGTTAGCATGGAGGATGGAACAAGTAGTGATAAAACTAAGCTTCGTTTACTTTGGAAACAAGTTGATCTCAACATCCTGTTCTGGGATCTGAGGCCGCTCCTCATTAGGAGTTTAGCACAGCAGCCTCCCAACCCCCTGAATCCCAGGCCACCAAAACTCCGAGCGCCTACCTCCTAAGTTTCAAGGCCAGAGACTCCAAAAGCTTTTACTTAGGAAAAATAAAACCTCTGGTTACAGAGCGATCCTTCGTATGATGTAGGTTTTTATGTTCCTGAAATCGGGGATGTGTTTCGAGTCCCTGGTGCCAAGCAACAACAGGTGCAAGCTCGTTCATTCCGAATTCCCCATGAGAGCCCGGAAGCTCCGAAATGCCGATGTTCAGGCACGTCAACAAGAATCCAGGCCGCAGCTGTGACCAGGGACCAGCATGTGTTTATAGAGCAATCCAACCACTCTGAGAAACTATATAATTAAAGTAAAAGCCAGAAAGTTAGAATATGATTATCCTAAGCCCTTTATGGCAAATTATAGGGTATCCTACCCTGAAACCATATTCCAACTTTCTGGAGTTCCCTTTATATAACCCAGCCTACAGGCGCTTGCTTTAGCTTCTGCGTAGTTCTCTGAATTAGCGCTCCCAAAGTAGTACGGGGGGATGAGGGGGGGTTGGGGGGGGGGGTAGGGGGGGGTGGGGGGGGTGGGGGGGGTAGGGCACCTTTGCAACAGGATGCCAGAAGGGACCCCAATTTGGTGTAGCTCAAGCGGTGTGCAGTCTTATTGTCTTTGGTTTCTTTGTCAGAAGATCCGAGGCGAACAGGAGAAGAGCATCAGGGGGTTTAGAGATTAGACAGGTTGAGGGTTTTTGGGTTTAGCGTTTTGATTTACTAGGTAGGCAACTGTGACGGTAGCACGTTTTCCTTACTGTGCCCAAGAGGACCTTATTTACGAATACTTGTTTGAGGCTTCAGTGGGCCAACCCAGTTTAGCTGCTGGGAGCACTTTCGCTTTTCTTTCCTTGCATAGCGGCATAGCAATACCCAGATTGCATAACGTAGGCCCCGCGAAATCGAGTTGTTCAGCACTGTGAGCTTCCCACATGGCCATGACGGACTATACCTGCATACAGAAGCATCGCATTCATGTAGACGGAAGTTTTGCCTGCTGGGTCCTTCAAGATTTGCTGTACTTGGGGCAAGGCTGAAACGTCTTCCAAACAGCTCATTTCCCTTGCAAAACCCATTACCCTCAAACCAAAGTCCCACACAATGGCAGCCCTAAGCCCTTGATCCAACATCGCACATCCAGAGCCAAACCTCCCCAAAATCCTAAACTGCCTCAAACCCTAAACCCCAATATACCCCCCAACTACCCTCTAATGTACAATAATTAACCCTAAATACCCACTATTAAGGACCATAAGGGCTCCATTAAAGGGCCATTGGCGGGGTCCTGGTAGACCCTCAATCAAACTACGACGTACACCCTCCCCCATTACTAAACCCTAAACCGCCTTAAACTCTAAACCCTAGACCCTCAAACATATGTATAGTCCTCCTGGCCGAATGGCCTTCTACCTGTGGATTCCTGCAGATGGAAAAAGGAGCCCCCCCCCCCCCCCTCAAAAAAAACCTTAAAGCCTAAACTCCTATAGTACCCTGGTAGTAGCCCTTATAGATCCCTTAAAGGAACCCTTAAAACGAACCCGACAAGAACTCCTAAGAGCCCCCGAGACCCTCAAGACTGCAAGAAGCTTTCCGTTTCGGCCTTGCAGGCTTCATGCACAACATGAAGCTGCACATGTTTGGGGAGGCCGCATTCTAACCCTGGGGATCAGAAGTAGCCCAAAACCTGATATAGTATGGTCTTTGGGCCCAAAAGCCTTAATATGAGAGTCCTTAGAGCCACCGGGTAAGGGCCTTTTCAGGTTTTGGGTTAGAGGTACGGTGAAGTGTTAGGGTTTAAAATCTAGGGATGATGGGTTTAGCTGTTAGGAGTTTCGCAACTTTTTCGGGCTGCGTCGCACAATATCCCGAGGACCCCCAACGGTCCTTCAATGGAGCCCTAATGGCCCTTAGTAGTAGGTATTCGGGGCATATTAGAAGGTAGTTTGGGGGGTCTAGGTTGTTTCTCCCAGGTAGAGTTCACGTTAGGGATCCACATCCCACAGCGAGGGGCAATTCTTCCAAGCTTGCACCTCACAAGCGATAAAAACGAGAAGCAACGATTCAGGCGCCAAGAAACAGGAGGGACCAACAATCGGCAGTGGCCAAGTGGGCCAGTCTTCTTGTGAAACTTCCTCGCCCTTTGACGCGGTGCTTGCCGAACCTTGCAGACAGTCAGTCCTCGCTGCTCCTTCAGCATTGCGTGGCCACATGTTCGGCTGCCTAATGTGCAAGATGGTTGATGATATAAATCCTGCATGACGTTAATGACCCTAATTATGAGACTTATCGGTATATTCCTTATTATGGGAAAAACCAGCATTCATATCATCAAACGGATGTCCCCAGCGGAGTGCTCCCGGTGCAGACCGCTGCGGTTGATGATATAAATCCTGCATTACCCATAATAAGGAATATACCCATAATTCCCATATTTACTACTATTTGCTTAAGAACCACCCAAAAAATAAAAAATATATTCCTTATGGGGGTAATATAGGGATTATTTTTGTTATTTTATTTTTGGGGGGGTTCTTAAGCAAATAGTAGTTTAGATTTGGGATGTGAGGCTTGGGATCTCTGGTTCGATGAGCTTTGAGAATGCTATTTAGGGTTTAGGGATTTAGGGGTTTGGGGTTTAGGGGTTTAGGGTTTAGGGGTTTAGGGTTTAGGGGTTTAGGTTTAGGGGTTTAGGGTTTAGGGGTTTGGGGTTTAGGATTTAGGGGCATTTTCCAAGCATGTAGCAACAACTCAATCCCTAGTACAGGACACCCGGTTACGGCAAGGTCCTAAACCTCAAAGCGCAACTTGGAGTTCCAGAAACGAAGCATAACCCATTCCCGAAGTACTTAGACTGTAGTTGCATAGGCCCAACTCTTCAAAGTACGTATCTTCATGGAGCCACCCCAGAATCTCACAGAACCTGATGGCATCCTAAGAATCTCGTTGTGTAAGAACCGAGAACGGTGCCAGGACATCACCCATGATGGAATCTGCGGTGCTGCAGACCTGAAGACCCAGCACTTCGGAGAGAAGATGTAGCGGGGGGGATGAGGTTTCAGGCTTTAAGGTTTTGGAGATGAAGATTAGGATTGATTATATACATCCTGCATTACCCATAACAAGGAATATACCATAATTCCCATACATTCCCTATTATGGGTAGTGCAGGATTTATATCATCAACCGTTAGGATTTGGAGTTTCAGGTTTTGTTTTTCTCGCGTACTCATGGAGTGACAAGGAAGGTCGGAAAGGGTTTCGGTGTTGAATGCTCGGTTTAGGGTTTAGGGGACCGGTATTATATTGCGTTTTATTCAGCTGTTACAGGGTCGGTCGTATACTACCAGCCGATCAGAGTCTCGTTTTTGTTCGCCCAGTGTTGGTTAGGCTGCAGGCTTTGATACTTTCCGGGTCGGTATAGCTTAGGTCAACCCCAGCTACAACATAACCTTGTTAGTAACGAAACACTCGCCCTAACATGCCCACATGTGGTCCCATGCTGCAGCTGTTACTGATTTGTTACTGTAAGGGAGATTTAGTCAACCAGAAACACAACACCATAAATCCCGAAACGCTAAACCCTAAGCCGCAACCCCAAACACTGATCCACACCGCCCCATCCCCAAGTCCAAATCTCTAAGCTCGAAGCTCACGGAAAAACCCATACCCGAAGCTAACTGCTCAGCCCTAAGCGTGTTTATAGGTACATCGACCCTGCATCGACGGACATGATCTTCACTCCACAGCAGCATCAGGACTTGCTACTTGGCGGAGGCTTTAGGGTTTTTAGGTTTAGGGTTCAGGGCTTATTCTCCCGAAGTCTGACTGAAACACTGGAACCTTAAGATGGTGATATCGCCGTTGAGTTTATCATGACTAATAACTCTAGTCTTGAGCGCTACCCTGCCGCTTAAACATGCCTAAACCTGAACGGCCCGCTGCTGTTCAGTCCAAATAGACGCTAATCGCGAACAGAATACAGAGGTCTGGAAATTTGTTGATATTACTTGGAGGGTCGGGGGACTTAGTAAGTAGTTATTTTAGAGATCTATAATTTATAAGTACCCAATTAGGGTCCCTTTAAGGCACTTATAAGTCTACTTATAACCTACATACTAAGTCCCCCGACCCTCCAAGTATCCTTGGGGTCCCCGTGTGTAACGGAGTTACTTATCAGACTCTCGAGCCGACAAACCCTTACCTCATCGTTCAGGCTTCTATAAACTAAAGCCCTACAGAAGCCTGGAAGACCTCGCGACAGCTAGACAGTCTGCTTGGGGTCCTTATATTACTGTGTATATATATATATATATATATATACACACATATATCTGTATAGATATACATATAGTGTGTGTATATATATATATACACGTATTTATACAGTACACTCCTGACCCCTGTTCTTATCATTTAAATTTAGACCCCTGTAGTTTTGAGGATTTTGGGTTCAGCCGGGATTAGCCTTTGGGGTTCCATCATGAAGTTTAGGGTTTGAGGGTTTGGGTTTAGGGTTTAGGGGCCTAGCGGTTTGAGGGTTTAGGCATTGGGGGTCTGGGGTTTCGAGTCTAGGGTTTAGGTGTCTAGGGGTCTTGGGGTTTAGGCATTAGGGGTTTAGAGTTTAGGGTTTAGGGGTCTAGGGGTTTCGGGTTTAGGGATTAGGGGTTTAGGGTTTAGGCTTCAAAAGCTCGCTGGAAAACTGAAAGCTCCGAGATCCCAATTCGTTTGGACAAGAGGACTTGTCAAAACAGGGGCTCATGGTTAAAGCCTGCAAGCGCTACATCCGATATGTCCATGGAGTTTGTTACCAATTTTGTAGGTTCCAGTTTTGAGGACGCTTTATGAGCGAAACAGTTTGTATTGGACTCGCAGAACAACATATCAGACGCAATGTGGCATCCCCAACTGTTTCTAAAGTCACTTTGAACATAGGGCGACCATGGAGGCCTAAATAATTAATTACCTAATACCATTTGGGGGATTCCTTCGTATAACTTGGCATTAAATACTTAACCCAAAACCTTGTTCTAATTAATAAGCCCCTATATCAAGGTTTTTTTTGGGGTTCATAGAAGACACCAAGGTGCAACCAGTGCGTGTACGCAGGCCCTGAGGGTTGGAGTGTACAGCCGGTCAAGTCAAAGGGGAAAATTTCCCTTGAAAAGGAGGGACCCTTAATCGGGACCCCCTGCCCTATAATGGGCTATCATAATGGGTATGCAATAGCCATTTTTTAAGGGTATATACCTAGGGGTCCTTATTAAGGGTCCCTCCTTTTACCCTTGGAGTCAAGCGAAATTGATGTTCAATCCCAGTGGCTGGACCTGAACTTGTAGGCCTTAAGCCTTCAACACAGGCCTACCCATAGGCTCCATAGTTCCTTCTTGGGGTTACTTTATAGGATCCTAAATATGAATCCCCAAAAGGGACTACTATGGAGCCTATGGGTAAGCACAAACAACAAGTGGAATCCTTAATCCCTGAAAGCTATCGGCATGCACATCGTTGCTCAAGTAAAGTAGCAGAGGCCATTCCGAGTTGAATCTTCAGATCCAAACCGTACGGTTGATCATACAAATCCTGCATTACCTTAAGGACCCTAAACTATGGGAATTGTGGTATATTCCTTATTGCGGGTAATGCAGGATTCATATCATCAACCGTAGGACCGAACATTCAAGCCTGCACCCACAAGCCCCAAAACCGACACCAAAGCCGACCCCTTGAAGACCGAGCCCCAAAAAAGGGGCCAAAGTAATTACCGAAACTATTTTTTTTTTTTTTTGGGGGGGGGGGGCTCCCTATAATACTTATAGTACAACGCCCCCCAAACTCTATTCTGATTACAAGGACTGCAGAGTAAGTAAGTCCCGAGTTTGGCTTTGTTGCAGTAGCTTGGATCACGGGTTCGGTCCCAGCCCTGCAATGCAGGGGCTCGGGAGTTTACATGCGTTTGGGGGCGAGAGTCTACAGTTTGAGGATGAAGAACCCTGAATCTCACGACTGCCGAAGACGGGGTGGGGTTTTTGGGTTTGGACAGTTGTTGTTTAGGGTTTAGGGTTTAGGGTTACGTTTTGGAGAGACTATGCAGGCCCAGGAGACATCAAAATTCTCCGGCAGGGATTATGAGGAGAACCTACAACAGGGCTCAGATGTCGTTGGGCTATTGTGAGCCTGAGGCTGAGTGTTAACAACATAAGGCTTGGCGTGTTAGCTTTAGTCTTCCAAGGTATAGAGGTCTAACATCTGCATGATTAGTAATAGTTTAGGCTTTACAACGTCGCTGTACAGTTTCACGAGGATCTATCGCCAAAATTCATGTATCAGAACCCGTACAAACCCTATCCAAACCCCACTTTACAATGCCTACCTTAAGCCAGAACCCGTAAACCCTAAGCTGTAAACCTTACACCCTAACCCCTCAGCCCTACGTCCTATTACATAGAGGGGACCCTTCCTAACCCTACTTCTGATTCTGGCTCTCTTAAAAAGGACCTTATTGAGAGGGTCTATATTCCCAAGGGTCCCCCTAATCCTACTTGGAGGTTCACGGGTTGTCAGTAGGGTTATAAGTAGGGTAACTATACATATAACCCATATTGGGGGACTTATAACCCCACTTATACCTACCCTAAACCCTACACCCCAAACCCCACAGAACCCTTAAACGGAACCCTAAGTCATTATAACCAAGTAACTCCTACTAAAAATCCGAACATCAGAGCATTTGCTCAAGATCTCTGGTCGGCGAGGTGGCGATCCGCCAAGAGGCTGCCCAGACCCGACGTCCATACCGAAGACCTACAGCACAGGCACCCATTGCTTGCAGTCCCTTGAGGTTCCTGTTACCTTAAGGGTCCAAGTGCTCCCTATTATGGGGCTTTGGGTCCATGTTGGGTACCAAAAACCATAATAAGTAGGGACTACTTGGACCCTCAGGGTTAGGGTTTCGAGTCTCGTTAAAGCCCATTTCTGAAGTTCCTGTTGGGTTTAATTTTAGGGTCTCTTTAAGTTCCTTTCCGGGTCTTATAGAGTGTATTCGTCTGCGGTTTGGGTGCCGGGTTGAGGGCTCTTGAAGGCTACTCTAAAGGCAAGAGCTGGTAGAAGGGTTACTACAAGCCCACACGGGTGTAGGTGTTTCGGGTTTAGGGTTTCGGGTACAGTGAGTCTAGTGTTTAGGGTCTAGGGTCTATAGGCGTGAGGGTATGGCAGGGTCTGGTTGCGATGGTGACATATGACACTAGTACATAGCCAAGGTACACCAGCCCCTGGTAGAGATGACAGGTTCATCGGAGTGCAGTTACAGTTAAGGTTCTTGTTGGCTTATAATACCCTAAACCCTAAACCGGCTCCTTTTTCAGCTTCGACTCTGATCTGCTGTGGAAGATCCATGGTCCATCCTGACCCTCTCTGTGACTGTTCTTGCTGAAGGCTTCTGTTTGTACGGACCTTGGGTAATATCTGGCATTCTCGCTGCATGTCGCTTCCCTCTTAATTATAATTAGGGGCCAGGTATTACCAATGTGATTCCTCATCTGGTGCATGACTTCTGGAGCATAAATTTACCCAGTGTGGCGTTCAGGTTGCCGACCCCTCATGCTGCACAATCACCCTATGAGGCCCCAGTCCCCAAACCGCGTGCTGAGCACCGTTGGACCAATACCCAGCAGTCTAGCCTTTTCGTGGCACTATAACCTCACCCTTATATAATCTAATATACTCCCAAAGGTTAACCGTTAGTTCAACCCCAGGATACTGGACAAGTAGGAATATGCTGCTGATTTGGCACAACCGCCCCTATGGCCCTACGGACTAGGACATGGTCGCCTAAAGCCCTGAGTCCTTATCTGCAAGATCGGAGTTTTGCAAAGTCAGGGACTCCCATTTGAGGCCCTAAACCCCTTAAGTACACAAACAGACCCGAAAACCTAAACCCAACCCCTTGTCCCTAGCCTGGTAAACACCCAAATCCTACCTTACAAGATCCCCAAAACCCTAAAAACCAAAACCCCCATGCACTATAGATCTTCCCATGCATAAATGGGGGCCTTGAAAGGAAGCCCAAAAAGGAACCCTACATCCCCAATACCCTAAACCTGGGAGTTTTTGTAGGCCTCGACCCGAAGCCCCAAATAATCGCACGAAAGCCTAGAAACCCTGAACTTTAATCTATACTTGGAAGAGCAGGGGACTTAGTAAGTAGCTTATAAGTAGAGTTATAAGTACCCTAAATGGAGTTACCCCAATTATAACCCTACTTATAGCCTACTTACTAAGTCCCCTGCCCTTCCAACTAGGGGGTACCCTTGCAGGATGCGAGTTCCTAGCGCCTTTGGCTGGGATCAACAGAGCCCCCTGGCCTGGCTGTTTGGGGTTTAACTAGGGGCTTAGGGTTCTACGGGTTTAGAGTTTTAGGGTTTAGGGTCTAAGGTCAAGCTTTAGACTTAAGGGTTTATTGTTCTGGGTTTCGGGGGTTCGTGTTTTCGGGTTAAGGTTTTGAGGGTATGTTTTTGCTTTGTGGCGTCTTGGAGAAGTGCTTTTGGAGGCTGCTTTGGCGGCTCTGAAAATTCAAACATGGCTTAGGGGGTTGGGTGGGTTTGTGTTTGGGGTGCTTGAGGGACAGCGGAGGTTTGGTCTAGAGTTCAATGTGGTGGGGCGGGCAGAAGCCAAAGCCATACGATCTTCAAGTCCGAGAGCCCTAAAAGCTAGAATTTCCCGGAGCCCGGCATGTACTGACTGGGCATTGAAAGTTCAGCGCAAAAACCTCAAACATCATTCGGCGAAAGAGGGGGACCCAACACTACAGGGGTTCTTTATTAGGGTTTAGGGTTCCCTGAAGGGCTCCTTCAAGGGTTGCGTTTCTATGGCAAGGACATTCAATGAATTCAGCTTCCAGTGAGTCGAGCCTCAAGTTCTCAATAGCCTTCCGGCGTTTTGGTTCTGTGGTGTCCTAACTGAGTCTGAAAAAAACATCGCAGGGTGTAAGTTCCATGCGGCACGTCCTAACCTGGTGTTTGCACCGACGGAAGCTAAGAAGCAGGGCTTAAGACTCGATAATAGCTGGATGGGGGTTCGTAATAACCGGAAACATAAGCATGATTGCGCGCGCTGGAGCAAGGGTGCTAGTCCTAGCCTCGCATAAAACTCTCTTGACCCCGTCATCCTTCAAGCTGCATGTAGGAACCTGATTTAGAAACCTGGGGTCCTTTTGAGGGCCCTTACAATGGATTCTATAATATTGGGGTTATGGGGCCAGGGTGTCTTCATCAGTTTCATACATCGGGCTGGGGGTGTGTTGCTGAAACCCTAAGCCGCAGACGCTGAACCCTGTAAAGCCCGCAGTGCTGGGCCTTGAGGGTTCGGGGCTTGGGGCGGTTTAAGGTTTAGGGGTTTAAGGTTTAGGGTTTAGGGTTTAGGGTTTAGGGACCTTCAAGCAGGAGTGCACGCCGGAAGATGATTCGCGCTTCGAGCAATTGCAGGACTGAGAGAGCTTTGTTCTTGCTGAGGGCTTTGGGATTTTCAGGTCATGACGGCTCCCGGGTTTACTTGGACCCTGAAGAACCTACTTACCTTTCTACGGTTTTGTATCAGGAAATCACAAAAAGGAACCCTCAGAAGGTAGCTCATTTGGGTTCAGGTAGGGTTTGGGTTTAGGATGTTCGATGTTTTTTGAAGTTGACAGGACTGGTGAGGTTTCAGAGTTGTAAAATCTGGTGCTTTAACGTCTTAGGGCTGGCAACCGTCTAGTCGAGTCATCTCGTATCAGGACCATTGTGCTTGTTCGTCGCTGTTCAATGCGTGAGTTGAGCGAAATATGGTTCTGACTACCTTCACTCGTGACCGTCACCGTCCCGATCGTCCCTACGATCGTGGTCGTCATCATCATCATCATCACCATCACCATCACCATCATCGACGTCATCATCATCATCAGCACCAAATGCTCATCAGCATCATCATTGTTGTTGCATTGCCCGAAACCCTAACCTAACTCTTTAATCCCGAAACCCTGAAACCTAAATCCCATAAAACACCGCAGAAACTCTTGCACCTGGCAGGCCAGGACGTTTGTACTTTCGAAGCCGCAGCTCGACGTTACATCCGACAATCCCGCAATCCCAAAGCCGTCAACCCTCTTTCAGCCATAAAGATAAACCCACGTAAACCCTTAAACTCCTAGTAATCATGAAAACTTCAAGCTAGCCTTCACAAGCAGCATCTACCTATTAAAACCCTTTGGCAATCCACAGAAACCCTAAGCCATCGTTCAAACGAGCAGGACAACGGCCAGAACTGCGTGGTCTATGCAGCACCCGGCCAAGCAATGTGTGGGGAATTGGGGTTTAAGGTTTAGGGTTTGCGGCTTAGCTTTCAGGGTGTAGGGCTTTCGGGGTTTAGGATTTGGGGTTTTGGGGTTGAGGAGTCTTCAGAGGTTCTGTAGGGTTTTCCTCTAGGGTGCAAAGGGGTTTTTGAAGAGTTTCACAGGGTGTGGGTCATGGACTGCTGTGTGTTTCTCTTGTGACTGACCATACGGTTGATCATATACATCCTGCATTACCTCAAGGACCCTAAACCCTAAACTGTGGGGCTTATGGTATATTCCTTATTATGTGTAATGCAGGATTTATATGCCTGAACCCTAAAACCCTATGGATCCCTCAAAGGAACCCCTTAAAGGTACCCTTATAGATCCCACCATGATGCGATCGTAAATCTGGACTTCTTCCCCCGCGTTTGTGCACAGGTCTGAAGAAGTAGTCATAGTATACCCTGACCCAGAGAGCCCAATACCCTTAATTAAGGAATATACCTTAAACCATTAGGGGCTTCATATTATGGTTTAAGCTATATTCCTGAATCAAGGGGTATTGGGCTTTCTGGGGAACGTCCCTATACCAATAGAGCATAGTACTTACCTTTCGTGTTAAGGCTCCTGCATTGAGCCCTTTTCGAGCCTGCTGAACCGTGGACAAGACAAAGAGTATCGCTTTGACGTCAGAACCTAAATCGGAAACCTTCTAAACTCTAAAGCCTAAACATCAACGAGTTCCTACGCAGCAACAGCGACCTCAAGGTCGCACCAGAAGGTGGGCATCAGGTCACCCTCGTCGCGGCGTTTGTTCGGGACCTGCTGAAGTCCCCACTCGGGGGGGTCATCTTCAGCCAGCTGGAGATGCAAGATGCCATCAGGCGCTTGCAGGATGACATGCGCAAGATCCTTCGGGAGCCGCTCGCCACCCATCAGGGTGCCTCTTTCCTTAGCGTCAACCCGGTCCCCATCGAAGCGGCGGCGTACGGAGCCTGTTGGCCATGGGCCAACAGCTTCTACGTCATCACCAAGTCCCACACCTCGATGATGGGAGCGCTCATGAATTTGCTGCTGAAGCCTTCCAGGGAGGAATGACCCTGGGTTCCGGTGTTGTCCACACTTTGACACTTAAGGTTTGATTGTTTGCAGTAGTATTTGGGGTCCAGGGCTTCAAGCCTCAGCGGGGTTTCAATCCCTTTATTGTAGTTGTAGTATAACGGGCTCTAAAACCATATTCTAATTATTAAGGCCCCTATAGTAGGGTGTGGGGTTTAGGGTCTAGAGAGGAGGCCACCCGTAAGCCTATGACCCGTATAGTGTCCAGATCCTGGGTGGCTGTCTTCGACGTTCTCTACATTCTGCAGTTTAGAACACAGCCGACCGTTTAGGGTTTAGGGTCATCATCGAAGGACGTCTACAAATAAACTTGCGACGCCCGAGCCTGAACCAACAGACAAGTTTCCGCAGTCTTGATTGCCTCTGGATTATGAAGCGCAAGCTTGAACGTATACAGCCATGTAAAGAGCTTCAAATTCCTTGCACAATCCTTGTAACACTCTCTCAAAGTTTACGAGACCCAATGGAACCTGAAACCCCAAAATGTAAACTTTAAGCCCCCAACCCTAAGCGCTAGACCCAAACCCGGAAAAACCTCTTAAGCTCCAAAACCGACCCTTCTGAAGGTGATGGAGAAAAGGGAGACCTGCAGCGAGGTCTGCGAAAAGAAAGGAAGTACATGCGTGGGGTCCTCGGTTCCTTGCATTCGTGGGTGCATGATTTCGGTGTTCGTTCATCGGTTTTTTCAAGCGAAAACGAATCTGATCGGAAGTCGATTTGGAGATCGAGCCTCCCAGCATTTGCCAGCCTCTTTCATTGGGACCAAAGGTCATATGGGCGACTGTCAAACTCATGGTCCCTGTTTGGGGTCTTCAATATAATACGGCACCTAGTATTTAAGGTACCCATAAAGGGGCCATAATTTTGAGTTTTGACAACAACCCATATCTACGTCCCAGGTGCTGGTTTTAGGGGTGGGAAGTTCTATCATGCTGCACTTTCACACGTAAGGTTAGGGGCTTCAGGGCTTTAGGGTTTAGGCTGGCAGGGATTAGGGCTTCGGGGGCATTAAGGGGCCTTAAGGTAAATTCGGGATCCTAGACCCTAAACCCTAAACCCACACCCGGAACCCATACCGTGAACTCAGGTAAATGGATCCTAAACCCTAAACCTAAACACTCAACCCAAACCCTAAACCTACACCCTAAACCCAACCATAAGGGGCTTTAAGGTAAATCAGGGATCCTAAACCCTAAACCCTAAGCCTACACCCTAAAGCCCAAACCCCGCTTTCTAGCCTCTTCGGACCTTCGGGCTTGGAGAAAAGGAGCTCAAAAAAAAAACAAACACGCCGCAAAAGGGATCTTTGGTACCCTCCGCGCGCTGAAAAGGTCGCCGCAAAGCAGGACGATGGTGTCTGCCGAGCCGACGGAAAGTTCAAGGCGCCGACGGTAGCGGCTTGAACCCAGAGAGCCCAATACCCCTTAATTAAGGAATATAGCTTAAAATCATAATTTGACGCCCCTAGTGATTTAAGTATGTTCCTCAATTAAGGGGTATTGGGCTCTCTGGCAAGTGTTTCCCATTGCTTGTTGCCGCGTTAGTGCTTTGGGCTTAGATTCGCTATGGGGTTTAGCGTTCTGCCCATACTTTTCCGTAGAGTTTCCCAGCCAAAGCCCACTCCAGCGCCGGAAGTAGCAGCTTGAATTTGTTTCCTCTTGTTTTAGCTTTGTGTTCGGCCTTATTCAGTTCCCCACAAAGGCTCTTTCGGACGTTTAGCCCGGGGCGATTTCTTTCCTAAATCCTATCAAAACAAAGCCCTGAAGTCCAGACTCGAAGCCGACAATAACGCAACCAGACACCCCACTTGTGACCTTGGGGTCCCAAACCCTACAAGTCGTCATTAGTAGTAGATGGCCCTTGAATCAGAGGATACCTTGGAGCTTCATTTGCCTGGTGAAAGCCGAGATTCTGACCCCACCGTTTACCTCGTGAAGGGGTTTAGGGTTGGGGGTCTGGGGACAGAGTTGAGGGCTTCGGCGGGCTTATGGATCCTCATATCTATAGGGACGTATCTTACGTCCAATGCTTTTAAAGCCATGATACTCAAGATTTCAAGAAACCGAATCTTATGCCCAATCTCCCCGATCTTAAATCCTAAACCCTACACCCCGATCTTAGATCCCAAACCTAAACCCCGATCTTGACATGATTCGAGATTCAACCAGGTTTGGGGTTCAAAAGGGTCGAAGCTGCAGTGGAGGGGGATCCCAACCCAATCTTGACCCTGATACTTTGTCATAGTTGGGCAACATTTTACATTTGCATGGATACTTAGACCCAATAAGGAATAACAATCAAATTTCTAATCCTATCCCAGCCATGAACTAGAATATCTTGAAATATTAACCTTCAACCTTAGTATATAAACCACATATACATACAGCATACACCTGTAGATAGTTAGGTAGGTAGAGCGATAGATAGATAGGGGTTGGACTAGTTAGAAACAGCAGTCCCTCGCAGTCCCCAGTATACTTATACCATACTATACCAGCTATACACCAAATCCATATTCCAGTAACTGATGCCCTGGTATTTGGTCGTAAACCCGGACCCCCGAAAGCTTGCCATAGTTCAAGGCATTTGTTGAATCGGTACATACATCTGTTTTTAATTCTATAGACATGCATGCACATGATGTGATGTATCACATTGTTTCTACCGCCACCGGAAAAGACAAATTGGATGCCTTTCAGGCGTCCCTGACCCTTACTTAACCCAATACCAAAACCAAGGCCCACCTTCAGACGGTAGTCCAAAAAACTAGCAACTCCACCAGCCCTTCCGTCCGTTAGCACACCCTTGGATCCCCCCCAAGATACTTGGAGGTTCATGGGCACCTACAAGCGGGGAAATGTGTTTCTAAGTAGAGTTGCACTACTTCTGACCCTACTTACAAGTGCCCATGAGACCTCCGACCCAGAGCGCCCGGGGTACCCTTTAATTGATGAGTATACGTGAAATTCTTAGGGGCTTCACATTATATGATTTATTTCTGAATATCAAGGGATCCTGGTCTCTCTGGGGAGTAGACTGCTGGGTTGTGTTTCGGCCGAGATGACTATGGCCTTTACGGTCGAGGGCGACCTATGACCCGGGCAAGTATGGTTTGGAGGTGTATTTTTTTTTTTTTTTTTGCATTTTTGTTTTTTTGGCTTGTGTGCGCGCTTGGCTTCTTGGCTTCTGGCTTCTTGGATTCCCTGGCTTCTGGGCTTTTGGCTTCTCGGCTTCCCTGGCTTCTTGGCTTCTGGCTTCTTGGCTTTTCGGCTTCTTGGCTTTTTCACTTCGCAACTTCTTATGCTGTCTAGCTTCGAGAATACTGCCTCCTTATGTCGTACAACAACGCGTCAGGGTGGTTTAATGCGAAGAAAACACAATCAGTCGTGAAGGGTTGAAAGGGTTTGTAAATACAACAAAGCGTCAGGGTGGCTTAATGCGAAGTAAACGCAATCAATCGTGAAGGGTTTAAAAGGTTTGCAAATGGGGGGGGCCAACCCCCCCGCTTTTTTTAGGCTAAACTTCCCGCTCACTAAAAAGCCGCGAAGAGATGCACAAAAACGTATTCGCCAAAGCACAAGGAGAAGAAAGCCAGACAACAACGCGTCAGGGTGGTTTAATGCGAAGTAAACACAATCAATCGTGAAGGGTTTAAAAGGTTTGCAGGCTGCGCCCCCCCCAACCCCCCCGCTTTTTTTAGACTAAACTCCCCGCTCACTAGCACGAAGAGATGCACAAAAACGTATTCGCCAACACAGTAGAAGGAGAAAGCCAGACAACAACGCGTCAGGGTGGTTTAATGCGAAGACAACACAATCAGTCGTGAGGGGTTTAAAGGGTTTGTAAATACAAAAAAGCGTCAGGGTGGTTGAATGCGAAGTAAACACAATCAATCGTGAAGGGTTTAAAAGGTTTGGAAATGGGGGGGGCTGCGCCCCCCCCAACCCCCCCGCTTTTTTTAGACTAAACTCCCCGCTCACTAAAGGCACGAAGAGATGCACAAAAACGTATTCGCCAAAACACAAGAAGGAGAAGTCCAGACAACAACGCGTCAGGGTGGTTTGATGCGAAGAAAACACAATCAATCGTGAAGGATTTAAAAGGTTTGCAACTGGGGGGGTGGCTGCGCCCCCCCCAACCCCCCCGCTTTGTTTAGGCTAAACTCCCCGCTCACTAAAAAGCCGCGAAGAAATGCACAAAAACGTATTCGCCAAAACACAAGAAGAAGAAAGCCAGACAAGAACGCGCCAGGGTGGTTTAATGCGAAGTAAACACAATCAATCGTGAAGGGTTTAAAAGGTTTGCAGGCTGCGCCCCCCCAAGCCCCCCCGCTTTTTTTTGGCTAAACTCCCCGCTCACTGGCACGAAGAGATGCACAAAAACGTATTCGCCAACACAGAAGAAGGAGAAAGCCAGACAACAACGCGTCAGGGTGGTTTAATGCGAAGAAAACAGGGTGGTTGAA
The DNA here is from genome assembly GCA_905221615.1 of Symbiodinium sp. CCMP2592. Lineage (NCBI taxonomy): Eukaryota > Dinophyceae > Suessiales > Symbiodiniaceae > Symbiodinium > Symbiodinium sp. CCMP2592. Next base: position 817,284 of record CAJNDT010001990.1, read on the forward strand.
TGCGAAGTAAACACAATCAATCGTGAAGGGTTTAAAAGGTTTGGAAAATGGGGGGGGCTGCGCCCCCCCAACCCCCCCGCTTTTTTTAGACTAAACTCCCCGCTCACTAAAGGCACGAAGAGATGCACAAAAACGTATTCGCCAAAACACAAGAAGGAGAAGTCCAGACAACAACGCGTCAGGGTGGTTTGATGCGAAGAAAACACAATCAATCGTGAAGGATTTAAAAGGTTTGCAACTGGGGGGGTGGCTGCGCCCCCCCCAACCCCCCCGCTTTGTTTAGGCTAAACTCCCCGCTCACTAAAAAGCCGCGAAGAAATGCACAAAAACGTATTCGCCAAAACACAAGAAGAAGAAAGCCAGACAAGAACGCGCCAGGGTGGTTTAATGCGAAGTAAACACAATCAATCGTGAAGGGTTTAAAAGGTTTGCAGGCTGCGCCCCCCCCAACCCCCCCGCTTTTTTTAGACTAAACTCCCCGCTCACTAGCACGAAGAGATGCACAAAAACGTATTCGCCAACACAGTAGAAGGAGAAAGCCAGACAACAACGCGTCAGGGTGGTTTAATGCGAAGACAACACAATCAGTCGTGAGGGGTTTAAAGGGTTTGTAAATACAACAAAGCGTCAGGGTGGTTGAATGCGAAGTAAACACAATCAATCGTGAAGGGTTTAAAAGGTTTGGAAATGGGGGGGGCTGCGCCCCCCCAACCCCCCCGCTTTTTTTAGACTAAACTCCCCGCTCACTAAAAAGCCGCGAAGAGATGCACAAAAACGTATTCGCCAAAACACAAGAAGGAGAAGTCCAGACAACAACGCGTCAGGGTGGTTTAATGCGAAGTAAACACAATCAATCGTGAAGGGTTTAAAAGGTTTGCAGGCTGCGCCCCCCCAACCCCCCCGCTTTTTTTAGACTAAACTCCCCGCTCACTAGCACGAAGAGATGCACAAAAACGTATTCGCCAACACAGTAGAAGGAGAAAGCCAGACAACAACGCGTCAGGGTGGTTTAATCAGCGAAGAAAACAGGGTGGTTGAATGCGAAGTAAACACAATCAATCGTGAAGGGTTTAAAAGGTTTGGAAATGGGGGGGGCTGCGCCCCCCCCAACCCCCCCGCTTTTTTTAGACTAAACTCCCCGCTCACTAAAGGCACGAAGAGATGCACAAAAACGTATTCGCCAAAACACAAGAAGGAGAAGTCCAGACAACAACGCGTCAGGGTGGTTTGATGCGAAGAAAACACAATCAATCGTGAAGGATTTAAAAGGTTTGCAACTGGGGGGGTGGCTGCGCCCCCCCCAACCCCCCCGCTTTGTTTAGGCTAAACTCCCCGCTCACTAAAAAGCCGCGAAGAAATGCACAAAAACGTATTCGCCAAAACACAAGAAGAAGAAAGCCAGACAAGAACGCGCCAGGGTGGTTTAATGCGAAGTAAACACAATCAATCGTGAAGGGTTTAAAAGGTTTGCAGGCTGCGCCCCCCCAAGCCCCCCCGCTTTTTTTTGGCTAAACTCCCCGCTCACTGGCACGAAGAGATGCACAAAAACGTATTCGCCAACACAGAAGAAGGAGAAAGCCAGACAACAACGCGTCAGGGTGGTTTAATGCGAAGAAAACACAGTCAGTCGTGAAGGGTTTAAAGGGTTTGTAAATACAACAAAGCGTCAGGGTGGCTTAATGCGAAGTAAACACAATCAATCGTGAAGGGTTTAAAAGGTTTGCAAATGGGGGGGGCTGCGTCCCTCCCAACCCCCCCGCTTTTTTAGACTAAACTCCCCGCTCACTAAAGGCACGAAAGATGCACAAAAACGTATTGGCCAAAACACAAGAAGGAGAAGTCCAGACAACAACGCGTCAGGGTGGTTTGATGCGAAGAAAACACAATCAATCGTGAAGGATTTAAAAGGTTTGCAAAGGGGGGAGGTCCCCGATGAACCCTCCACAGGGATACTGCGTGTCGAAGCGCCGGCGCTGTGGCGCGGTGCAAATTTTCAACGTCCCCGATGAAGCTTCCACAGGGATCCTGCGTGTCGAAGCGCTGGCGCTGTGGTGCGGTGCAAATTTTCTACGTTCCCGATGAACCCTCCACAGGGATCCTGCGTGTCGAAGCGCTGGCGCTGTGGCGCGGCGCAAATTTTGTGTGTCCCCGATGAACCCTTCACAGGGATCCTGCGTGTCGAAGCGCTGGCGCTGTGGTGCGGTACAAATTTTCAACGTCCCCGATGAAGCCTCCACAGGGATCCTGCGTGTCGAAGCGCTGGCGCTGTGGTGCGGTGCAAATTTTCTACGTTCCCGATGAACCTTCCACAGGGATCCTGCGTGTCGAAGCGCTGGCGCTGTGGCGCGGCGCAAATTTTGTGTGTCCCCGATGAACCCTTCACAGGGATCCTGCGTGTCGAAGCGCTGGCGCTGTGGTGCGGTGCAAATTTTCTACGTTCCCGATGAACCCTCCACAGGGATCCTGCGTGTCGAAGCGCTGGCGCTGTGGCGCGGTGCAAATTTTCTATGTCCCCGATGAACCCTTCACAGGGATCCTGCGTGTCGAACCTGAACAGAACCCTAAACCCTAAACCCTGCAAGGCAATGCAACACGGCCAAGCAAACCACCAAAAAAAAAAAATGCCAAAAAAAAAAAAAAAATTACCAAACTAATTCCAGACCCGTATGGTTTAAGGACCACCTTGTCCCGTGCATTTACTCTACCCCAAAACCACTAAAGCCTAAACCCTAAACCCTAGATTTATCTACTCCCAACACTTGAAGCCCTGAACCCTTAAGCTTGAAAGTTTAGAGCCATTGACGCTCCAATTCGCTGCCCTGCCAGAACGTGCCTTGCTCCAGAAAGGAATATGACGCACTGTGCTGCTCTTTTGCACTTGGCTTCGGGAGGGTGCTGACTTTAGGGTTTAGGGTTTCGGTTCGAGGGTTGAGGGTTTTGGTGTGTAAGGGCGGGTTTCTTTTATGGTTCGGGGTTTACCTATAGTCTCCATTGTAGTTCCTTTTCTTGGTTGACCAGTTGTATGGTTCGGATCCTGTAATAGTGATTTTGGTTAACCAAAAGAAGGAACTACAATGGAGACTTTAACCCTAAACCCTGAACCCTAGCTATAGGCATGATTCACGACTGAGGGCCGGCCTGGCGCATCGCGAAAGTCTTCTGGCTGTGTCGGGTTTTGGGGTTGTGCAGACATACCGGCCAGGGTGTACATAATTACCAAGCCCTCTTCCTTGTTAGGGTCTCCTCATAAAGCGGGGTAGTCCCAATGCTCGCTGCGCACTCCTTGAAAAAGACTTGAAAATGTGAAACTTATTAAGCCTGATTATGCCCCTTAGTGCCTACACGCTAAGCCTCGATGACAACAAGGACACCATTCCCCAGATCCCACACCTTGCCTAGCTGGTGTGCAATTGAGCTACCTCGCACAAGGTTTGCGCAGAAGCATGTGTGTTTACAGACCTACGTACCTACATACCCGTGCAGTTGCGGCGGGGGAGAAAGAGAGAGCGAGAGACATGTTCCCGGAGATATGCCAACATCCAGGCATACACAGAGATCTTCAGTTGTTGTCGTGCATAGTCTGATGCATGGCCGTTTAAGCATTTTAGCATAGAGGTCTGTATCAGGGATAACCTAGACTCTACGCCTCTTCACCCCATGACGAGCTATCCCGCTGAGGTGTCTGCCGGAAGCCGGAGAACACAGTTCCTTGGATGATCCGATGCCATGCGCATGTAGGGACTGGGGTGGTTAGGGCTTGGCTGAGGGTTTAAATCGCGGACTTGTAGCGGAATTCCCTGCAAGTTCATCGCTGACCACCAGTCTTCCCAAAACTTTGAGTACCCTAAACCCTAAACCGAATATGCATGGGATCAGATCCTCCACTGTCACTAAGAATCCGGGCACCACGGCTATCCAAGCTTGTGGGGACAGCGACGTGTCTCTGGAGTCACTCGGTCTGACGTTGTGGCATTTGGGAGTTTCCGAAAATAGGGGACCCTTATACAGTACCCTGAGTAGTAGGACCCTTATTATAAGGACCCCCCAAATAAGGTACCCCTAATTTTGGGCTTCGGGTTCAGGATTTAGGGATTCAAGTTTGCAGTGCCGCTTCCAGGGTTCGTTTAGGGTTTATAGGGTTTAGGGTTTAGGGAAGACGGATGAGTTTGGGCTCTTCGCTTGATTTTTGTTTGCCGAGGCTTTGTATCTTTTCACGTTCAGATGTATGCAGAGAAGTCTAAGACCATTCCATGCAACAGCATATTCCAGACCCGGCCGGCATGTGGGATGTGGACCATGTGCGATGCAAAATTTTCGAATGACTACGATGTGAAGGAATGGATTTCGAGTGGCTTCGCATTTCAATCCCCAAAATTAAGGGTACCTTATTTTGGGGGTCCTTATAATAAGGGTCCTACTACTCAGGGTACTATATAAGGGTCCCCTAGCTTGGGGGTCGGTAGGCCGGGAGTACACCAAGCACTGCAAATTGGATGTCGCGGACAGCGACGTCAGCACCGACAGTACCGACAGTAGGAATTCACAGATTTCAGCTGGTTTCAACCAGATCCCCCTTTATCTCAACGTCTAGGTGTCTGTCTCTTCATCTATCCATTCGTCTGTCTACCTGCCTTTCTAGTTTTCTTCCTATCTAGTGCCAACCTGCACTAATTCATCTTTTTTTACTGCCTGCCTATCTTATCTATCGAACCTTTCTAACCTATTGAGTCTATCTATCGATCTATGTGTCATCTACTTGACTACTTGTATCTACTCTATCGGGCTAGGTCTGCGTATCTATGGGTATCTCTCGCTCTCTCTCTCTCCCTCTCTCTCTCTCTCTCTCTCTCTCTCTCTCTCTCTCTCTCTCGATCGCATGCATGTATGTGTGCATGTATGTATGTATGCATGTTTAGACATGCATTGCTATGGATTTCGAAGGCCAAAACTGTTGACTCTTCACCGCAAGCCATGTCCAACCTGAGACCCACGGCTTCGGCGGGAGTGTTCACAGTGTTGTTGTCATAACTAGGATCCCAGGCTAAGGGTTTAGGGTTTAGGGTCTAGTCTGGGGGACTTCATCCTCTGAAACTCCCATGCCGGTGACTCAGGCAAGCAGAGACCATGTGCAAAACCAACAACGCCTTCCTCCTCGGCGCATTCTATCCACCTCGCCTTACGGTGCGGCCCACAGAGTGGCGTACTAGTAGCCGCTTGGGGCGCGGGGCGTCTGCTTCGTATGCGTATTTGGTCTCGTTCGACGGGTCCAAAAGAAGCAATAATTACGTAGTCGGCTTTAGGGTATTAGGTATGTAGGTTGGTACTTTGGAAAGTATATGATTACTAGGTACTTGGACCGTTGAGGTCTGGGTTAGGGGGCACGGTTTCTTGGTAGCTGAGTTGGTATATCGTGAATCTTGCTGGATCCTTATGAGGCCTTAATACTTAACCCTCGACCCGAAACCCTGATTTTTTATTCCCCATTTACCAACGGCTTAGGACCAGGGTGTAGCTTGGGGTCATCGAGTTGGGAGGTCTCCGGTTTGGGGTTCTCTATGGTTTGTGGCACAACCCTAAACCCTAAACCCGAGACCTTACTGGTTCGCAGTTGGGAGTTGCCGAAAATGGGGGACCCTCATATAGACTTCCTTTAAGGGGTTACTACAAGAGTACGAAAAGGGTTCCTTTAAACGGCTCTATCAGGGTTTATTGGTTTGGGAGTTTCCGAAGATAGGAGACCCTAATATCGTACCCTATATAGTAGGATCTTTATTCTAAGGACCCCAAAAGTAGGTGCCCCTAATTGTCGGAAACCCCGAATTGGGAAGGAGAGATCGTTTGTTGGCGACTGACCCTTGAAAGTTCAAAGGCGAAGCTGGCTTTTCCAAGCCAGGTTTAGGGTTTAGGGGTTGAGGGGTTTAGGGTTTAGGGTTAGGGAAGTCGGACTAGCAATCCTAAACCCCTCAATCCTAAGCTTGCTACACAGGCAATCGCACTAGCAATCCCAAAGCCCTAAACCCAAAGCCCCAGAGCCCTGAACCTATAGACCTGTACTGCGAAACCAGGCCCTGAATTAACGGTTTAGGGTTTAGGGTTTAGGGTCTAGGGTTTAGGGTTTAGGGTTTAGGGTTTAGGGTTTAGGGTTTAGGGTCTAGGGTTTAGGGTTTAGGGTTTAGGGTTTGAATTCTATCTTCTTAAGGACTTCAACGTGCTACTGTAGTAGGTGCGCGCGGTTGTTCAGAGCTTAGGCTTTACAACATCGAAGTTTCCGCACATTAGGGGTACCTTTTAATTGGAGTCCTTATAATCATTATCCTACTATTTAGGCTACTATTTTCGGCATTTCAATGCAATCAGTGGTGTCCGCTGCCTAATTACCTGCACAAAGCACCCGGAAAGGCACAAAAGCCACGGCCAACGGGTGTCGCCAGAAAGACTGTGGTGCCTCAAGCAGTGGAGAACCTTCATTCAAGAAATCCTCCCAAAGCTGGCACAACGTCTCTGGCAAAAACTTAAGCGGGTCGCGAATCACGGTTGTGTGAGACACTACGCCTCTGTTCTGTGACCACACAACTTCCCAGTCATCAGTCAGAATGAACAGCGTAGAGGCCCGGGTCCCGTAACTCGCACGCTGGCGAGAGATTGCCTCTCCCCAGTCAAAAGCCCGAACTGACTTTGTGAATCTTGCCCTCGATTGCAGAGTCGGCGATCCTCGCTGGATCTCGTCAGCATGCGGGGGCTTCCTGTCAAGAATCTGTTGCAAGGCACTGCACAGATCTTCCACCTGACTTTCTGTCCACTGTTGCAAGTCGCGATCGTTTGCAACCAATTCAATTTCTTCAAAGAGGTAGTGAACGACTTGCTGGATCTCCTGGGTGTACAGAGGGTACTTGCAGACCTTTCGCCATAGAGCATCAGCAATGCTCTGCCCCGGGGAAACATCTAGGACAGTATCGCAAAGATCCTCATGCAACTGTCTCTGCCAGATGGACCATGGCTGCTCCTCCCACTGCACCTCCGCCGTCGCAGCAGAGGGCGGTGCGGGTGTGAAGGTCTCCGCTTCCCTCTGTCGTCTTCGCTTGCTTCCGTATCCCGGCATAAGAACCTTGCTGGGACGAAGCCGACGTTGGAGCTGTCGAACACACTTACTCGAGGAGCGTAGGTGGTCCTCGACACGTCCATAGGTCCAGAACTCCTTGCCACATGCTCCACAGGCCGTAGATTGGATATACCGACGGTATTCTGCACATCTCCCGTGGACCTTGAAGAGGTGCACAGACAAATTGGCCTTCGAGCGGAACATCTTGTCACACATCCGACACCACCATGAGCCACACACCTCTGTACTATCTGGGTCAGGACGCAGGCTGCGGTAGAGGTACCAAAGACACAGCTCAATCGTAGCCTGCGTCTTGTAGTGCTCAAAGGTCTCCTCATTACGTTTAGCCGCACGTCTCTTAACCCGAGCTGGGTGTTCACGGAGAAGATGCCACCACTGGGGCCAGGCTGCTGCACACACCGAGGGCCAACCCTGGAGGTCACCTTGAACTAACCAGTGCAAATCGTCACAAAGTTGATCTGCCCACTGGCCAGCTGCTTGTATGGCCGCCCACAGAATGGGAGGGCCTGTGGCAGCCAGAGAAACCAAAGCAGAGATACGATCCCGCCTTGCAAACTGCTCCAAAGGCCAACAGCCGGTGATGATGTGTGCAAGCGGTGTGGGGATCTTGTAGACCTCCTTGTCCGGGACGAGTCTGCAAAGCAAACGCCTCACCAACCTTGAAAAGGCATCGCTCATGGCGTCCCAAGCTTGGCCCACGGCCAACCAAACCTCTAGGTTGAAATACGAGGCCACCACAGTAGTACGGAACAAGGCCACTCGCGTAGACAAGGCCAAGTCACGATTCTGCAGTAGCAGGTCTTTGGCACTGTCATATGCTGTAGCAGCCAGAGCCGTCCTGTGCCGGGCTTCCTGGTTCAGCCTGGCAACTGGGTCCACCATACATCCCAGATGCTTGTAGTGGGGGACAATGGGGATCGCTTCCTGCAGATCGGGCAGGAAGAGCTCAGGCTTGCCATTGGCAAAGCATTGTTTTCGGATCTTGGTCGATCCCTTGCCCTTCAGGCTCAGCATGGCACTCGTTTTGTGCCGCTTTAGGTTCGGGTCGAGCCCGTGCGAGCGAAAGGCAGTCAGGACAAGGGCTCCAACACGACCTGTCTTCTGCAACATCTGCTCAGCATTGTCAGCCTGCAGTGCATAGGCAGAGTCATCTGCCCAAGTTGTGTCCCAAGCAGGGTGCCTGGACAACTCACCCGCTGGTTTGAAGACACCCGTGCTCTCATCAAGGGGCAGGTCAAAGTTGATACCTTCGCCCTCCATCATCTCGTGGACATGGTAGAGAATGCGCGCATAAATAAATGCAAAGACACAGTCTGCCCACGAAGCCCCCGGGCGGGAGCCCGCGGTGGCATGGCACAGGGTATGCCCATCCGTATAGCGCGTGGTAAACCACGTGGCTTTGTGAAAGTCAGCCACGGCAGACCTGATGGGATCGGGGATGTCCGCTGCCTTGAACATTCCTCCATTGAGGATCAACTCGGAGAGGGCCTCAATGTCCTGTCCATCTAGACCAAATCTGAAAAACAGCTCCACGACCTTCTTGTCAACACGAAGATCACCTGTTGCCAGTTGGCGGACCAATCTGTAGTACGCCGCCTTTGTGTCAATGAAGAGCATCGCAGCGCAAAGTCCCCTCTGTTGACACTTACGCAGGTGTTCCAAGACGAAAAGAGAAGGGAAAAGGACCGGTAGACCTGGTCGAGTACCACAGTGCAGTGGGTGAAGGAAGGCACCGGTCTCATCCTTGACCTTATCGCGCATCACCCTGTGGAGGGCCTTGGCTATAAAGCTCGAAATGTAAATGCTTCGATGGTTGGCAACCTCCGCCGGAGACCCACTCTGCTTGAACATCTCGAACAAAACACCCCCACGCCACTGCAGTGGCTGGCGCCCGAGAACCAGGGCCTTCACAAACAGAGGCTGGAGGAGGGCTGCAAAGCAGCTAGGGCTGACCCGCAGGAGGTCACTAGGGACCTGATCAAGTCCTGCAGCCTTGTTCTTCGGCAATCGTCTGAGGGCTGCTTCAATCTCGAGCCGGTTGGGCAGGAGCTGCCAGTCCCAAGCCGGGCTGTCCTCAACAGTTCCGGCGGAAGCATCCTCGATGAAGGCACTGGTTTTCACCACCGTCCCAGCTTCCTGCTCGCCAAAGAACCGAAGCCAGATACCATCTCTGTCAGCTGCAGTCGCCGCTTCACAGCCCGTCATGGGGTCCAGGAGTTTGGGCATTTCACGCCGTACCGGCGCCTTTGCCCTCGCACCAATTCCAGCTCGCTTCGCTCGGTGGAGAATAGCACACACTCCCTGATCCCCCTCTGTAGCAACCCGTCGAAGAAAACCATCCTTGGCTTCCGAAATTAGCCTGCGCATCCTCAATGTCACAAACTTGATCGCACAGGCTACAACCTGGTACAGAACAGACTGCCGGCGCACAGCAAGTAGCACCGTTGTATCAGGTCCAGCTCGCCAACAAAGGAGCGCAGCCGGGAGGAGACTGCGCCAACCCAGTAGGCGGGCTCGTGTGCGCCACTTCAGTTGATTCTTCAACTGCCGTAGTCGCCATACCTCCTCTGGGATATAGGAGGCCCTTGCCAGAGCATCAGCTTTTGGGAATTGGGCAGACATGAACTGCTGGAGATGGGTCTCAAGCAAAGAACAATGCTCATCTGGGGAAACTTCCCACCTCGGTTGCTCAAACTGAGCGCACATCTGTTCCACAGCATCACGACCGGCATCGGTGGCCATGGCCTCCGTGTCAAACTTGATCCGCTTCAACCTCGCACGGGCCTTTGCCTTGCCAAGACGTCCTACAAGTCTGACAGTAACAGCTTTGTGATCCAGGTTCGGGCTGCCGTTGTCCAAGGCAGCGTTTACCGCACTGCGACAACCCAGAATGTCCGCTCCCCCTCCCAAAAAGAGGTAATCAATGCGACTTTCCATTCCAGTACAGTGGGTGTAGGTAGAGGACTCGCCTTGGTGGAGATGTCCAAAGGTTGCCGGGACCCAAAGGCCAAGCTCACGGCACACCTCAGCAAGAATGGTTCCGTTGGCATCGGGGTCATCAAACTCCAAATCTCCTGTGACGTGCATCACATTGAGCGGGAGTCTTGCATTGGCATCCATGCCTATAACAACCAAAGACCATTTCTTCATCCGGCATAGTACCCCTTTTAGGTCTGTCACAAACTGGTCACGTTCCATCGCACGACCTGCATGCGGGCAATGCCCCGAGATCAGGCCGATCCTGAGGCCCTTCACGCTGATTTGCACAGCAAGGAGGCGCGGGCCCTGGAACACAACACTGATATCCTCCTCCTTGGGGAGAACCTTCTGCCCATTGATTGTCATGAGCCCGCTCTGCCTGTTGACCCAAACAGCAACACCCCAGTATCTCTCAGAAGGTGACATCAGCCTGTAGAAGCGCTTGCTGAGGCACTGCCCGTCACTACTCTTGGTCTCCTGCAGAAACACAACGTTGTAGCCATAGAAGTCAAACTGTTCTTCCATGTACCTGTGGGAGCCGCCAAGTCCTTGCACATTGAATGAGCAAGCGAGCATCTCGAACTCAGTGCTATCCTCAGCGGGTCTACCTCCGGCCTCATCAACTGTGGGCACAAGCTGTTGGGGTTGCAGCCGGAAGTCGGTATGGAACTGCTCCGGCCAGCACATACAGTCGCCCTCAACCAGAGATGAACCTGTCCTCCTTGCAGCAATATCAAAGCTTATCCAGTCCAAATTGGCCGTCAGGAAGGTTTGAATCGTACTGCTGGGCGGCTCAGCAAAGGTGCAGTCTCCCTTCGCTGCAGCTTTGGCAACAGCATCAGCTGTTTCATTCCATCCGTGCCCCGCGTGTCCTTTGATGTGCTGAATCCGCAAATGCACGCCGTCAATCTCACGGAGGATAAGCTCAAGGTTGTGGCTGTGCATAGCAAGCTCATTTGGCGGGGCCCACTGACCTGTCGCAGCTCTGCCAGCTGCGAGACAGTCAACAAAGATCTGGGCTTCAATCTGGGGAATGAAGCATCTGAGCTGCAGGAGCCAAAGGAGAGCTGCTGCTACTGCAACCTGTTCTGCATGTAGAGCGGGAGGCTGTTCCACCGGCCAATCGGTGCAGGCCGCACCCTCCAGCGGCCCCCCAAGCACACCAAAGACGGCACACACGGCACCAATCTTTAGCAACATGACCACCGCATATCCACTCCGGCCAGTTCTTTCACATGCCGAACCGTCCGTATAGACATGAAGCTGGATGGGCCCCGTAGGTTTCGCCTTAAGCAGGGAGGGCCATGCGGGGGCGGCTTCAACCACTTTCTTTGCCTCAGCATTCAGTTCCACTTTGTCCATGGACCACTCCAACCAATCTCCAGGCCATGGTTTGCACAAGCCCCAAAGCTCATGAGAGGTGTGTGGGAGACAGAGTCGTGACACGGTGAGGTCAAACTGCTGTCTCGACACACAATCTGCAAGACAAAGGGTGGCAGGGTGGGACTGCCTGCCACGTCCCGTTCTTGGGGACCGGCTGCGCGGGCGATTGACTGGCTGAGGAGGAGGAGGGCCATTGGGTGGAGCACCCGGTGGGTGGGGGCTTGGTGACGAAAGATCACTGGAATCAGGTAGAGCATCGCAACTCGACTCATCATCCTCATCCATGTCCAGTGTTCCGTCAGTCATAGACAAATCTGCTTCCGAAGCCAACACCAGGAACATCTCCAAGACCTCTCCATTGCGAACTCTCAGTTCTGTTGTATCATCAATGGTCTCACCACTCTTCACCATGAGCTGCCAACCATCAGGGGCCCCAACCTGCAGGCCCTCATAGTATGACATAGGACTGAACCGGTCCCCTGCGATTTGGGCCCACTGTGGAAAATGGGCGAGACCCCTCAGGTCTAGGAAAATCACCAGGGACTCCGGTGCCATCTGCTCCACGCCATCTAGGACGGCAATCTGGCCCCAAATGCGTCTGCCCAGATGGGAGAGGTGGGTGAGTCGATCTTCGGGCACGACAATCCACACCTCACCGTGCTCGTAGTTCAAGGCTTCCTCAGCCGACACTTCAAGTGTCCTCTCGTCGTCGGAGGCTATCTCTTGCACAACCTGGTCGTCGGCTGACTGATAGACCGTGTGCAAACCAGCAACCGGGTCGGGCAAGGCCGCGTTGGGGTTCCAACGACGAGGCTCGACCAGACGCGGCTCTATGTCATCAGTCCATCGTGGGTCCATGCCATCCCTGACAATCTTGATTACCCCACCCTGGACTCGCTGGTAGATCTGTCTGCTTCTCATGCGCCTGTCGCTGCCAAAGGCATAGGCAGCCAAGCCGTCAGGTTGTCCGATCACGAGGCACATCATCACATTCTCCTTTGTGATGTCGCCGTTGACATAGGTCGCGAAGATGCCCCCGTCAATGGCACTGCAATCGAGCACCACAACTGTTTTGTCGCTCTCACGTATCCAGGGAGGTATAGCGACGAAGCTCGCAAATTCTCGGCCGACCTGAGGTGTAGTACACACAAACTCTGTGGCATAATCGGGCATCACAGAGCAGGAGTCCTTCAATGCCTGTCCCAGTCGTGCCGTAGTAGTGGGGAGCCTCACCTCAATGTCGACGATCTCGGCCTCGTAGAAGGGCGAGGCAACCCAAAGGGTGACATGGACATCGGCCACCTCCGCAGCTTCCGGGTCCGGCTGTGGCTCTTCTAACGACATCTCATACCGCACCGGGGGGGCTTCTCGACTGAGATGCTCCAATGGCCGTTGGGCAACCAACCGCGCCTCGGCTTCAGCAAACTGCTCTCGCCTAGAGCGTTGGCCAGCCATAATCCGACATCGGAAATTGTAGCCGTGGTAGGATTCCTCGCCAAGGTAGCACCCACAGGAACAGCTCCAACATGTCTCGGCAGCAGAAACATTCCCACCACCATGCAGACTCGACTGGAGGTCCAAGCCAAAGGCCTTCTGTTCTTGCGCCGGAAGGGCGCTCCACACATGAAGATTCCGAGGGCTGCAAGCTGAACCCCCAGGAGGCTGAGCCCAATAGCAGCCATATTCACCTGCTGCCAGATAGCCCAAGCCAAAAACTGTTGTAGGGCATCCCCGTAGAACGCCTCCAAGATATCAAAGACGTCGAAGATTTTTCGCACATAGAAGCGGTCATGGCCTCCCGGAGGGCCGTGCCGTTCTTGATCATGGACCCGGTCCTGAGACCCCAGGTCCCACTTGCACTGCCAAAGCCCTGTGGATAGCAAGGGCCCACCCCTGCCACATAGGTTCATAGACTCCGCAACAATCTCACACCGGCTGCCACCAAAACTGTTGTACACATTCGGCTTCCACCACCAATGTGCCTCATACTGGTTTGCAAGCATCTGTTGCCAGCCAGGCATTCCAACAATGGACACACCGAAAAAGCCATCGTGGATTCCCTGTCTGGCAGGCATTGCTAGTTCTACTCCGCGTGGCGCTCGCCGGAGGCCTTTAAATCCGAGATGAGGTCCTCCTCGCTTTCCTCGTCGACATCCAATGGCCCCTGATTCTCCTCCTGCATGGCGGTGGCTCTTCGCTCCTCCAACTTGTCGGCCAAAGCACCCGGTCTCGTTGTCTTGACCGGTCCCGTAAGGTGTTGCTTGACCGAGACCCGGGGTGCACCACTCTGAGATCTTGACCGTGTCCTCATAGTCGTGAGGGGGGTAACCTTGTTGCCAGGGGAGGTCAGGTAGGGATCGCTGGCAGCCGAAACATCTGCGGCACTGTAAGTGCCTTCCTCGCCAAAGGTGGGGCTCGACAAAAGCCCTTTTCCGGGAGGCGAAAACGATGGCGGCTGATGTGGCTTGCGAGGGGGAGTCTTCGCCGCCTTTTCCGGGACTGCAAGCCCCAAGGCTCCGAGGAGCTTCTGCCGAGTGGCTGGTGGCAAACCACCAGCTTCCTGGGCACCGGTGATCAAGTCTGGAAGAGCTGCCCAGGGGTCCTCTGTACCTGTCATCAACTCGTCCCATTCCGCTGCAGCCTCCGAGTCCACTGCCGGGGCAGACACAGGTGGCTTCATGGTGCCAGATGGGTCCACTATCAGGTCCCGGAGAGCCTGTAGGGCCTCTTCTTTCATCTGTGCACATTCCGTGCGCTCTTCCTGTACTCGGACAACACGATCTCGGTACCTTTGGCGCTCCTTCATGAAGGACTGCTGCAAACCTTTGCGGTAGCTGTCCCACTGCTCCTCTGCTTCTTGTTGGTCGGCATCGCATCTTCTCAACTTGCCGTCCGCCTTTCTGAGGGCATTGACCATCTTCTGGACATACTTCGCCAGGCCACCGCTGTTGTCGGGCAGGGCATTCACGACCTCCTGCTCGTAGTGGCTTGCCGGCTTCCTTGCATCCTTCCCTCCTTTTCCCTGCTTGACAGGGATCATCTCGTAGGAGGGGAATTGGTGACCTGCCTGCTCGGGAGCAGCCTCCTTGCCGGACTTCTTGCCTTTGCCCTTCGGTTGCCAGTCGTTCCAGTCTGGTTGACCACGAGAACGCCCAGAGTATGGCTGCTGCCCATAGCCATAGCTTTCCTCCTTCCATGCTGCCTGCTGACCTCCGCGCTTGCCCATAGAGTGCTTCAGCTCTTTATACACAGGAGCATTGTGATGCCTCGAGAGAAACACAAGGTCTGCACGCGCAGGCTCACGTCCACGTGAGCGGGCCAGGCGAATCCTGGCTCTTGCAGAAGAGCGCTTTGCCCGCGCCCTTCTGTGCCAGCAGGGGGACTTACGCTGAAGTCCTATGGCTCAAAGTGCGCAATGCACAAGGGGCTTGGCTATGCGACTCCTCAGGACGCTCGATCCGAAACCCTTTAGGCTACTATATGTATATATATATATATATATATATATATAGATATAGCTATATATATATATATATATAAGTATAAGGGCCCCCTATTTTCGGCAACTCCCAGATCCCCCTTGCAGGAGCCTTAGGCCGCCAGAAGCTGAGGCCCCAAAGCCATGGCGAAACTCTGAACACCCAAGCCTCGATATGAGAGTTTCCGAAAACAGGGGACCCTAATATGGAGTTTCTTTTACGAAAAGGGTTCCTTTAAAGGGCTCTATCAGGGTTTAGGGTTTCGGGAGTTTCCGAAAACAAGGGGACCCTAATACAGTACCCTAAATAGTAGGACCCTTATTATAAGGACCCCAAAATAGGGTACCCCTAATCTTCGGAACTCCCACATCTAGACGTTGCAAGCCCTGCATGGCGGTTCGTGGGTAGTTATGATTGGGGTGATAAGTTGCCAATAAGATGGCATTTCAGTTAAAAGCATAGTTACCCTACTTATAACCACCCATAAACCTCCAAGTACAGCTTCCAATCCACAGCCAGTTGCCCATGGACCCTGACCCCGAAGAGCACAAACAAAAAAAAAACAAACAGCCAGCACTGCAACCCAACCCCCAAATCACTAAACCCCGAACCCCAGATCTCGAGACACATGCCATACTGGAACCCTAAAATCCTACATTTTGGACAACCTTTTTTTTGGATGACGGTTTTGGGAAACAAAAAAATCTACTCTTTCAGATGACACTAAACCCTAAAAGCAAGAATTCTAAAAGGATTAAACCCAAAACCGAAAGGCATTGCACTGAATCAAGGCACCCTACACCCTAAACTCCCAAATAACCCCACAAGCCCCGTATTTATAACTCTATATTCTACAACGTCTAGAGCCCCACGAACATAATCCTAAACAGCGAAGCCCATATTTCCAGCCACGGAGGACCCGGAGAGATTCTCGACCGAGGAGGAGGATGAAGTGGATGAGATGCTGGAGGCAGGGTTTTAGGTTTACAGTTGAAGCCATACCGTGCCCTAATGCTGACAGCATAAACCGGAAACCCTAAATGGTATAGGGTCAGGTGGATGTGTGTATTAAGGGTCTAAACCCTGAACCCTAACCCGTAATACCCCTAAACCCTAACGCCTAAGCCCCTATAGTGAACCCCAGAAAGTTGGAACATGGATTTAGGACTGGGATTCCCTAAACTTTACTTTAAGGGCATTGGGCACGTTGGACCCTTTGACATTACAAGGGTTATACAGCGTAGGGTTGGCTTTGAGGTAAAGACGTTTGTGGGTTCAGGGGCTCGGGTCCACTGGGAGCCTGTTGCAGTTCAGAATTGTCGGGTCGGGCGGAAGTGTTCCCGGGTCCCGCCATCGTGCAAGAAGGATACACCAAAACCTTGTCTCGGTTTCCGTGGCACAAGAGTTAGGGAACCGAGATGTTTAACATTGAGCCAGCACACTGCCAGCATACCCTTTTTGCCAAACTTGGTTTCGATAGGCACTCCTGGAGTCATAAGCCTTAAAGAGTCCGACAAATATGTCGAGAACCTACGATTACCTCAAGGTCATCACACCAGCATTCCTGGGTCTAGGTGATACATGGTCTGAGGATTCATGCGCGGTTGAGGGTAGAACAAGTTTCAGGTTAAGGTTTGGCGTCCTGCGGTGTGGGCCAGCTGCTGCCTAAACCCTAAACCCTAAACCCATGCATCTGTGCGTGTCTGTGCTCAGCCCAAAACCGCAAGTTCATGTAGGCCCTGAAGGAACAGTCTGAACGGGCCTAGGCTTTACAGAGGAGCAGGCTTCATTTATCCTTTTTTGCCGGCTCTGATATATATATATATATATATATATATATATATATATATATATACGCACACACATGTGTTGATTTATTTATGTATCGTGTATATGTGTGAATATATATATATATATATATATATTTGTATAATCCCACAGTTAATATATAGTTTCCCAGGATACTGGATCAGCGAGTAGGCTAAACCCTACAACCCGAAACTCGCAACCGGGGAGCTTGCGGCCTTTGGTAAGCCTTCCGAAAGCTAGCGAGTCCTGAAAGAGACCGCCTGCCAGAAGTCTTTCCTGCTGACCCCAAACCCTCAGCGTCTAAGGACTCGTAAACAAGGGCCTGTGATGGCCTGTGGTCCGACTATGCTGAGCTGCCTAAGAGCATATTCCCAGCGGGAGACCGGACATGAGCCCCATAAAACCTAAACATCAAACCCCGAACTCTAAATCCTTAGCCCTGCAGCCATACACCGGAAAGGATTGCATGATCGATGTGTGCAGTACAGGCACGTCAAGGGAGCTCCAGTTCTCAGAGGTTCAGTTCGGTTTAGGGCTTTGAGTTTGGAGTTTCAGGCCTCAGGGCTCAGGGAGTCTACTTCAAGGTTCCTGGACAGCCAAGATGTAAGCCTAAACCCTAAACCCAAGCACAACGAAACGACATCCGGTCTTGCCCAGTCCCGGGATCCTGTAAGTACAGGTTGCAGGTGCTGGAGTATGGTTCCTTTTTTCCTCCGCGTTTTGATAAGCTGCTATCGATCGTATAGGTGTTGAAAAAGAAGGAACAAGGGCCAGATGTTCAGACGCAATACAGGGCTAGTGAATCACCGATACTATTCCCGAGGGTGCCTGAATATAGCCTCGACGTTTGAAGCAAGCTTGGGGTGTTTCCTGGTTAGGCATTCTGTTCAGGGACGGGGCGGTGTGGTTCAGCGGGAGCCCAATATCCCTTCACTCAGGAATTTGGTTGACCCATTATATGAAGCCCTGACCCTAAACCTTTAAAATCATGCTAAGCATGCCCCAAAGAAAAGATCATGCAAGCAGAACGGAGCCGCAAAACACAGCCAGGCTGTAGTAGGGACAAGTGCATATCTTTATCGGCAGCCCGGCCCCTGCCCTTAAGCCCCGAAAGCCCTCCTTGAAGTCCCCGTTTAAGCCTCCCCTTAAGCCCCCCTGAAACCCTTCAGCCCCACCAGCGTGGACTGTCCCCGACGTCTTCCTGCAGTGAATACAGACGCTGGATCGAGAAAACCACTGTGGTCAAGGCAGCCTCCTGTGCCCGGTCAATGCCTGCTCCAGGAAGGCAGTGTATCGCGCAAAACTTGGGCGTCGCACATCCGCGCCCTGCTTGGCTGCCTGGCCCCCGCCATGGCCGCCACCAACATGCCGATGCTGTGGAAGCGTCTGGACCCGAACATCAATGTGCGCTACGGTGATCTTTGCCACTTTGACCTTTCGGCCGATCCCGTTTATCAACTTACGGCGGGCGACATTGATCTCGTCCTGATGGCGGCGTCGGGCATGCACGCCAATCTGGTCGTGGTCGAGCAGCATCACAATTGGCCCCAAAAAGGGCCTTACAGATTTCGCCTTGGCCCGGTCCAGGCGATTCGAGGCGAATCCCGCCTCCTCCTTCATATTCGTACTACCTATAGTCTCCATTGTAGTTCCTTTTTTTGTTAACCAGTTTTATGGCTAGGGTCCTACAATAGAGATTTTGGTTGACCAAAAAAAGGAACTACAATGGAGACTATAGGTGCTACAGTCTTTTTTTTCTAACCATTACGGCCTTTATACCATGGTCTTAAAGGGAACTCCAGAAAGTTGGAATATGGATTAATGGTAGGATCCCCTATAAATTACCTTAAAGGGGTTACGATAATGATATTCCAACTTTCTGGCTTCTACTGTACAACAATCACTGGAGCCAGAACCCCCGAGCCGAAATTAGTATCACCGTACACCCTTCTCCAAAGGCCGTATAGTACAGGGGCCCTAATACGTACCTATACTATGTCGGGGAGTTCCTTACTATAATTAATGTAGTATAATGGGCCCCAATATCCTATTCTACATAATTTAATTTTCCTTCTCCACCAGAGCCCTGTACCTGGGAATCCTGAACGCTCGACCTTGTAGGCCCTGAACCCCTAAAGGCCCAAGCCTTCAAGGAAGCCCTCGTAGAATCCGTTTTCGGACCCTCATGCAATCCCCTAGAGAATCCCTACAGACCCTGAGCCCTAAACTGGTTAAAGAGAACCCTGAACCCTGCACCCTAGGACTCCGCAGCCTTGAAATGAATCCCCGAAGCCTGCCACCCAGAGAGCCCAATACCCCTTAATCAAGGAATATAGCTTAAATCATAATATGAAGCCCCTAATGATTTAAGGTATATTCCTTAATTAAGGGGTATTGGGCTCTCTGGCAGGCCTTGCCGATGCCTTGAACTTGGCGCAGAACCTGGAAACTGAGAATCCCCTGATCGTGGCACGGACTTGCCACCGCCTCAGAGTCCTGTGGATTCCAGGTTTTGGAGCCAGGGCGCAGGGTGCAGGGTTCAGGGTTTAGGGTTTAGGGTTGAGGGTTTAGGGGCTTAGGGTTCAGGAGTTCAGGGTTTAGGGGGTTTAGGGCTTAGGGGCTGAGGGCTCAGGATTCAGGAGTTCAGGGTTTCGGGCTTCAGGGTTCAGGGTTCGGGGGTTTATGGCTTAGGAATGTGCTTAAGGATCGGTTGGTTGGTTTAGGGCATTGTTTGCTGGATGGAGATACTTTGCGACTGCTGCAGTTTATCTCAAAACTGGCTCGACTTGTCTATGAAACTGCATGATGTGCTTCGCTCATGCCGTCGGACTGGTATCCATCAACATGCTGTTGGGTTTGGAGAGAAGGGTTCTCTCCTAAAACAGGGCTTAAACAATGTTCGAAACTTTGTTGGGGGCTCCATATTACAATTGTAGAATAATGTGCCCCAAAACCCTATTCTAATTATGAAGGCCCCTATCTCCCTTAATCCCTTATAGTACCCTTACAGTAGCCCTTAAAGGAACCCTTTAAAGGAGCCCTATGCTAATTATGAAGGCCCCTAATTTTTTGGGGTCCAGGCCTTCAGTTCCAAACCCCGCAGCTCCCAGCACAGGGACTCCGTTAATCCATGTGGGTGGTTGTCAAAATCCTGGTCCCTTTTTGGGTCCAGATTATAGTACGGCACCTAAGATTTGTGGTACCCAAAAAACGGACCATAATTTTGACAACTACCCATGTGAAACCCTTGCCGAGGACAGCCTTGGCACATTGACTTAGTAGTACCCTTTACACTTGTTGAGATATAAGATTCCCTCTTGTAGAACTGAAAGTGTAATTACACTTTTTGGGCTTCGCAGTCAGCAACTAAGTTGACAGCCCGCCGCTTAACCCTGAATCACAAACCCCTAGTATCCCTAAACCTAAACCCCTAAAACACAACCCCTAAAACTAAACCCCTAAAACCCTAAAGCCCTAAAGCCCTAAACTCACCCGCCGCTTAAGGTAGCTTCACGGATGGCACCATGTTCGAAGTCGGTGCCGGTGCCTATCCTTGCCAATGCGGAGGACCCGGTGTAGGGGTTTAGGGGTTAGGGGTTATATCGGGGTTTATGGGTGAGGGGTTTAGGGGTTTAGGGTTTGGGGGTTTAGGGGTTTAGGGGTTAGGGGTTATAATATAGGGGTGAAGGGTTTAGGGGCTTAGGGTTTGGGGGTTTAGGGGTTTCGGTGATAAGGGTTTAGGGTTTAGGGCTTCGGAATCGTACTTGGAGGTTCATGGGTAGTGATAAGTCCCCTATTACGGAATATAAGTAGGGTTCCTTTAAGGGCTTCAATATAGGCATAGGGTTTAAGGTCTACGGTTCATGTGTAGTAATCAGTAGGGGTGTAAGTCCCCTATACTAATATGGGCTACAATTAGAGTTACCCTACCCAAAACCCCTTATATGTAGCTACCCATGAACCTCCAAGTAGTCCTGCCATAGCCTGCCTGGCTACAAACTATTCTAAGCAAGGCTTCACTTGCTTATGTCCATATTGATTTGCCTAGTTACTTAGCTTTTTGATATCTATCTATAGGCATGGGTAGGCAGAAGGGCTTGTATGCAGGTTGTTTTTTCTGTGATTTGAAGGCGCATTCATCAAGCATTTTTGTCCACGGATGTCCTGCATCCTGTGCCCAAAGCTGGTGCCACGTTTGCTACGACCTGGCTACTGTAGCTGCGGTGCGAGCATACCACAGGCTAGACCACAATCCCCAAACCCTGCGGTTGACGATATGGAACCTGCATTACCCGTAATAGGGAATACGGCATAGTTCCCATAGTTTAGGGTCATCAAGGCAATGCAGGATCCATATCATCAACCCTAAACCCTAAAACCCTATTGATCCCTTAAGGGTGCACTTATAGATCCCTTTTAAA
Source organism: Symbiodinium sp. CCMP2592 (assembly GCA_905221615.1). Lineage (NCBI taxonomy): Eukaryota > Dinophyceae > Suessiales > Symbiodiniaceae > Symbiodinium > Symbiodinium sp. CCMP2592. Next base: position 838,475 of record CAJNDT010001990.1, read on the forward strand.
GGAACCCCAAGGATTTCTATCCCCAAGCCCTAAGAGTCACAAAACAGCGACCCGAAGCTTCAGCAGGAGTTGAGTGCCAGACGGAAGAGGTCTGCTTTCTCGGCGTGGGCGGTGTCGGCTACCTGACAGACCTTAAGGGAAAAACCCACCGATTTAGAATGCTTTCCGCTGAGGTATAAGGGTTTTGTAGTTGCAGAGGTTTGAATCAAGTGCAATGATGTCCACTTTCATTCAACTTTGCCGTAGTTTCAAAAAGCCCCAAACCCCCGCTCGACATATGCAGGGGCTTGGAGTTTGGTAGTTTCGTGTCAGTCTGTTTCTTAACTTAAGCCCAGGATTTAGAGCTAAGGGTTTGAGTGTTTGGCCTCTGAAAGGATCCAGCAGTGGAGGCGGCCCTGTCAACATATTGGGTCTGTTTACTTGGAAGGGCAGGGGACTTAGTAAGTACGTTATGGGTAGAGTTATAAGTACCCTAAATGGAGGTACCCCAATTATAACCCTACTTATAGCCTACTTACTAAGTCCCCTGCCCTTCCAAGTAGGGTTCATGCAGCTGCGGCTGTCATGTCCATGGTACAGAACCTGCAAAGGATCCAACAAATAAAGTCCACACCCAAACAGAAGCAAGTACTATAGGGGTCTTAACAAATACCTAGATTTTTTAGGAGGTTCCACTTTTATTCATAGTATAGTGGGCCCCAAAACCCTGTTCTAACATACTGTAGAATGTTACCATACCATATTGTCGATCCAACCGTATCAGTCTTTGAAGCCCTAAATCCGCAATTCAAAAGTACCAGTCATTGAAACCCTAAAACCACATTTCAAAAGTACCAGTCATTGAAACCCTAAAACCACATTTCAACAGTATCAATCTTTGAAACCCTAAAAACCCATTTCAATACTATCTGTCCTTCCACAATTCAAAAAGTATGAGTCTCCGAAACCCTAAAACCCCAATTCAACAGTAACAGTCCTTGAAACCCTAACGGGTTCTGTTTTCTCAGAGCTTCTGGAGCCCATGGCCGCACCACTGGAAAGCTTCAAGGCCCCCAATCTTAGAGACCCAAATAGCACATGGGCGGTTGTCAAAATTATGGTCCCTTTTTGGGTACCCTGAATATTAGGTGCCGTATTATAATGAGGACCCAAAAGGGACACTAACTTTGACAACTACCCACATAAGCATAAGCATGTTATGGGGATACCCCTACCTTAATGGGCTTCATTATGAGGGGGTTTAATATGGGATATGCCTATCATTGTTTTGGCTTATGTGTTCGTTTTGGGGCCCTACAATCTACGACAACTGTCAATATTGCAATCATCTTTTAGGTAACTGGGATCACTATTTGATGAAGACAAACCTAGTATGTTGGTTGCATTTCGATTCAGGCGAATCCTCTTTCGGAGCTTTGGTGTCTATGGTTTCGGGTTGAGGGTTCATCGTTGGAGTTTTAGGTAAGGGGTGTAGCGATTAGGGCCCCAAGGGTGTCCCATAGAATGCAAGCCTTGAGTCAATTAGAAGCATCGAACCTATATGGCAAGCTCTTCGTCGTAACCGGTGGGCGCGAAACTCCAACCGCCCCCGATGCTCAGCGCCAGGAACTCGCTCATTGTAATACTAAATATGGTAAACCCTAAACCCCTAATCCTCCACTCTAACCAACTAAACTCAAAACTTACCAAGGCTCATGTTCGCCACTCACGACAACGCTGACAGTGACCTCGATGACGGCTACAGTGGCATGGCTACAATAAGGCATTGAGGTGTAGGGATGTAAGTTATAAAGTTTACCTTGCCCGGTCTAAAACACGAATGAAGCCCGCAACAACACTGCCCTAGTAAAGACCCAAACCCTACAATCCAAGACTCTAAAGCTCTAATTTGACCCTAAGCCTTCAATCCCAAAAACCTGAATTAAGCCATAAACTCTACATTTATCCCAAGCCACAAGAGCCAAATTAAAGCCTCAACTCTAAGTCTTCAGTCCCGGTTGTTGCCACATGGGTTGAGTCTGTCTTCATTGGGCTTTCTTTGGTTGGCACCAAACAGCTCAGGAGCTATGCCGTATGAATCACGGGCCTTTTTAATTACCAATACTATTTTAGGAGCTGCTTACTAAAATTAGAGTATAGTATATACCTCGAAAACCTTATTGTAATGATTAAGGCCCCTAGATTCAGCCCGAAACTCTGAGGCTCAGGGTGTAGGGACAGTCTTCACAAGCAAGGATCCCAACACAAGGCAGCCCCTGCATGACTCCGTAGACATTCAGGGAGAACTGGTGCACTGCTTGGGATACTTATGCTTTTGCGTGGCCCTGCATAAGTATACCCGACAAGAAACATAAGTGTGACTGAGGACCTCAATATAGAACTCATCAAAAGAACCCCAAAACATGTGGCAAGCATTACAGTATCAACCCCAGACCTCCTAACCGGGGGTTAGTCATAGGGACCCTTAGGGGAGGGGGGGTAAGGGGGCCTTAATGCCCATAATAAGGACCTCGTAAGGCTTATTTAAGGAAGCAAAGTCACCCCCCCTCCCCTAAACCACCCTCCGGGTCCCTATGGGTTAGCACAAGAGAATCGTTCACCAGGCTGCATGAGGTCTGGAGAACGCCCCCTTGGGTATGAGGGCAGAGGATGATCAAGCTGTGCTGCTACAATTAAGGTATCGACCAGTTGTGTGTCAGCCTACCCCTTAAATTAAACGCCCCAATCCTTAAACCCCCAATCCTAAACCCTAAACCTCAATCCTAAACCCCAAAATCGTAGACCAGAAACGCGAAATCCGAAGCCCTAATTCCTATCTGTAGGCCTCTGCGTCCCAGGTAGTGCAGGCCCAAGCCTAGAGTTCCCGCAGGGTCCAAAAGAACCAATAATTAAAAGGGATGCCCAGTACTACCCTTATTCCTTTTTTGTAGTCAAAGGTTCCTTATAGAGGTACCCAATACTACAAAGGGATTCCAAGGTTACTGGGCATCCTAGATTCGGTACTCGGCTTTAAGATAGTAGGTATGTAGGTTAGTAGTTTGGAAAGTATATGATCATTAGGTACTTGGACCCTTGGGAGTTCTTCGGGGCTTTAGGGTTTAGGGTTTAGGGTTTATGGTTTAGGGTTTAGGGTTTAGGGCCGATGACAGGACAGGTTACTTGGAGGTTCATGGGTTGTTATAAGTAGGGTTATATGTAGGGTAACCATACTTATAACCCATATTGGGGGACTTCTAAGCCCATTTATTACTCCCCCTGAACCTCCAAGTAGGCCTAAATCCTATACCCTTATAGAATCCCTATAGAGCCCTTATTTCGGGGGACCCTTAAAGGAACCCTTATAACTCCCTCTGAACCTCCAAGTAGGACAGGTTAGAGACGAGGGGGGGGGTGGGTAGAGGGTCAGATCCCGGGTGTGGTAGGTTTGGTTTCAGGGCCTGGGTTTAGGATTTTAGGATTTAGGGGGTTTAAGGTCTAAGAGTCTAGGGGTTTAGGGGATTTATGGTTCAGTTTAGGGGATTTAGGGGATTTATGGTTCAGTTTAGGGGATTTACGGGATTCATGGTTCAGTTTAGGGGTTTAGGGGATTGATGGTTCAGTTTAGGGTTTTGAAGGTGTTCTTTAGCAGGTTTGGGGGTTTAGGTTTTAGAGTTTCGGGCTCTTGACTATTGTGAGTCTCGGTCTACTAACCTCTCTCTCACTGAGTCTGCTGGCTTCTGGAGTATGCTTTCAACGTTTCCTTGGTACGTACCTGATTCTTAAAGGAACTATGAGATTAAGGTTTGTAATAATGGAGCCTTAATAATTACCTATTCTATTTTTGCGGCTCATTTATTATGATATTTATAGTATCATGGACCCCAACACCCTATTCTAATTATTAACGCCCCTATAGAACTTGTTTGCTTTCTGGTTGAGTTGAAGCCCTAAACCCTAAACCCAGTCGACATCGATCAGCAGCTCCAGCAGCTCCAACACGCACACGACGAGCTCGACCACTGGGACAGCCGCCGGTGAGTGAGGGGAACATAGGTATTATCCCAAGTTTCTGATATTATCTGTGCACAAAACCCTAGGCCCTAAACCCAAACCCCTACACCCCAATTGATTCCTCAGGCCGCTATAGTCCTGACCCGAAACGCGAGCCTCGCTGGCACCGAAGGGACATGTCTGGCAACATACGCGAACACGAACACCCGCCGGTCTGGGTTCTTGTTAAAGAATTCAATTTAAGTTAATAGGTATCGTAAAAAAATATTCTGGTTTTTTATGGTAACTTAACTTAAGTTCCTTAATGCAAACACCGCCAGTAGTTGCTCTTCCCCCCATACCCGAGAGCGATAGCCCCAAAGCCCGAACCCGAAACCCAGGTCGACTGCAGCGCTGTAGCTGCAGAATACTTCAGTTGGGGGGTTTAGGGTTTAGGGTTTAAGACACAACCCGACTTCCCGTCAGCATCTTGAGATGCTGTAACGGCTTGTAGAGACATTTTTCAACACTGCAAGGCCGAAGCTCACACCCTCACCCGCAATGGGGGCTCTGAACCCCACACCCTGCTTGGTCATTCAGGGTCCAGACGGCATGCAGGACCCAAACCCGCAGCTCAACGACAACACTCACCACCACAAGCCGCTCGGGCGCGATTGAAAGTGGCTTCGGGTTTGGGTATTAGAAGCTTTGTATCAACAGGCTTGTACAAGGCTTCCATGAGGGCTGGTTTGGATTGTTCATACGGTTGATGATATAAATCCTGCATTACCCATAATAAGGAATATACCATGAATCTCATAGTTTAGGGTCCTTAAGGTAATGCAGGATATTTATATATATATATATATATATATATATATATATATATAATCAACAGGGGTAGCGCCGAGCCGTCGACTCCTAAACCCCTCAACGATATTTCCACCTCGTACTTGAAGGCTCATGGGACTTAGTAAGTAAGGTTATAAGTAGGTTATAGTTAGGATAACCCCACTTAGGGGACTTATAACCCCAATTATAACCTACTTACTAAGTCCCATGATCCTCTAAGTAGGTTTGGCTCCGAGCGCCCCGTCGTGGGCCACCCGCTTTGTTCATCCTGATAGTTCCGACCATGGAGTATGGTGGAATGGTTGGTGGGGCAGGGTTTCGGGTTTAGGGTGTATGGTTGGTGTTTAGTAAGGTGTGGCCTTTAGGTGCGTTGTTTTGAGAATGCTAGCCCCAAGCCGCAGCAAGATCTACGAGCAGGCATGCCGTTGTTCTGCACAATCACATTCTCCACAATTTTTGCGTCGTGACAATGGGTGACTTGATTGAATGCCGGCCGCCTTTTGAAAACAAGCATGCAGCAATGGTAAGTCCTTATAACTTAAGGGTCCATGTACCCAAATAGTATATACTTTGGGCCCAATGTACCCAAATAGGGAGTACTTTAAGGCCAATGTATATACTATTTATGTACATGGACCCTTAGGGAGTATGAAACCGAGCTTTGGCCGGGTAACTGTTGCATGCACACCTTGAAATGCAAGCAATCTGACACTGAGAGCGCTAGTCACCAAACAGGAGAAGCAGTGCAATTAGAAGTTGTAGTCGTAGCAGTCGAGGATTTTTTCCTGAGAGGCCTAGTCGTAGTCCTAGTCGCAAACTCTTGTTCCCGAAAGCTCCAGGACTCGTCTAGAGCGCGTCGGAATGAACTGAAGGCTTCACCACAGCTGACCCAACTCAATACCCTCACAAGCCAACACCCAAGTTCCTGCACTCAAGTTCTAGTTCCAAGCCTGTTCCCGGAAACACTGCATTCCATGCAAGGATTCCCTCATTCCCTAAGCCTTCACCTTGTCCCAAGACCTGACCCCCTTCAGCCAGGCATCTCGATATCCTCAACATCAAGGCAAGCATCAGAGGGTCCAGGGCAAGGGATGTTACAAGGGCAATGAATCGGCAACCCCTGGGCCCTAAAGGTTAAGGGATGTTTCTTTGTCATAGTTGGGTAGCATTTTACATTTTCTGGGTACTTAACCCAATAATAAGGAATGAAAATGTACATTTTTAATCCTATCCCAACCATGAACTAGGTTAAGGGCAATGCATCGGCTTTCTTTTTCCAAAGCGTGAGGGTTGTACAGGCGCTTGAGGTCTCGAGCATTACGGATTCTGAGGTGGCTCCGTGGTGTAGGTCTCTGTTGAAGGTGGATGCTCCATGGCGATAGGTTTGTGGGGTTATCTGGTTTTGCAACTTCCAATGTAGGGTTTCGAAAGTGTGCTGTAGACATCCGGACTGTAAGGGAGAGCAACAAGTATTAAAGTAAAAGCCAGAAAGTTGGAATATGATTATCGTAACCCCTTTAAGGTAAGTTATAGGGTATCCTACCATTAATCCATATTCCAACTTTCTGGAGTTCCCTTTAGGGCTGTTACCAGAGGTCTATCAGGGTTCCGGGTGCTCAGGGCTTGCTGGCTACAAGGGCTCTATACCTATAGTCTCCATTGTAGTTCCTTTTGGGGGTTACCTTATAGGATCCTTAATATACAATTGGTTAAGCCACAAAAAGGAACTACAATGGAGACTATAGGTACGGGATACCAGGGGCGTGTCTGGTTTTCGAGTCCTTGCTTTCTGTGACGGTTTCGAGGATGAGGCATCGGGCCATATGTACGTTCATTAAGCCCCAGCACAGCCAACACCATCACCACTACCAGCAGCAGCAGTACCATCAACCCCACCACCGCCAGCACCAGCACCAGGACCACCAGCACCAGGACCACCACCACCACCAGCACCACCACCGCCACTGCACCGCCACCACCACCACCACCATCACCACCACCGCTTTATGCACTGAAAGGAAGCTCCTAACCTGACATGACAAGGACGACAACGAGCTTGTCCATTTCATCGACTTCAACCACAAGCATCACCAGATCCTCCACGAACCCTGGCCTGACATGATGGCATGTTTTGCTTTAGTGTTCTTCGATTTTATATTTTCATTTTTACTAAACTCGTTGGGGTTGGTTCACACATGTATTCATTATGGTTCTGGCGCCGCTGGAATGTAGGGTGTATGTTTTTGGAATATTTGGGTGGAGTGGCCGACGCTTCAGGCGGAGGGGCTTGGGGCTAGTTGCTCAGGGTGTCGGTTTCAGGCTGTCGGCTCAGTAGGATGCTTTTCGGTTGATGAGATTGGCCGCGTGGCTCGAGATTTAGGGTCGGATAAAGTAGGGTAACTATACTTATAACCCAGATTACGGGACTTATAACCCCACTTATAACTATCCATGAATCACCAAGTAGGCTTGTAGCGCTTCGTGAGAGCAGATGGGAACTCCAGGCCGATCCTGCAGCTTACACACCGATTCGACCAGAAATGACAAAGTCCTTGTCTCATAGGGACCCTTTGGGGGGAAGGGGGGGTAGGGGGGGGGGGGGTAGGGGGCGTTAACACTTAATACCTTCAATGAGGAGGTGATAAGGCCTATTTGAGGAAATTTAGTCCCCTACCCCCCTAAGGGTACCTATGAAGAATGACGAAGCCCTTGTCGGTTCGCATGATGTCAACTGTTACGGTTCAGCGACTGGCAATGGACGTAGCTACTCACAGTACCACTTGGACCCTCAACCGCTGCGGCAATGTGCCACATTGCATCCAGCCAGAATCGGCAGCCAAAGTGTGTGCCGCAAGGCGATTGAAAGATAAGTCAAACCGCCAATGTTGCAGTTTTCTTTGTTCCTTGGATCCTAAACCCAGCCTCATTCATCTGCAGAAGGTGTTAACCCACCCAGCACCCCAAAGCTAAAGCCCATACTTGACCGCTCTCAACGCTACTTGCGCTCTTTGGCTGCTGGGTCTCTTAGAACCATAAACAGTGGAACTTAAACCTTCAACCCCCCTCAACAGAACATGCATCTTGCCAGGACATCAATTGAGGTTTGACTTAAGAAGTCCCATCCGGCATCGCATTCTGACTCTGCGAGGAGGAAGAAACCCCGCCGAAAAGGAGCTACTTTGGAGAGTGTAGCCCTGCACTGCAAACCCCAAATCCCCCTAGTCTTAAGCCTTACAAACCGCTAAATCCTAACTCCCAAACCGCTCGAGCCTCATCCTTCTAGTGCAAACCCCAGCTGTAAACCCTGAGCCCAGCCTAGGCCCCAATTTGTTCCAAAAGCATTCGGAAATCCTGAGCTCGAAGTGGGTAGTTGTCTAAGGTGGGGTCGCTTGTAAGGTGCTTTTTGTATGGGTGCCGTACTACGTTGGGGACCAAAACAAGGGACGCAATTGAGCAACTGCCCAAATCGTAAGCCGGACCTAAAGTAGAAGCTCAAAAGTTGGAGCCAAGGAGCTCAACCTCTGCAACGTCGACTTCCGCCCCTCAGCGCCCCATAGAAGTAGGTTCAGAGATAAGTTTAAGGTTTATAGGGGGTCTACAAGGAATAAGTATCGGTTTCGGGTTCCTGGCATATCGTGGACCTGTAAGGGCAAAGATGGTTTTGGGGTTCTGGGTTTCTTAGGGCCTCTATACGGCGACTTTCAACTTTTCTCTCTACGGATACAGTACACCCCATAAAGTTGGAAACCGGATTCAGGACAACTAGTGCTGGGATTCACTGTACTGTACTCTTAGGGATTGAGGCTATTGGGTTTCCAACTTTGTGGCTTCTACTGAAGACCTAAACCCTAAACCCTTTATAGAACCCTTATGGATCCCTCTAAGGAGCCCTTAAAGGATCCCTTTAAAGGAACCCTAAACTATTGGGTCCAACTTCTGGGCTTCCACTGTACTTAGAGGATCCTTTTAGTGTGTAGGCTTCAGGACGAAGGACGAAGGCTTTTAGGATGCAGAAGTGTGTAGAGCTTAGGGTTTAGAGTTTAGGGCTTGCAGTGCCTAAAATGTCCTCTTGGAGCACGACCGTCGACCTCCCGTGGCTGGCCCATCTGGCACCGCTTTTCAAGCGGTTCGCAGTGGTAGCCCCCAATACGATGTTGCCGCCGAAGAAATTCCGAACCGCCATCATGAATCTACACCAGCAGCAAATGACTAACTTCGGTGCCAAATCGAATGATGACTATGCGGACTTCATGGGTCAACTGTGCCGCATCGTATTTGCCCAGTATAGGCAGTTGGCTCAGTCGGCTGAGAACAGGCTCGACAATTTGTCCGTTCGGCCGCCATCGCGGGAAACTCTGCAGGGAGATTCCGGACTCATATCTTCAGTGGTGCATCGAAGAGGCTAGGGTGAACCGAGACAATGCTTCGATCGACTTCATCCGGCTGGCGAACTACGCCACGATGAAATTTCAGGCCAAGCCGGGGCTTAGAGTTTAGGGTCTAGGGTATAGGGTTTAGGGACTAGGGTTTGGTATATGTCATACTGATGCCTCTACGAACAGCCAAGGTTGCTAAGAGCGATAGTCTTTCTATACCATGCCGGCCGCTTACTTGGAGGTTCATGGGTAGTTATAAGTGTGGTTATAAGGGTTTAGGGTTCCTTGTAAGGGTTCTGTAGGGTTTAGGGCCTAGGGTAGTTATAAGTGGTGTTATAAGTCCCGTAGTCTGGCTTATAAGTATAGTTACCCTACTTATAACTACCCATGAGCCTCCAAGTAGAGGTTTTGAGCTTATGGAACTAGACGTCTCCCTTGGGCCTGGGGCTTCAGGGTTCAGGGTTCAGGCCTTAAAGCAGTCCCCTCAAAGATAACCCTAAGGGTCCAAGTAGTCCCTATTTATGGTTTTTGGTACCTAAAACGGCCCTAAAGTCCTATAATAGGGAGTACTTGGACCCTCTGGGTAATTCTTTAGGGAGCAAAGGATACAGTACCATGGTACATGGGCTCTTGGTTCAGCACTTGGAGGTTCATGGGTAGTTATAAGTAGGGTCATAAGTAGGGTAAATATGGTTAAAGCCCTTTTAGGGGGACTCATGGCACCACTTATAACTACCCTAGGCCCTAAACCCTACAGAACCCTTACAAGGAACCCTAAACCCTTATAACCACACTTATAACTACCCATGAACCTCCATGTAACCCTCAAGTCTCGGCTTCCTCTCTTCGCCAAGGTCACCGGAAGCTCCACGACTAGCGTTTCGACCAGCAGTCGCTTGGGTCGTCATTTTTGAGGGTCCCCGGCACCCAGCCTAGGACCCAGTGGTTTAGGCTTCGGGCTTCGCGGCGTATGATGTTTCTGTAGGGTCTTGTAGGGCCCATGTACCGATACAGAAGTTCTTTGGCTTTCCATCTCCTTTTACTTGTAGCGCTTCGAGCCTCCTGGATTGGAATGTACCCGAAACCCTCCACAATAATGGCCTTTTAAGGTGTTGGGCGATTATGTTGCCTAGCTTTGGGGGCTTAGGTAAACCCTAAACCCCTAAACCCGTACACCCTAAACCCAAAGCCCTAAACAGGACCTTAGTGTTGCCTGGCTCCATGGATGAAGCGGAATGTAGGGTTACGGTTCTTTACGCTTTAGGGTTTAGAAGTCAATATGGGAGTTTCCGACAATAGGGAACCCTAATATAGTACCCTAAATAGTAGGATCCTTATTATAAGGACCCCCAAATAAGGTACCCCTAATTTTCGGAAACTCCCATATGAAGGCTAGGGCTCCGGGATTTAGAGGATGTCTGGGGCTCAGAGTCTAGGCTTTGGTAGTTCTTTAGGCAATACAGGCGGGTTTAGGGTTTAGGGGTTAGGGTTTAGGGTTTAGGGGTTCGATGCTGCAAGACAAGCGTGGTGCCTTGTTGAAGAGTCAAAATACTTAACACACGGCAGGCCCCAAACCCTTCAGACCACATAACCGCATCAACCCAACAGGCCACCGCAACGGTTGACAGCTCCGTGAGTGTGAAACAATACAACTTAGGGGTAATTACTTAGAAATAATTTTAATCTTTGGTTATTATAATCCCTAAGAAACAGCTAAAATTATAATTTTTGTCAGGGTTCTAAGTTCAGTATAGACAAAACGAAGGCACCGTGTCTGCCAGCAGCACCACGTCCAGTTCAGCGACAGCCAGCAGCACGACGACTGCAAGTGCCGAAGCAGCAGCGAGAGTCGTGCTGTGCAGAATCGTGGAGGTTTCGCGTTTGAGGGTAGGGCTTAGACCTGTAAGGTTTTGGAGCGAGCATTTATGAACTAGTGTCTTTTCTTCCGGGTGTTAGTTCTTTTGCATTCGTAAGCAATCTCAGCTCTGGACGACTCAGGAGGTAAAGACTCAGAAAAAGGACCTTCGACAATCAGAAGCATCATGTGCCTTTGTGTTCACTACGAAGTTCTACACAGTATCTCGCGACGAGGTTCTATGAAGCATAAGCCCCACCAAAACTCAGAGAGAAATGCTTTGAGGGTGCAGTGTTTCAGTTCTGGGAGCTGGACTCGGGGGCCAGTTGTGCATAACATTGAGGTTTCAGGGCGGAAGTTATCGGGTTAAATCCTGAACCCTAGGGCCTCATAACCGTTCTGTGCCGGATGTGGCTAGGAAAATCATACTTCTGGGATTCTAGGTTTTGGAGGTACTGGAGCGAGGTTGTGCGCAGCATGTTTACTGGGCTGCGAGGTTTTATGAGGGTTGACGAGGGTTCAGGGATTAGCGACATCGACGCAGTGCTGCTGTTGAGGCATTCCTTCACGTTTCTGCCACGCGAGGCGGAACGGCGACATCCACGTCGTCCACTACAAGTACCAGCATATCGGTGACAGCAGCTCGGAAAAGATCGTAATATAGACATCCTGGGTAACTAACGGTGCTATTCCTCGAGGTTCCTTAGTAGACTTAGTAGAAATGATTGCTCACCCAAATGATTATATATCCTAACACTGGTGCTCATCATTAAGGTTTGTAAAAATCAGTCCCGTTGATCATCATTGCTTGTCGGGTCCTGAAGAGAGTGGTACGCAGTAAGTCATTAAGCTATAAGGAGTACCCAAAGGGGATCCTAATTCATACAGCTGCCTCTATTGAAAATGAAGGAGCCGAAGGTGGCTTAGTCCCTAGAACGCCTGAGGGCTGTTTCGGCTAATGTCCCTGCTTACGTAACCTGCGAAACAGAAGCTACGCTGCAGGAGACACCTTAATAAGTAGAGCAGGGTGTTGGGACATATTAGTAAAACTTCACGATGGGGCCCTGAGGAATTTTAGTCGTGGTACTATTCCTTCGCGCTCCTTGGTAGAAGTATGCTATATGAGTTGTGCCGTCAGGACACCAGCACCAGCTACACGGTGACCGTCTCGGAGACCTCGTCAACAGCGACATCGATCACCGTCTCCTCTACAGCTTCTCGGCTGGGGGGTTCTCTAGCGTTTATATTCCGATATATGGGGCTCTTAATACGGGCTATTTGCATACCCTAAAGGTCCAAGTACCCAAATAGTAGGGAGGTTCAAGATCCCAAGACCATTCAGAGTATGAATTATTGGGACCTAAAAACCGTACTATTTGGGTTGGACCTTCTGGGACAGGGTGTTACTTAGAGGATCATGGGACTTAATAAGTAGGTTATAATTGGGGTTATAAGTCCCCTAAGTGGGGTTATCCCAATTATACCCTACTTATAACCTTACTTAGTAAGTCCCATGAGCCTTCAAGTACGAAGGTTGATGAGAGTTTGGGGATTCTGGGCTCAGGGTGGGCTCTGCCGGATTATGAGGGGTTTCTGGGGTCGGGCTTCGGGGTGTTGAAGGCAGTGCGAGGGGTTCTGGGATATCTCGGGGTTCTACCCGAAGTGTCCAAGGTTAAGTATCAGCATGATCTTTCCCTAAACCCTGAGCCATATAAAAGCCTGCTGAAGCCATTCCGGCCTTGCGATAGTAGGACAGCCCCGCAGTCGTAAAAAGGAGCTCAACAACAAAGCCTGTTGAAGGAGAGGCTGCTGCTTTAAAGCTTTTCTACAGGTTTTGCACCTAACCCAAAACATCCGAAACCTCGAAGACGGCCCCGAAGCCCGAAGCCCCGAAGCCCTGAAGCCTACATCCCCTGAAACCCTACACCCTAAATCCCTAAACCCGAAACTCTGAAGTTACTCCTGGAGCCCAAATCCGCAAACCCTACACCCTACGGTTGATGATATAAATCCTGCATTACGCATAATAAGGATTATGCCATAATTCCCACAGCTTAGGTTCCTTAAGGTAATGCACGACTTATGTCATCAACAGTATCGCCCAAAAGTCGGAGGATTCTGCGTGGAGCCGGGCACCCTACTCGTTAAGCCTTCATGCGCTACGGTCTGGGGGTTTTTGTGTTCAAAACGTTCTGAAAGTCTCAACACCGTAGGCCATGCGTTCATCGTGAAACCTACAAATCGAAATCCTACAGGCCAAACTTTCAGTGCCTAAACCCGTAAACCCAGCCCTCACAGTGTTGTTTAGGATTCAGGGTCAACGGTTGGTGGGGGTATAGCACTCAGGGATTGGATTGTTATGTACCTATACATATGTGTATGTGTGTATATATAATTATATATGTATGATATAGGTATGCCAGAACACAAATTTGCATTCCTTGATAAGCTTTTAAAAGTCTGGATGCAGTCTTCCACCTCGACATCGTCCGTGACAGCCACGACTACCTCGGCCACCTCCACCGTCAGTGTGACCTGTCCTTCTACGGGGGCGAGGGGGGCGGGTACCGGTTGACATTGATATAGTTATCACAATGGACATTGGACTATGGTAGCAGCGAACATGATAGGTTACAACTGTTATAAATGGTTACTTGGAGGTTCATGAGTACTTATAAGTGGGGTTATAGGTCCCCTAACATGGGTTATAAGTATAATTACCCTGCTTATGACGACCCATGAACCTCCAAGCATAAAAACAGAATAGCCAAAGCATCCATCGTCTGAAAGTGGTTTCTGCTCTACACACATGACTCTGAACTCTACATTTTCTCCCGTGAATGCCCCGTCCCTCTGCCGACGCAAGGTTTTGGAGCCCGGAACCCTCAACCCAAATCGTGCAAGGTCTGTGAAATCTTTGCAGTTAAAGGCTCAGTTAGTCCAGTCCAGTGATTGTGCGACATCTAGGCTTCAGGTTACTGCGCGTTTGGCCTAGGTGCTGCACTAAACTCTCAAGCAAGTATCGCTATTAAGAAGCTTATATTGCACACTATGTCTGCACCCAAAACTGCGATCCACGGCAGACTAAAGTAATACAGGGATCCCTTTAATGCCTAAGTACGTACTAAATAGTTACATGGAGCCATATACCACGGCAATGTTTGGAGTAATCAGTTATTAATTGGGTTTAGTGTTGGGTTTTAGGGCTTCTCGATTATCGACCCTAAACCTACAAACCACCGCAGGATGACGACATTTGGCCTGGGGGCTGGTGTTGAGTAATATAGGGTGGTTGTCAAACTTATGGTCCCTTTTTTGGGTACCCTGAATATTGTCAATCGCCCATTTACACCAGGGCCGTTCGATGGTGTCCATGTTTGTAGTTAGAGTAGGGGAGCCTATGGAGTAGTGCTACTCGTCCCTCTGGCTTCTATGGCGCAACTGCATGAGCTGTCAGAAAACGGACAACAATAAGCAGCAAAGTCGCATCAACAGCAGGAAGGCAGAGCAGCACACAATTTAACGGCACAGAAGCCTGAATACTTTGGAAATAAATCCTGACAGCTCATTACTCTAATTGTAGCACCACGCCCCACTCAAAGGCCTTCTCTAACCAAGAAGACCGCGATTTTACCAACAGCTCCAAACTCCAAACCCTGAGCCTGAAACGCTCTGAGGTTTCGGTTCCAGTTACACACATAGGCTCAATTGTAGTTCCTTTTTGCGGTTCATAATTTAGGATCATATAAAGTAATCCCTGAAAGGAACTACTATGGAGCCTACGGGTAGTGTTAAGGGTTCTGCACGAAGTTCAGAGCCCTGGGCATTTCCCGGGTTTATCTTTACCCTGGGGCTCCAGGTATTTAACTAGGGTCCCCAGTAGCATCCTGTCACTTTTACTATCATGGTGTCACTTTTTTCAAGCCGAATCGAAGAAAAAGGGTACCCTCATTATTAAGGGGACACAAGGGGACGTAGACAAACAGCACTTACTTTGGGATCAAAAGTCTTTCGGAGCCCGAGGCATAGATTGAGTCGAATCTTTAGTTTTGGGGTTGGAGGGTGCCCGGCCGGAACTTTGTGTTTGGGGTTTAGAGGCTTAGGGTTTAGGGATTTGGGACCTCAATATGTAGAGATGCGTTTTCCCTGGCAGTCGAGCACCACTTTGACGTCCAGCTCAACCTCCACCACAAGCACCAGCGTGACTACAACTACCACTGCAACTACATCCAGCACCTCCTCGACTCTCACCACGAGCACCTCCATCTCCACCACCTCTTCAAGCAGTACAACCACAACAAGCACTTCACTAACTTCCACATCGTCGTCTGCGACATCGACGACGACACTTGCCTCAACCCATGGTACTGCACGGTGATTGACTGATATAGCCTTTAAAAGGCTCTTCGGATGACTCAGATTGTTAGTCGCAATTGTGAGGTGATGTTCGCTACGATCCTCTCTCGTTTTGCTGTTGTTATCCCGAGACCACGCTGTACTATAGGGCCCTAAATGATAACCAATACTATTTTGGGGGTTCCTTATTACAATCATAGTACAATGGGCCCCAAAGCCCTAGTCTAATTATTAAGGCCCCTATATTAAGCCTCATGTCATCATCCGGGACCCGTCGGCGACAATTTGAACCGGCCCTGATCGTGAATGGCGGATCGCGGCTTCTGGTGCTCAACTCGTATCTGCCGTTTACAGACCTCTTGGGCTCATTATTGAAAGCGTTCTATCATACACCATAGAAGCTGCCGCCACCCTGTAATAGTGGTATAATAGGAATATAATAGGGCCCTAATATAATATTAATATAATCCTTATAGTCACTATTACAGGGTGGGGGCAGCTTCTAACATACACCCCACAGCCAAGAAGTACTGAGGGGCCTTCATCTTCTTGTACCATAAGGCCTCCCACAAATCCGGAGTTTCATTGCTAGCGCTTTTATGGTAGTTACCCTAAGGGTCCAAGTACCTAATAATCATATACACTCCAAATGCTAACCTACCTAACTACTATCCGAAACCCGAGTACCTAATTCCAGGGTCCTTTGGACCCTTAGGGTTAAACCCACTTAGAGGATCATGGGACTTAGTAAGTAGGTTATAATTGGGGGTATAAGTCCCTTAAGTGGGGTTAACCTAATTGTAACCTACTTATAACCTTACTTACTAAGTCCCATGAGCCTTCAAGTAGGGATTCTTGTCGAGAGCCCCTTCAAGAGCCTCGTTCTCGCAGATGCGGATCGTTAGTTATGTAGCATCTCCTTGCTTAGAGGCTCATGGGTAGTTTTAAACAGGGTTTCAAGCCCATGTAATGTGAATTATGACTATAGTTACCCTACTTATAAACCAGCTTGCAGCTGTTTGCAACTAACGATGAACCTCCATTTGGCACCAGGGCTTGCATAGACTTGGAGCCTTGAGCGCACAGCCTACCCCAAACCCTGCATTCTCACAGCTCCGCCATCAAAGACCCCAACTGATGAGTATCACAGTTTTGTGTACAGAACCAAATTGAGGGCGGAAGAAAATTCCATCCAAACCGTGCTAAGGAGTGGCACGACGTCGTCGACGACGAGCACTGTGAGCACAACCTCCGTTACATCGTCATCTTCAACGACGACCTCCAGCACGACTGTCACATCCACAAGCACAGTTTCCTGGACGAGTGTATAGGCTTGTCATGTGCTAACCCAACATGTTTAGGAGAACAGCCAAGAGTAGGAACACTCATGCATCGAGCGATTTTACTCAGCATGCTCGCACGAGAGCAGGGCAGTATTAGCTTTGTTGGCCGCGTGTAGAAACAAGTACAAGCCTGGCCAGGAGATGTTTGTAAACTAGCAGTAACATTCATGCTGAACCGAGTCCACCGTAACAATCACGTCAACTTCCATGACGACGTCGACCTCGTCAACAACATCTGCCACGTCAACGCTTACAACATCGACCAGAACATCTACATCATCGTCCACCAGTGTCACGAGCAGCACTTCAGCCACGATAACGAGCACCACCACATCCTCAACCACTGTAACGTCCTCAACATCAACATCTACCTCATCCACTACGTCAACAACATCGAGCACCATCACCGCCTCGACAACGACAACCAGGCCGGGGAAGCCTTCCACAGTTGATAACTGTGGTGCTGGTTCGGGCGAACGTAGAGATTCACGTTCGTTTCGGCTCTGCATATGACTCTGAATGACTTATCTTGACAGTTGCACGAAAATTTCTGGATCAGGTCAGGCTTGAAAATTGCAGTCTGACTCTGAACTAGACTCGTGGTTGATCGGAGTGTAGTTCACGATCTGTCCCACCTTCGAAATTCTGCTCGATGGGAGGACCTTGACATCTACTACGTCCGTCTCATCTACGACCTCGACCTCGGTGAGCTCAACAATCACTTCTACCACGTCGTCAACATCCACGACGTTTTCCAGCAGCAGCACGACCTCGAGCACCAGCAGGTGTCCACGAAGTCTCGATGTTGCTGTACAGGGGTGTGGACGGATTCTGTAGCAAGGGCTTTACACCCTAGACCCTAGACCCCAAACCCCCGGAATACGAACACCCTAAACCCAAAGTGGCCTTCAGCCGAGTCTTCACGTCGGACCCTGGCCTGCGACCCTGTGTCTTGCAGGACGTCGACTTCCTCCACCGCCACAACCGTGACCATTACGCTGATACTTGGCATGCTCAGACAGCGGTTTCGCGTCTCGCTCTTCTAACGGTCCTGTAGTGATCTTTGTAGTCGCAAGAACAGGATGTGTGCTCCCAACCCGAGCCACCCGCTGTCTGTTTTGGGAGTAGATTCACCTAACTCGTGTGCTGCTGTCCAGCAGTTCTGATACTTAGTAGCGAGCAGTCAGTACTCAGTAGTGATTAGGTAGCAAGTGGTGTTCTTTCGATTAGTAGTCAGCAAGTCATAGCTAGTCGTTTGTCATCAGTAATTCGTGTGGCAGGTACTTTCGCCAGAAGTAGTTATCAGTTGCAAAAAGTAGTTGTCATGTAGAAGCAGCCGTTGCGGCAGTAGTCGTGGTAGCAGTAGTAGCAACTGTCGTAGTCGTCGTCGTGGTCGCGATGGTGGTGGCGGCGTTTTGGTGGTACTGGTGACAGTGGTAGTGGTCGTGGTGGTGGTGGCAGCGGTGGTTGTGGTGGTAGTAGTAGTAGAAGTAGTACTTGTTGCTGTAGACTACTAGTAGGACTAGTAGCAGGACTAGTCGTATTCGTTGTCGTCGTGGTCGTCGTCGTCGCAGCAACAGAAGCAGAAGCAGTGGCAGCGGTAGAAGCAGGAGCAGCAGAAGTAGTAGGAGCGGTAGCAGTAGCAGCTGCAACTGCAGTTGCAGGCAGCCGGGAGTTGTACCAGCTTAATGCTTGCATGTGGATCTTCGCCCTGCATCAAGGACAGCGTCTTCGACGACAATCACAGGCGGCCGGCCACCCTCGTATTCCCAGACCCCAGAAAGGATCCAGAGTGTACAGGATTTAGGAAGCAGGATTTCGGGTTCAGGGGTTTAGGACAAGGATTAGGGGATCCACCAATAATTCATGAACCCTCGCCGACATTGAGTTTATGTTGGCCTGGCTTACCTTGCTGGTGTTCAGGACTTTTCGTGGAGGCCTCTGGGCCCTAACAACCAGCCCTCATCTTGGAACAACGCACCGGGAACGCCAAACCGCATCCTTATCCCTAAGCATTGAGATACCAGAGATTTTGAGACCCTTTCAATGCTACCTCATGGTCAAAGCTGCAAAACTACGAGTAATATTCAGCGATTCCTCGACTATGGTGCTGTTATTTGAAATAAGACTGCATCCGTGCCACATGGGTTAGTAGATGGAAGAAACATTAGGGTTGGGGTTTAGGGCTGAAGGTTTGGGGTGTAGGGTAACATAAATCACACATAAAAAGCTCCTCTTAGAGACGCTTCGTGTGAAGGTGGGGGTTTGGCAGCGAGGGCTTGTGAGTCGCAACTTGAAGCCCGTACCCAAATACAGTATATACTTTGGCTCTAACAGGACTCCCTATATGTAGGGACATTGGGCCCAAATTACATACCATTTTGGGTACATGGACCATTAGGGGAGTTTTGATAATCACGGCGTGAGACTTGGAACCTCCCGTCCTACCCTCAAGACTGCAAATCCCAGGCGAGGGACCGGACACCCTAAACCTTAAACATTACCACTATGGGCTATTAGACCTTATGGGTACCTTAATCTACCCTTAATAGGGTCCTAATAGGGATCTTTAGGGTCTAATAGCCCATAGTGGTTACCTGGACCTTGTAACACCTACCTTTCTAGGGGCTTTATATATAAAGAAATCATAGCAACGAGCCCTCACAAGGTAGGCTTTTTAGGGTCCAGATAATGCTTAACCCAAAGGGGTAGCAAGCGCACCTTCTGTGGAATCCAGGCACCACCCTCACCTCGACATCTTCCACCGTCACGTCCCCAGTAAATACGCTAATTAGACCCTAAGCCTAAGCCCTAAGCCCTAAACCCCGAAACCCTTCACCCTTGGAACTGCGGGCAGTCTAAGAGCAATATTCCTTATGATGAAGCATCATAGCCATCATCACCGACAACAGAATATATCTCATGGTTTAGTTGCAGCAATGGCCATAACAGGGTTGTGACGTTCATTCCCTAAGGGTCCATGTAGCCATATAGAGATGCACGAGCCCCAAAGTACCTATATAGGGACTGCATTAAGGCCTATGTATATACTATATGAGTACATGGACCCTTAGGGATTGAACCAGACCTGCTCCCATTTTGCTGGAGGCTCTTTAGTCCCTCTCCTCGTTCGGAAGCAGCGACAAGGAGGTTTCTGTTGCATAATGGGGTTTGACAAGTGGATGATATTTTCTCTTGGGTTCCTTAATATACCAAGAACACACATAACAGTAAACCATACGGGCCCTCTGATCCATGTAGTTCTGTAGTTTACGCACGCTTTAACCGCGATTCCTCTACGGTGTAAGGGTTTTGCAGCCGTCTTTTTATCTACAGCACACTGCCATTCACGGACTTGACATCCCAGAACCCTAGACCTTAAACCCTAAACCGTAAACCCTAACCCCTTGCTTCGAAACTCGCGGCCCCAAGCCGAGCTGGATCCATCCTTCAATTACGCAGCATACCGGAACCCGTATGGAGGATCCCTTTGTAGTTTGAGTCATGTTGCGTCATTAGGGTTTAGGGGTTTAAGTTTTCGGGGGTAGGGTGCATTTTCGGCCTTTCTGCTCAGGAGCCATAGAAGTCAAGACCAATCCTGTCCCAGGAAAACCTTCATTCCAAAATTACTGCACCCTCCCCCCCAACACACAGCGGCCGTTCTCTGCTTGTCAGTAGCACGCCTTGCAGGTGTGCATATAGTGTCTCCGCATCTCTCTCTCTCTCTCTCGCGCTCTTTTCTGCCCCCTCTGGGTTTCCGAACGCTAACCCTGGTCACGATTCCCCAAACAGCTAGTGGAAGCTCTAAGCCGAAGCCCTCCACGTTGGCCTCTTTCAATCTACACCCGTGTGTCTGGATCCTTCTTTACTGCAAGGACCGCCGAATAAAGTGTAATTCGACCTTCAAAACCATATGGGGTTGTTCTCTAAGTTAGGATCCCTTTTATCAGAGGGTCCTTGTTGCAAGGGTGTCGTATTGTTTTGGGGAGACCTAAAAAGGGATCCTAATTTAGAGAACTACCCATAATCAATTGAACCTTGTAAGATCCTGATCCGGAAACCGTAGAAATGAAACTGGACACCCCAGGTCACAACACTCACCAGCTCCTCCACCTCCGGTACATCCTCGACTACCCAGTCAGCAACATCCAGCACATCAAGCACCTCAGAGAGGGTCGAACTGTTTTGTCAGCTTGTTGGACGGTTGTCCGGCTAAGCAGTTTTAGGCTTGCGGTGTCCTCGTTCGTGTTTCTTATTCGTAGGGTTTGACAAGGTGGTTTCCGGTTTTTGATGAGGTTTTCCAGAGGGTTCAGGGTTGAAGATGAAGGCAGACAAAGGCTTTGCAAGGGTGGATATGAGCTTAGAATGTATGTAATCAGGCAACTCTGAGTTTTCACCAGATTACAGCATGGTTCGTGGTCATCAGGGACTCGCGATTTTTCGCTGCACAGTTTGAGCGACTATCCTCCACCAACTCGTTGAAAGAATGAACTGAAGGTACTACAACTGCCACATCGTCTAGTACCACTACGTCGTCTACCACGTCGACATCTGCATCCAGCTCCACGACCACTACGTCTGCCACATCTACTTCCGAGACACACACCACTACGAGTGTGACCGGAACGACCGCAACGACTCTCGGCCGTTGTTTCTGTTTCTTTGGAGGGGTTGGGCAGGGAGGGAGCTGCAAGACTCTTGCAGTATGCGTGCTGCGTGCTTGTAGAAGTACCACAACTCCTCAACCGGTATGAACACAAGGTCTGGAATCTAGATAGACAAGCTTGGCCTTTTGGGGACTTTGTTATTGAAGCAGAGGGCAAGGTCTTGAGCCAACGTACCAAAGGATAGATGACAGTACGAACCGGGAGGCTATCCATGGTTCTGAGGCTTAGGACAGGCCCCACGCACCCCCTCATACAACGGTAAAGGTTTAGGACAGTAGTGTGGCAGCTTGGTACTTTTGGGGGTACAAGGGTGAGTTATGACCAGGACCCTGACAGATATAGGAGTAGTACATGCTTAGAGTTCTGAGTTTCTGAAACTCCCAAGCATGTGACTTTCAGAAAATGGGGGGGGGGCTACTCGGTTCTGAGAACCCCGTTCTTGATTTTCTGAAGTCCCCACCCTGACCCTAAGCCCGGAGCCCTAGAGGTCGACCTCTAGTAGCTCGACGACCACCTCCACAACTGACACTGTCTCTACCACCTCGAGATCAGACACGACCGCCGGGCTGCAAAGATAAGAAGTTTAGTTTAGGGCATGGAGTTTAGGTGTAGGTTTAGGGTTCAGCGGCTTTGGGTTTGGGGTTTAGGGCTTGCCTGGGACTTAGAGTTTATGTAGGTTTGTGGTTCAGGACTCTGAAGCCCAGATGCAAACCCCTAATCCCTAAAAGGGCTTTTGTGGAGTAGCTCCATGATTTTCCTGGCAATCATCATATTCTTACAATTGGTTGTGACCCAGTGTCGGAGGCTGTGGGGTTTATGGATTTAGGGTTTCGGGTTTAGGCATGCGGGCGTTAGGGCTTTAAAACCTACAGCCTATTATCATAAATCCTGAACGTCCTTCAGGTATTGCTGCGAAGAAAGGTTTCAGCACTCTCTCTCGCTCTCTCTCTGGGGGTCTTTGCAACAGAGACCCTTATTATTCCGTGGGGTCAAGATTAGTAGGGCACCGCCTTCGGTTCACGTGCCCTAAACCTTAATCCCACAACCCGAAACCCAAGCACCAAGCCCCTAATGTCGAAACCCTCAGTACCCTAAACCCTAAACGCTAAGCCGAAACCTCAAACCCTAGACCCAAAAGCATTCCATGCTTTGGCTTCTGTGCCTAAGCTGCGAGGCCGTAGAGCCGCATGGAAACGGCAAATTCCTGAACCAGAACCTTAGTGGTTTACGATTTTAGGGTTCAGGTTAGATCCTTGAGCATGTTCGGGTATTAAACCCCTGATGGATGAATCCGGGTCTTTGCTGGCCTACTAGTACGATCCCTGCCATAATGCTCGTTTTGGAAAGGCGATTTATTGATCAGAGGTCAGCTGAGGAGTGTCTACCTTCAGAGAGGTCGGCCGCAGACAAATCGATCCCCTATCTCAGTTGTTGGACATGAGCGTGCAAAGAGCTGTAGATGTCGGGGGTTTTAGATTTAGGGCTTTTCCGGTTTTGCAGGGTCTGGGGCTTTAAACCCTTAGTTTGCATTCTCGACTTCCAGGACGTCCACTACTCGCACGAAGACCTCATACACAACGTCCACGACCACTACTTTCACCACTACAACAACATACTTTACCACGCTGATGTGCTGCTCAGCCTGCAGACATAGCAATATCCGTGAGTTTGAGGTTTGGCTGGCTCATGTGGATCTGGATCTGCAGTTTACAAATATGCATCGGCACTCTGCATCCCTGACCCTTGTTCCTTCCGATTCCCATGACGCTATTCCCGTTTTCAGCCCCGACCAGGAGCACAAATGCACCCCAGTGTCCGGAACCGAGGTTGTTCCAGCATGCACCTCCTTGAAACTATCTGGGTATCGATGGTTTGCAGGAGCTTATTGTAATATGCACCTTGCACATGCTTGACTGGGCCGGTCATAAGCTCGGAACCTCTCATTCCCCCCAGTTCGAAGCTCTGCACCATGACACAGGTATTTAGTAAAGAAATCCGTACTTATACTTATAATGGCTCCCACACAGGTATAACAAGAGGTAGTTTGAAGATGGAACCTCTGTCAGGTGGGCCATGGAATCCGTCCGGCGGCGTTGTCGTCCTTGAGTGGGATGGCGGCTTGTCCAACGTGATGTACGGCGTAGGATTTACAGTATTTGCTTTTCAATCGCATGCTGTATACTGCTTTCATGCAAAGCCACATGCAGACATAGTTATGGCTAGTCCGTTTATCAAACAAATGCACACCTGAACAAGACAACTAGTGTGCTGCATGTATGCATGTAATTTCTGCATGTATGGATGGATGAATGTCTGCATGTATGTAGGCACGTAGCGCGCTAGGTGTGTATGTAAGTATACTACATAAGGTCCAGGCTAAGGCTTATCTATGAGTAACTTACGCTTCCTGGCGGCCGTCGGCTGTGGGGGCGGTGGGGGCTTTGATAAAGATTAGTTACTGGGTTCTTGTGCAGGAACTTAACCGACCATCGTAGGGAGCTGTTGTAGATAAGCCTGCGGCAGAGTAGGTGACCTTTAACCTGTTTGGGGGAATGATTATAACCCTTCTAATACCAAAGGGGAGCCTTTAGTTCTCCTAGGAGACTCGACTGATTACCGTTACCATGGTAACTTGAACTAGGTTGCTACACAAGAAGCGAGATCAGGGTGACGCTGGCAAATGGCTTTAGGATGATTGGTGCTACTTTGCCTTCTGCAAGGGCACGCGGGTATCGATATTCCAACTTTCTGGCGTTTACTCCGGGACCGTAAATTTAGGGTTCACGGTGTAGGGGCTGAGGGTCATGAACCTCCACGTAGGGTATGCTCGAGACCTTCAGCCTTATTAAACCCTACACTCACCCAAATAGACCCAATTCCTAGACTGCAAGCCCTGCACCTTCAACCCCTGTCCAGTCGTATACAAGCCCCTTTTTTCTTAAAGTCATCAACCTACTAACCTTTGCACAAACTCTGTGAGGGAACCTATTATCTTTGAGGTGGTGAGTTCGTTTCGGAAGAGTTCCTCAACGACGGCAACGGCTGGGAGTGGCGTGTGGACATGAGGAAGCAGGAGGAAGGCCAGACTTGCTCCCTGGTGTCATTGCGCAAGTATGTACCTACAGGCTCATACCCTACCCCTTCTTGAAGGTACCTACTTTTCTATATAGGAGATCCTAACCATAAAACTAGGTAACCTCAAATAGGGGTAGGGTATGACCCTCTAGGTATAATCTTAACAATAAACCTATGGATTGAGTATTCCTCATTATCCCATAAGGGTACCCTAAACCCCGAACCCTAAAACCTCAATCTTGTCAACCCTAAAACTCTCTTTAAGCAAGATGTAAGACTCTGCAAACCGTAGCATAATTAAGCCATTGCAAACACGCATTAGCAAATCCTCCCCTGAACCCTGAATCCTAAGCCCTGAACCAACATCCTTAATGAACCGCACCCAAAACAGTTGAGCATCTGAAGCCTAAAGGATCAGTCTTACACTCAGAGGAATTTGCAGCCCGCCCCCCCTCGCACTTTTTAGTTTTTTAGCTTTTACCCTGACCCTTCTAACCTCAGGTCCAACTCAGATGCTTCTTTTTTCCTGGAAATTGGAGGGAGCAAGCCCTAGAAGCCTGGTGTATACGAGGACTTACTGCACCACATCTTGCACATTAGTTACATAAACTTAAACCCTACAGTACCTGCAATCCAGTAACCCTTCATGCATGTAGATGCGTTTTGGGGGGAAGGATCCTGCAAATTAGGTGTGCTGCCCGTCCCTTGGATGGTTCCAGCATTACCGTGGTTCCTTTGTGATATTAGCCGTGCTGACAGAAACCACAACGTCTAGTTGAGTGCCAACCATAAGCCCTCACCCCTGAACCCTAAAAATACCTAATCCCGAACCCCCACCCCCTCCAAAGCAAAAAGCAGCTAGGCCAGGCCTTAAACCCCTAAACCCCAAGCAGCCCTAAGCCCCGAAACCCTGAACCCCGAAACCGTAACCCCTAAACCCCAAACAGCCCCACGCGAGCCGCCCATCCTAGAGCTTCCGTCAGGGAGTGACTGGTTCTTCGTTGACCACTGCTCTGATATCAGCCAGACCACATGTGAGGTTTGGTGTGCCTTGGCCCTTCTTGTCCAGGGTGTCGCCGCGTGTATATACATGTTTAACCATGTGCGGAGTCATAGAAATGTTATACACATACGTAATATATATATATATACACACACACCGACAGATCAAAATGTATACAAACATATATCATGCATCCGCGTGTTTTGGCCTCGCTCTCTGTACATTATTTATACCCATGCACGTATCAGCGTGTCTTGTTGTCGTTGCCGAGATGTTTCTTCGGGGTTTCTTCAACGAACTTAACTTAGCATTAGAGATAGCCTGCCGCTCCCAATGGGTCTTTCACCTGGACTCGACTCGCACCATGCATGATATGAAGACCCTGCGGCTAAAAGGGATCCCGAACGCATGGCACCATAACTCCATAATACATTTTTGGGGCGGTTGAGCGTTTAGGGCGTAGGGTACCTTATGACACCTTGTAAAACCTGAGCCGCTATATAGCCCTTGCTCACAAGTCAGTTTTGAAGTGCGCTGCAAAACCCTGCCAAGCATCCCTGGAAACATATGCACCTCGTACACCTTTGTAAAACCATGTGTGGCCCTGTAGAACCTGAAACCATGATTCCCTAAACCTCTAAACACCTAAATCCTAAACCCCCAGACCCCTGAACACTAAACCCTAAGCCCTAAACCTAAATCCTAAACCCCCAGACCCCTGAACCCTAAACACCTACACCCAAGGTCTAGAGCCTGGGGCAACATATGATGTACGCCGCTTGGCTGCACGTGTGAGTCGCGATTCGATTTAGGGTTTAGGGTAGTTTATGGCGGCTATTATGAGACTTAAGCCCTGCCTTAAACTACCGTCATCTTGTTGCTTTTTGTCGGTGCTTGCTATAATACCCTTAATGTGGCGGTCGGATTAATAGTGGGGTACCCCCCCCCCCCTCCCCCCCCTCCGACCAAAAAAAAAAAATTCTCTTTAATTTGGAACCGGTAGCCCCGGACAGGGGTCAGGGGTCGGTCTGAGTGGCAGGGAATTGGGAGGTGCCGGGGTTTGGGGGCTGGCTTGGGTGCAGGTCTGCGGTTCTGCGCGACTGCGCCGTCGGGGGTCGGGGGGGTCTGGGCCAGCGCCTGAAACCCTAAACCTTGAACCCTAAACCCTAACGAATCCTAAACTCCTAAACCCTATAACACACCCTAAACCCTAAGCCCTAAACCCTTCCAAAGGGGGGTCGGTCCAGATTCGACCCAAAACTTAATTTTTTATGCAAACTTTAGTACTGGAGAGGCCTCTTTTGAGCTAGGGTCCAATCCCCGATTCGGCGGTTCACCCTAGCAGCCCCCCCCAATAATCAAGGTATAGTAGAATAGTAGTACAGTAGTAGTACAGTAGTAGTATAATAATAATGCAGTAGTACAATAGTAATACAACAGTAGTACAGTGGTAGTACAATAGTAGTACAGTATTAGTACAATAATAATACAGTAGTACAATAGTAGCACAATAGTAGTACAGTAGTAGTACAGTAGTAGTACGATTATATTACCGTAGTACAATAATAGTACAGTAGTAGTACAGTAGTAGTACAATAATAGTGCAGTAGTACAATAGTAATACAACAATAGTACAGTGGTAGTACAATAGTAGTACAGTAGTAGTACGATAACAGCACAGTAGTACAATAGTAGTACAGTAATCGTACAGTAATCGTACAGTAGTAGTACAATAGTAGTACAGTAGTACACTAGTAGTACAGTAGTAGTACCACAGTAGTACAGTAGTAATACAGTAATAGTACAGAAATAGTACCAATAAGCAAAGCATAAAGCCAGTGAGTACATTCACCCAATAAGCAAAGCATAAAGCCAGCGCCTGAAACCCTAAACCCCGAACCCTAAACCCTAAAGAATCCTACACTCCTAAACCCTATAACAAACCCTGAACCCTAAGCCCTAAACCCTTCCAAAGGGGGGTCGGTCCAGATTCGACCCAAAACTTAATTTTTTATACAAACTTTAGTACTGGAGAGGCCTCTTTTGAGCTAGGGTCCAATCCCCGATTCGGCGGTTCACCCTAGCAGCCCCCCCCCCAATAATCAAGGTACAATAGTAGCACAATAGTAGTACAGTGGTAGTACAGCAGTAGTACGATTATAGTACCGTAGTACAATAATAGTACAGTAGTAGTACAGTAGTAGTACAATAGTAATGCAGTAGTACAATAGTAATACAACAGTAGTACAGTGGTAGTACAATAGTAGTACAGTAGTAGTACGATAACAGTGCAGTAGTACAATAGTAGTACAGTAATCGTACAGTAGTAGTACAATAGTAGTACAGTAGTACACTAGTAGTACAGTAGTAGTACCACAGTAGTACAGTAGTACAGTAGTAATACAGTAATAGTACAGAAATAGTACCAATACATGTCCGGTACTAAAGTTTCGTCGCATCCGCTAGCAACACTGAACGGAGTACTCGGAGTACGGGATGTGCGGAATACCCTAGCCTGGCCAGCGGAGGAATTATCATCCGGGAATGAAATTATAGTACTATAATTGTTCCCGGCGGAGGACTTCTGATAATTGTTCCCGGCGGAGGACTTCTGGAGGAGTGTTCCCGGCGGAGGACTTCTGGAGGAGTCTACGGGGAAAAGGGGTCTTGAACACACATGTTCTAAGTGGACAACATAGAGTGCGACGAACTTTCGGACCGGCGCAGCATGGATTCGGGTGCGTCTCGTGGGGCAGAAGTGAAACCAAAACTCTTTTCCATGAGCAGCATGGATTCGGGTGCGTCTCGTGGGGCAGAAGTGAAACCGTGGCTTTCGTGTAGATGTGCCACTACATACGCTTTCAGTCCAAAACTCTTTTCCATGAGCAGCATGGATTCGGGTGCGTCTCGTGGGGCAGAAGTGAAACCAAAACTCTTTTCCATGAGCAGCATGGATTCGGGTGCGTCTCGTGGGGCAGAAGTGAAACCGTGGCTTTCGTGTAGATGTGCCACTACATACAGAGCTGCATGAGGGTCTCTTGCAGCGACGCTTTCAGTCCAAAACTCTTTTCCATGAGCATGTCCGGTACTAAAGTTTCGTCGCATCCGCTAGCAACACGGAACGGAGTACGCGGAGTACGGGATGTGCGGAATACCCTAGCCTGCCCAGCGGAGGAATTATCATCCGGGAATGAAATTATAGTACTATAATTGTTCCCGGCGGAGGACTTCTGATAAGTACTATAATTGTTCCCGGCGGAGGACTTCTGATAATTGTTCCCGGCGGAGGACTTCTGGAGGAGTCTACGGGGAAAAGGGGTCTTGAACACACATGTTCTAAGTGGACAACATAGAGTGCGACGAACTTTCGGACCGGCGCAGCATGGATTCGGGTGCGTCTCGTGGGGCAGAAGTGAAACCAAAACTCTTTTCCATGAGCAGCATGGATTCGGGTGCGTCTCGTGGGGCAGACGTGAAACCGTGGCTTTCGTGTAGATGTGCCACTACATACGCTTTCAGTCCAAAACTCTTTTCCATGAGCAGCATGGATTCGGGTGCGTCTCGTGGGGCAGAAGTGAAACCAAAACTCTTTTCCATGAGCAGCATGGATTCGGGTGCGTCTCGTGGGGCAGAAGTGAAACCGTGGCTTTCGTGTAGATGTGCCACTACATACGCTTTCAGTCCAAAACTCTTTTCCATGAGCATGTCCGGTACTAAAGTTTCGTCGCATCCGCTAGCAACACTGAACGGAGTACGCGGAGTACGGGATGTGCGGAATACCCTAGCCTGGCCAGCGGAGGAATTATCATCCGGGAATGAAATTATAGTACTATAATTGTTCCCGGCGGAGGACTTCTGATAATTGTTCCCGGCGGAGGACTTCTGGAGGAGTCTACGGGGAAAAGGGGTCTTGAACACACATGTTCTAAGTGGACAACATAGAGTGCGACGAACTTTCGGACCGGCGCAGTAAGCAAAGCATAAAGCCAGTGAGTACATTCCCCCAATAAGCAAACAATAAAGCCAGCGCCTGAAACCCTAAACCCCGAACCCTAAACCCTAAAGAATCCTACACTCCTAAACCCTATAACAAACCCTGAACCCTAAGCCCTAAACCCTTCCAAAGGGGGGTCGGTCCAGATTCGACCCAAAACTTAATTTTTTATACAAACTTTAGTACTGGAGAGACCTCTTTTGAGCTAGGGTCCAATCCCCGATTCGGCGGTTCACCCTAGCAGCCCCCCCCAATAATCAAGGTATAGTAGAATAGTAGTACAGTAGTAGTACAGTAGTAGTACAGATTTTCATTCCTGACGCCCCAATAAGCGAAACAACTGCAAGAGATTTTCGGGCTTCAGGGCCAGGGTTTTAGGGTTGGGTGGGGGTTTGGGTGGGGGTTTAGGTCGTGGCTGCCTTAAGATTGACCATCAGCAAATAGCACAGCCACGCCACCAAAAAATCACCCCAGCCAAAAAAAAAACGCATTAATTAGAACACCCAATTTTTTTTGTCAGATTCGGAATTAGCCCCGGAGCCGACGCATTAAAAGAGCCTATATTCCTAAACCGACCCCCACATTAATCCCCTTATACGAATCTATAGGAACTTTATCAACAAAAAGTAGGTCTTGGTCCCTATAAACTCCCCACAGGACTTTTAAGAGCCTTTGAAGGTTTCAGGCGTTTCCAGAGGGTTGGGACTGCAAGAGCTGGGGCCTACAGGGTAGGGTTTAGAGGTTGAGAGCTTTAGAGCATTGGGGGTCGTAGGGTTCAGGGTTTGGATTTTGGGGTTTTGGAGGTTCCTTCAGCGTTTAAGTTTGAGGGGTTTAGGATCGCGGTTCAGGGTGCCGCTTTGTTTTTTGAGGGTTTTTGGTAGCTCAGGGCCTTAAATAAGGACGCATAGCCGGCCATGGCTGATACAATAGAATGAGCAAATGATTAGACAAAGGTCTGAGGGCATGTCACCTTGCAGAGGGACTACAAGAAAGAAGTTTTCACAGCTCTATAGTAGCGCAGAGGTCCAAGTACTCTCATGTTCAGATTGTGGGTTCTTCCTCTAGAAATACCGAAGGACTGCAAGTACTTAGCGAGGGTTCCAGCTCCCTCAACCTTGATGCCTAATCCAAAAGCTGCAACTGCCTAAACTCACTGAGGTGTGCAACTTGCATCCACCATCCCCTGAACCTTGAACCCTAAACCCTAAAAACCCTAAACCCTAAAAACCCTGAAGACCCTAACACCCTAAAACCCTCAACCCTAAACTTGAACGCTGAGGTGTGCAGCTCGCATCCACCATCCCGGAGACCGTGATCTACGACATCTTCGTCACTGTGGTCACGGTGCCCAACGTGCGGGCCGGAGCTCCCGAGGACCCTTTCTTGTTTGGTAGTCGAGTAGGCAACCTTTAACCTTTTTGGGTAGTATACTCCACATATAAACCCTATATAACCAAAAAGGTTACTAACCTTTAGTTCCCCATGATACCCGACAAGTAGGCTTGTTTGGCGCTTACCCACAGGCTCCGTTGTATTTCCGTTTTGTGGTTAATATTTAGGATCCTTCAAAGTATTCTGCAAAAAGGAACTACTATGGAGCCTATGGGTAGGGTTCAGCTAGTGTTTCGGGTTCAGAGTTTGTGTTTGTGTGTGTGTGTGTGCGCGTGTGTGTTTTTAGATGGTTTTTGTCAAACAAGTGTTCAGGGTTTAAGTTTCGGTTTTCGTTTGCTGAGTTGTCTCAGGCTGTTTTCACAGGTTGAAAGTTGAAAGGTCGTTAGAAGGGGCTTACAAGTGCTTTATACTTTATACTTAGCATGGAGCTTTGGGCCCTGCGCCGAGACTTTTGCAGGCTCAATTAAGGCATGCAGGAGTAGGATGCAGTTCCTACATGTACAGCATGAGTCCCACCCTAGGGTTTCGAGTTTAGATTTGGCGTTTGCGTGGTTTTGCAAACCCGAAACCCTAAGCCCTAAGCCCAAGTTACTCCAACACCACCGAACCAACTGCAGCCTAACACGCAGCTCGCCCCAGGACTTGGCGGTGATCACCCCAACCGACAACTCGCTGCTGATCTCTTGGAATGCTTCCGACGAACAGGTGGAGCTGGGGCATGCCATGACTGAAGGTTTATGTACAGGAATCTGGGGATGTAGCGGTTGGCGGGGGGGAGGGTGAGAGGGCTGCGTATTTTAGAGTTTGCGGTTTCAGGCTTTAGGGTTTCGGGGATTAGAGCTTACGGCTTAGATATTTGAGGTTCAGTAATTCAGGGTTCCAATGCTGATGTTGGGCTTCTGCTAAAGTAGTTTGTGATAATATCTCCCTGTGTCCCTCGGTAGATTATAGTACGAGAAACCCCGAACCCGGTCTCAGCGCTAAGGTGCCTCGGTTAAACCCTTCAAGAAGCCGCCTGAATGCTCTTAATCCCCATCAATCCCTTTCTGCTTACTGAGGCTACTATCTTTAATTTAGGCTTTGGCGATGCGGATTTGGAGCCCCCTATGTCCGTTGATGTCCGGTGCCGTGAGGTGGTTCCCGAAGAGACCCAATCCACTCCCCCAATTCCCTTCGACAACTCTGTGAACCCTTTGAATCACTAATACAACCTTTAGATCACGTAATTATGTACTACTAAAACCCCATCAAGCACATGGAACAGGATCACTGCACCTTCAAACCCTAAACCTTAAACCCTAATCCTTAAAAACCTACCCAGATCCCCCACCTATTCTGTACTTGTTGGCTGTAAACTCAGCTTTTCAACTTTTGGGGTTCTTATAGGGTAGTCGATTCTGAAAAGTTTCAACGTTTATTCCCTTGGGTTTTGGGCCAGTGAGTGTATCACCGAAATATTAGACAGCACTTGGCGGGTCCTGGTGTCGACTCTTGCCCCGAAGTCCTAAACCCTAACACCTCAAAATCTAAAAACCCTAAACCCTTAAACTTTACCTAAGCCGTAGCCCAAAAGAGTCTTCTTACGGAGAAATGTTAAATAATAAGCATCCGGAGTTCCACCAGGGCAATTGCAGCTTCCGAGCCTGGCAAGTGGAGATCCGCGATCCGAACGGCGCATGGACCAAGGATCCTAAAAGGTTTAGGGGGTCTAGGGTTTAGGGCATTTTTGGGGTTGAGGGCCCAAGGTTTTGAGAGGCTTTAGGGCTTTGCGGCCGTTTTGGGGTTTAGGGTTAATGGTTTAGGCTCTAGAAGCTTTGAGAAAGGGTTCCTTGCTGCCTTTAGGTTTGAGTGTGTAAGGGTCTTTCAGAAATAAGGATCCCTCACATCCCTCATAGGGTGTTGGGCTGGGTGGGTTTAGGGTTCTGGGCGTAAGTACAAAGGTTTGGGTCAAGTTTCTTCCAGGATTTTAAGAAAGGCTCCGTTATAATAAGGTTCTTGAAGATTCAGGCTTTTGTCTTAGAGGTTTCAGGGCTTTCAGCTTTAAGAACCAAGGGTTCTTCGCGGCAGCAATGCAAGACAACACACTGCCACCATTGATCGTCCTTAATCCATGTTGCTACCCTAAGCCCTAAACCCTAAACCTTAACCCAAGTAGGAACATGGATTAAGTTTTTTTTCAGAGCCCATTTAAAAAAAAACAAAACTTAATCCATGTTCCTACTTTCTGGTGTTCTTTTCCCTAAACCCTAAACCCTAAACCCTAAACCCTAAAGGGGGGCGTTGGTGCTCAGGGTTCCCCGAGTTTACTCCCGTAAGCGCTGAGCCCGAAGCCCTAAGGATGAAACTCTGAACCCTTATCCTAATCTCCCTAATTCCTTTAAGAGGTCTATAAGGGTTCCTTTAAGGGAACTATAACCCTAAACCCTAAACCCTAAATCCTAAACTCTAGGACTCATACAGGGCTTATCCAAAGCTCTCCGGATGGGTACCACAAGCCCCAGTCGAAGCCCCACTCCCCAAGCCCCCCTTAATGTTGGGTTTAGGGTTTACCTTCACCCGGAAGAACCTACATTTTTAAGGACGTATATATATATATATATATATATAATGGAAATCATAATAAGGAAAGCTTAAAAAGGTAATTAGGTTGTTCAGGGTTAAGGTAGGGTTTAGGGATTCCCGATAGAGTAATCATGGACAAGTAAGGGGGTTTGATTGGGGGGTCCACATCCGGTAAGGCTGCACCTCAGATCCTAATCCAAGCGTAGGGCGACTATAACTATAAGCGCCTTATTATGGGACTTGTAACCCCGCCTTATTAACTACCCATGAACCTCCACGTAAACCCTGAACCCAGAGCTGCTGACCATAACATTGGGAAACGTGTCGGAAACAGTTCTTTCAGACAAGAAAGAAGACGGGAAGTCTGAAGGACCCTGCAGCCTGCGGTTCTCTGACGGCCTTCGAGGATGTGTCTTGCAGCTCGGAAGCATGAAGTGGTTGTGCGTGCCTCGGGTTTCGGTTGGGATTGTGGGTCTACCAAAACCGAGGAGAACAGTTTCCTTTAAGGATTTTACATCCTATATGCGAGATCATAAGAATGCTTTGGAGTATGATTAGTTTGCGGTTTGGCCGTATCAGTTCTAGAGTCATAGCCATAAAGTTATAACTATAACTTATCATTGTCATAATCAGGAATCCTCGGAAGTACGAGCAAATACTCAGGAGGCTGTATTCTCTTGCTAAATCGGAAGCCCTACATTCCCAAAGGGCCCTAGGTACTGTTATGGGCATGGGGGATACTTCCCCAGATCATATTGGTAATTCCTGATGTACAACCCCTACATCCCTAAACCCTAAACCCTTTGGATCCTTTGGGATTAGGTAGGCGGAGGCCTAAACGGCTTCCGGTGGAGATGACACCCGGTAAGATTCAAAGAGGTCCCTGTACACAAAACTCTTTGCCTAAGGCTCCATGTACCTAGATCGTAGACCTCCGCCCCCCGGGCGTTGTCAAGACCCTGTAGCCCGTAACCCCCGAGACGTAGACCTGAACCTATAGAGGTCCTAACTGTCAATGCCTCAAACACCACAACCTTTCACTAGGGGTGCAATGCGTTCGGGGTTATCAAGGTCGGATTAATGGCCTTGGGTTTTTGGAGCTGGCGTCGAACTTCGCGAAACCCGAGGCAACATCATCAACCTGCCATGCCAGACGGCTTACATCATCCAGGCGGTGCCAGTTTTTTTTGATTTGGAGGCTTGAGCGTTGAGCTGTTCCAACTTGGTTGATTTCGTGCTGGTGGTTTTCGTATAAGCCGTTTCTACCACCCTAAACTCTAAACAACCTACCAACTGTCGATATCTGCCACAGGAAGAGGGCCTGTGGAATGTATGCAAAAGCTACCAAGCAACCCCAGTTCGTAAATGAAAGTTCAGCACTGGAAATTCCGACAGAGGGTGTCACTCTTCGTCTTCTACGCGCATAGGTATGTCTCTGTGCAACGGAGGGATTGACGGACGGACGGACACACATAGACAGACAGACAGACAGACAGACAGACAAACAGACAGGCACCTTAGCTCCAAACCTCTTAACTCTACGCCACCCGAACCCTGAATCCTAACACAAAACCAAAGACCCGCAACACTAAACCCTATCCTAGACCCTAAACCCTAAACCCTTAACCCCCCCAAACCCCAAACCCTAACCTAAACCCTAATCCCTGAAACTGAACCCCTAAACCCTGAACCCTAAAGCCGCAAGAGGTTCGGCAGCTGTGCTGGAACAGCGAATCTTCGTCGGATTGGAGTCGCCCAATCACGGGAAGCACGTTGGTGCCGCGGCCCTGATTATACGAACATATATATATATATATATACATATACATACATATATATATATATATTCTCGTTGGAGTACAGATTTTGGACTTATCCCTGTTGTAACCCTGTAAACACTCTGTGATGTTATCTTTTATTGCATTAACATTGTTCGGTGTTCTAGTATGTTCTGTTTTGCTTGCATGTTTAAGGCTGCCCGGAAACATTGCTTTGCAACGATTACAATCACTGCCATCAGTGTGGTCATCATTATTCTGGCTACTCTCACTGTACTGCAGTATCAGATGCAGATCATTTTCATTTGGGAGTTTCCGAAAATAGGGGACCCTTTCATTGTACCCCAAATTGCAGAATCCTTATTATAAGGACCCCCCAAATAAGGTACCCCTATTTTCGGAAACCCCCATTTGCTTCGGTGCAGTAGGATGGCATGTTCGAGCCCTGGAGCCTTCGACTTTCTACTGCGCCAGTCATGGTCAGGCCAATGAAGATTTAGAGTCTTTAGAGTTTCGATTTTTTGTGGCAAGGGAGTGCTGGGATGCTTACAGTTGGTCTGTTTATGAGTTATCTATACCTTCATGTTACATTTGCGTATATATATATATATATATATATATATATATACGCACTTTTGAGTCATGCAGTCTGCGAAAAATGAGCGGTTGTGTTGCGCAAGGTGACTATTGGTCCCAACTGCCTTCAAGCAGCGACACAGCCATCCAGTTTGGCTGGGCCCCAAGCAATCATTTCTGCCTATTCTGATGTTGGGGTAGGCAGGGTGGCTGTTTTGCTTAGCGTAAGGTGGGGTCAGAACCATTTTGTTTGCTGCCGCCAGCACTTCCGGCGGACTATCAACTTTAATCTTCGGAGTCGTTCATATGCGCGATGCAAAACCACCTCGCTTCTTTCGCAGGGTGTAGGACTCGGCCGTAGTGTATCCTTCTAAGTTTCCCAGGTCCAGAAACCCAAGTCTCTTAAAGGTTCTATGCGAGCCTTTAATTATCCGACCCAGGGTTTTGGGGGGTATACAAGACTATAACGGGACTACAAGAAATAGGATTCCCGATAATTCAACTCCTAAACTGCTGCTACAGCCCGGATCTCCGACTGCAGAAACACAGCTCAGAATAGGCTTCACCCTCGAACATCCACCCTGAGCCGTAAGCCTTAAACACTTCGGGTTCAGGGTTTTAGCCTAGGCCCTAAATGCCAAACACTAAACCCCGATTCCCAAACCTTGTACCCGAAATCCAATGCCGTCACGTCGCCTTTGAGATTATTAGTAAGTAGGAGAAGAAGAAAAGCAGTATCGCGAAGAAGGAGAAGACGAAGAAAGCTCCTATTGGCATAGTGTTCCCGTAATTGTTATTGCTAGTGTCATTATTACTCATATCATGAGTATTGTTGGTGCTATTGGTGTTGTCCTTTCCATTGCCGTTGTCGTTGCTATTGTCCTTGTAGTTGCCGTTGTTATTGTTGTTGTAATCGCAAACGGTTTAGGGCTTAGGCTATACCATGCGAGAGCACTTGCTCCTTTGACGGCGTCATCCGCCAAAGCCTTGTATATCCGAACCTACAGAACCCTAGCCGACCTTGAATCCCAAGCACTCCAAACCCGAAAGCTTACCCCTGAAGCACGAGCACCCCGAGACGACAAACAGATGTTCTTGTGCCGTTCAGGCCCTGACGTCTTCAGGAGACAGCCAGCCTTGACCTTAGCCGTGGGAAGAATGTGTGGAAGCAAATGACTCCAGCTTTGTAGTTTAGGGCTGTAGGGGTTTAAGTTCTACATGCATCTCCAGAGAGTGTTCTGTCTCGCGGCTGTCTTTCTCTCTACCGTTTTGCTCGCGGTGCTTTTGTCGTGCCGTACATGTACAGACAGTCCGAGCTTCCAAGACATGTCGCTAAACTCCGTAAGGCCCTATACCCTGAACCCAAACGCTAAAACTGTTGCTGACTAGGCTGGACCTGAACTGGACCGCTGGGGCGCAGCAGGACGTTTTCGGTTTTTGACTCTTCATGGGTTTGGGGCATACGCTTCTACGTTTAGGCTTTATCGGGGCCAGCTTTTTTTGAGCTGAACGGAGCCTTGTACGTATCGGGTGTCAGCAGATGCATAGGGGTTTAGTTGAAAGAATCCTGTACATATTGGGTCTCGGTGAGCGTTCTGCTGGTTTCTACAAGAGCTTTACAATGGTCTAGGATGCAATGCGGCAGCTGAATGATTCAATGATTGCCTCGTAAACCTTTCCCAAATCTTTCGACAATATCAAGGTTCGCCGAATTCATTTACAGTGAAGCAGCAAACAGAACAGTGGAGTCACTCAGGTCACTATAGTATAGACACGGGCTTGGACGCGGAACAAGGACTTACGATTTCGTTCCCTGCCGGACCAACCCACAAGGTCCCATGAGCCCCTCAAGCCCGAATCTCAGGCCCTGCGCAACCGCAACCCCTAAACCCATAAACTCTACCAGTGGCTTAAAGAACAACCTTGTCGTGTAGACGTATAATATATATATATATATATATGTATATAAACAGTATGTATATGTATATGTTTATATACATATGTTCATACATACATACACACATATGGACCACGATAAGGAACCTCAAAATGTGTAGGCCTTTCGGCTACAGATACTGCATAATCTCTCGCGAAAGGACTCGCTCTTCCTCAACTGGCACGTGGAACTCTACAAGACCACCTTCGTGGCCTGGCAATAACTTGAAGCTTTCGGCATGAAAACCTGAACCCTAATTCAGCAGCCTAAAGAATTACCTATACGCTTTTGGGGGCTCCTCATTATAATGATAGTATAATGGGCCCCAAAACCCTATTCTAATTATTAAGGCCCCTATCTCTCTAAATCCTTTAAATAGTACCCTTTTCGTAGCCCTTATAGGAACCCTAAAGCTTTAAAGGAACCCGATTCTAATTATTCAGGCCCCTATATTAATCGCAAGCTCGAAAGGTTGAAGTCAAAGGCTCCAAACCCTACTGCGTCGAGCCACCAAAGCCCCTGAAACACCCATTATAGATCCCCCATAGATACCTTTAAAGGACCCCTTAGCAGAACCCTATGGCTGTCCTTGAAACCCAGGGCATCCCTGAGGCCGTAGTTCCCATGTGTGCAATCCCTAAAGGCCTAGAGCAAAGCCATCCCCGAACCCTTCCGGATCCTTATGCTTTAGACCCTCTTTAGATTTTGGGGGTTTATGGTCTAGGATATCGAAAGCCCTGAAATCTTAGATCCCTAAACCCCTTGTCACCAGGGGCTTAAGGATCTAAAATTTCGGTGCTTTCAATATCCTAAACCATAAACCCCTAAAAAGGCCCTTGTCCCGAAACTGAGGTGGGTGGGCAGCCCGAGCCGGATGATGCCGTTCAGATCGAGGGCGTTTGTGCAGGACCTCATGGGTTGCTTTAGGGTTTCAGGAATTCGGGGTTCAGGGTTTAGGGATTAGCGCTTAAGGTTCGGGGTTTAGGCTTCAGGGCTTTTGGGGTTGGGGTTTGGGGGGATTAAGGTTTAGGGCCCGTTTAGGGTTTCAGGAAAGAGGGTGCAGGGTTTGGGGTTTTGGGGTTTAGGGCTTTGGTATGGTTTTGGGGTTTAGGGTTTGGGGCCGAGGGTTTAAGAAGGTTGAACAAGATGACTAGAAGAGTTCATGGGAAGTCGGGATGGGTGTACAGGAGGCTCTTGTGCCACTGACAATAGCCTATGCAGCATCAGGAGTTATTCAGGCGACCTAATGGCACATGATGGGTGGATTTGGACGGTGGTGACTTACAGCGGGATATGTGTTTTTTTCTGTCTGCGGCTGAAGATAGAAGCCTGAATACGTACCACTTCCGTTCCTTAGTGTTGCCTAAGATCACCCTAAACCCTAATCCCTACAGCAACATGCCCCGAAGCACTATTCTAATGATCAAGGCCTGGCCGAAGATAGGGGCCTTAAGACTCGCGAACAAT
The DNA here is from genome assembly GCA_905221615.1 of Symbiodinium sp. CCMP2592. Lineage (NCBI taxonomy): Eukaryota > Dinophyceae > Suessiales > Symbiodiniaceae > Symbiodinium > Symbiodinium sp. CCMP2592. The sequence continues at coordinate 877,676 of CAJNDT010001990.1, forward strand.
ACTTGGAAGGGCAGGGGACTTAGTAAGTAGGTTATAAGTAGAGTTATAAGTGCCATAAATGGAGTTACCCCAATTATAACCCTACTTATATCCTACTTACTACGTCCCCTGCCCCTCCAAGTACTATTCCCCAGGGCTCGTACTGCAGTTATCGTACAAACGTACCCCACATTGCCCCAAATCCTAGTCTAGTGAGTTAGCATGAGAGGCGTATATGAGAGGTAATATGCTTTCCTTTTAAGGGCATGGCAACTTGGGCTCAATATGCTGGGAAAAGAAGGATCGAAGTCGAAGCCCCCAACATCTTGCGGAGTTGTTCCCTTCCAGGCCTTTAGGGTTTCGCGGTTTCTGGGTTCACTGCTTCAGGATTTGGGACTTTAGGATTCCGGCTTATGCCTGGACCCTATACGCCCTACCCGTGGCCAGAATTCCCGACCGCCTTTTTCAGGAGCTATTACCATAATAAGAAACCCTGGAAAGGTAGATCTTGTCTCGGCTGCAGGCATTTAGATCCTGAACCCCCTAAATCCTGATATCCTCTAATCCCCAAATTCGACAGAACCCGGCACGCGATCCCCGCCACTGGAGCCCCTGTGAGGAATGCTCGATCCTACTTCGTTTTGAAGGAACTATATAATACATATCTCCTTAACATGAGTACATGATTTTGGATATGTTATAGAAACTTTCAAACCCTAAAACCCTAAAACCCTGATCCCGTGAGGAATGCTGGATCGTGCATCTACCGGCTGCCGGGTGTCAGGCTGCTTCAGTTTTCGAGGGCACCTGGGTTTGGGTTTTAATGCTTGGTCGGGAGTAGAGTTTATGTAGTTTGGGGCTTAGGGTTCAGGATTTAGTAGGGTTTAGGGCTTATAGGGTTTAGGGTTTAGTTTGGTAGGGTTGAGAGTTCAGGATTTTCGTCGGGTTTGGGGTTTAGGTTTAAAGTTTAGAGAGTAAGAAGAACCAGCGCTAGTGACGCACAGCCCTGATTTTCGATAAGTGTCTGTGTGTGTGTGTGTGTGCGCTCAGGTTTATACTACGTAGTGACGTGTCCCTAAGGTTTACCGGAGTGTCCATATATACGGTAATACCTACTATTATGGAATTATACAGGTGCCCACAACCACAATAAGGAACCCAGTTCCATAATGATAGTATATAATACGGACCCTCTGGTATATAAGAGCCTACATGGTAGAAGGCAGTGTCTCGTCCGGAGTTATTATTTATCTGTTGCTTTGTGATTGTGCAAGTCGGAGGATCTGATGTTTTGGGCATGACTCGTCGTCGTCGTAGTAGCAGTAGCAGTAGCAGTAGCAGTAGCAGTAGCAGTAGCAGTAGCAGTAGCAGTAGCAGTAGCAGTAGCAGTAGTAGTAGTAGTAGTAGTAGTAGTAGTAGTAGTAGTAGTAGTAGTAGTAGTAGTTGTAGTAGTAGTAGTAGTAGTAGTAGTAGTAGTAGTAGTAGTAGCAGTAGCAGTAGCAGTAGCAGTAGCAGTAGTAGCAGTAGTAGGATTAGTGGTAGTAGTAGTAGTAGTAGTAGTAGTAGTAGTAGTAGTAGTAGTAGTAGTAGTAGTAGTAGTAGTAGTAGAGTAGTAGTAGTAGTAGTAGTAGTAGTAGTAGTAGTAGTAGTAGTAGTAGTAGTAGTAGTAGTAGTAGTAGTAGTAGTAGTAGTAGTAGTAGTACTAGTAGTAGTAGTAGTAGTAGTAGTAGTAGTAGTAGTAGTAGTAGTAGTAGTAGTAGCAGTAACAGTCGCAGTCGCTGTGCCAGTGCCAGTGACAGTGGAAGTAGCAGTAGCAGTAGCAGCAGCATTCAGCGCTTAACAATGAGTCATACTCTTTTTTTCGAATGTATGTGAACTGATTCGTTTGCTCGAAGGAGTAGCACCATCATGAATCCCGGTATGCCATTACTTCCATGGCTCGTATTTTTCCTGATTTACACCCTGGATAGTAGGATCCTGGTTACAATGACGACCGACGGGGCCATCCACATTTTCAGGACTCCCCTAACCTGCTGTCCTTGATTTACCCTAAACCCCGAAACCTACACCCTGAAGCCCTGAAAACCCTAAACTCCCCAAGCCCTGAACCAGTGTTGGGTTACCCTAAACCCTATAACCTTAAACCTCCGAAACCCAAGACCCTAAACTCCTAAACCCTCTAAGCAGGTCTTGCCTTTGGCATGTACTACTTCGCCTGCCAAGAGGTCAGCTCCATGTCGATGGCCCAGCCGACAGAACCCGGTTCTATAACTTGCAGACGATACTGCAAGGGTTTTTCTGATCCTAGACCCCCCAACCAAATACCCACTATTAAGGGCCATGAGGCCTCTATTAAGGGCCCTTGGGGTGTCCTGGAAGAAGGCTTCTATAGGAGTACTGTTTTAGAATGCTACAGGGACCCATGGCTGTTGAGAGCTCCAGAGGCCCGGCGTGTGGTCTCCACTCTCAGGAAGGAGCAGCCAGAGGAAACGACAGTGAGAGCGAGAGAGGGACAGAGGCTTGTTTAAGCATAACGAGCCCTGTTTAAGGGCGTAGAAAGGCCCGAACCACTGAACCCTAAAGTTTAGCGCCAGCTTAGGGTGCGCGCACTTACAACGCCTTGTCCCTCATCCCGGAGCTGCCCGAACCTCAAGTCCTGACATGCCAGCCGTACGAAGTTGATGTATCATAAATCTTTGATCACACTACCTTGATAGGACTCTTCACAGCCTAAGTACGAACATTAACTTCTGCATGGAGGATCTTCAGATGCTTCTCTGAAGGTGATGGTGATACTATAGAGTGTACAGCCGCCACGAAGCAGAAAGTTGAAGGTCACCCGGAACCGAACTAAACCCTGACCCCTAAACCCTACGACCCTGGACCTGTTTGGGATTCGCCTGAGGCCTTCCACAAGCTCTCCGCTATCTCCCGTGAGTCAGTCCGTGTGGGTGGCCAGGCCCTGTGCCAGGGTTTAGGGACTAGGGTTCAGGGTTAGGCCCATACTGGGCTTTGGCGTACCATACTTAATACTGTTTTCTGCGACCTGTTACTTAAAGGAACCATTCTGAAATAAAAGTCAGTCTATACATCTTCTGCTTGGTTACTTCAAAGCGCAGCATAGGCTCCATAGTAATTCCTTTTTGGGATTACCTTATAGGAGCCTAAACATGAGCCTACAATGGAGCCTAAGGGTCTAGGGTCCGGATCTGGGAAATGCGGTGTGCCTGTTATTCCTATTGAGGGAACCTCACATTGGGCTTTAATTTAACCATACTAAAAAGGGAAAAGGAGGGACCCTTAACAAGGACCCCTAGGTATATTATATACCCTTAATATAGCAATTATATACCCATTATATAGCCCATTATAGGGTAGGGGTCCCCATTAAGGGTCCCTCCTTTCCCCCTTTGCCATACTAAACCCATGGACTGTCAGGGGCCGGGGAGCTCAGTGCCCTAGACCGTCTAGCGGACGGAAAAAATGCGTTAAAATTCCAACAGCAGCGTTGTTAAACTGACACCCTAACCCCTTAGGCTCTGAGGACTCATATTTTAAGGCTTTTGGGCCCAAAGACCATACTATAGAGGGCTTCTGGGCTATTTTGAGCCTTAGGGTACTTGTCTAATCCCTACCCATGATAGGCTCCATTGTAGTTCCGTTTTGGTGGAAAAAGCAGCTACAATGGAGCCTGCCCTTAAACCCTGATCCCTTATCCCGTGTCAAACTGACCGACCGACGAGGATCTTCCCGAAACTCCAATTCCTGAACCGCAATTAATCCCTAATCCCCAAAGGCCTAAACCCAGAACCCTTCACTCGAAGCCCCTAAACCCGTAATATCTGTGATCCCTAAACCGTAACCGCAAACCCCTAATTTCTAAACCCTCGCTAGAAACAGACCGCTAGGATCCCGGCTCTCTCGCCGACGTCAGTGACGATCAGCGACGTCACAGCCACCACACTCCGGGCCACCTGGCCGATCCGGTTTGGGACCTTGGGGGGTTAGTCCAAGGGTTACTATAAGGGTACGATAGGGGTTTGGGGTTTAGGCTTCAGGGCGTCGGTTTTTGTGGGGGTTTTGAAGGCCCTTTGGTTCAGGGTTCGATTTGGGGTTTAGGCTTCAGGCTTCAGGGTTTGGGAGGTTAGGGCTTGTTTTATGGTCTGGAGATGGTTGTGAAAGCCTTGGTTGTCTCTGCCCTTTTCGTATCGGAGCTTGAATCGGGTTCGGTGGTTTTGCGGCTGGGGGTTTACGAAGGGTTTTACAGCGAAAGCCTGCCTCATGCACCGGAAGGTGTCAAGTCTCAGCATCCTTCCCGAAGCTTGGAGACATGATTTCAAAAAGCTCGGAATCCCAGCTTAGCTAAACCTTAAGCCTAAAGGTGGTGAGGTGGTATATCTTGTTGTTGGTTCGTACCTGAAAAGTTACCCCCGTCCCTCCGCCAGTATGGTTTTCCGGACGCTAACTGCCAAAGGAAAAGACTGTCAACAAACGAAAACCCCTCGATCCCGTTTCGGGTTTGGGAGTCCCCATAAGCCAGCCGCCTCCTCGGTTTTCGGGATTCACGGTTTTGACGGTTCAAGGTTCGGGTTTTATGATTTTGGAGTTTGGGCTTCCAGGTGTAGCAGGGGCCTCCAAAGTTGCAGGCTAGCAAAGCTCTTCAAGCCCTATGCCCATCCTAAAGGACCCCCCCCCCCCCCCCCCCAAATGGAGCTTAACCCCCAAACCCTTATAGAACGTTGTAAAGGGCCTTCAACCCTATACACATCCTCCTAGAAAACCATCCCAATAAAGCCGAGTCCCGATATAGAGCCGTCTAGAGAGGCCTTCTAAACCCTAAAAATCCCCCGAGCCACTCCACTTGGAGGTTCATGGGTAGTTACAAGTGGGGGTTATAAGTCCTGCAATATGGGTTTCTTATAGTTACCCTACTTATAACCCTACATAGAACTACACTAATCCCCAAATCCTGTAGATCCTCTGAAGGAACCCTGAAACCTGATAGCCCTACTTATACTACCCATGAACCTCCAAGCGCCCGGCTTTGCAAGGTGACATGGACCAACAGCCCGCTCAGGGAGCGCTGTGGTTTAGGGTTTACGGTTTTAGGGGTGCAGGGCTTGAGGGTTTGGGGGTTTAGGGTTCAGGGGTTTAGGGTTTTAGGGTTTAGGGTTTAGGGTTCAGGGGTTTAGGGGTTTAGGGTTTGGGGTTCAGTTCAGGGTTTAGGGTTTCGGGGTTCAGGGTTTATGGTTTGGGGGCGCATCGTTGCTAGGGAAGCACCGTTCCCAAAGGCCCTAAGGGTCGATGTGGGAGTTTCCGATGAAAAGTACGCGTGAAGTTATTTTGGGGTCCTCATAATAAGGATCCTACTATTTGGAGTACTATATTATAGTAGGGTGCCCTATTTTCGGAAACTCTCATGTACCCAAGTAGTATATGCATTGGCCTTAAAGTGGTCCCTGTATAGGGTACTTTGTGGCCAAAGTATATACCATTTGGGTACATGGACCCCTAGGGGTTGGTCCAAGCCTAGAGCCTAGCATAGACGCCTAACCAATTGCCTACACACTATTCCTTAGGGCTCCCTAGTATACTTAGACTCTAACGGAACGCAAAACCCTAGTCTAGTTATTAAGGCCCCTACATTAGCACTGTGGGCTCAGTGTTTGTTGGAACCAGAAAACGGCAGAGGTACTTGCAGCATCAATGTTGGCAATCGTGCTCAGATAACCATGAATATTACAGCGCCAGCACTGCTCACGGCATGATATCAAAAGCAGTTTGTTCTCGGGGCTTGGTGGGTGCACATAGGGATCCTCTAAAGCCTTCAACCCCAAAACGTAAGCCCCAACACCCTGACCCTCAAAACCTTAACATCCCTACACCCTCACGTGGCTGGTGGTCAAAATTATGGTGGCTTTTTGGGTCCCTAATATAGTGCGGCACCGATTATTTGGGTACCTTAAAAGGGACCGTAATTTTGACAACCATCCACGTAAAGCATCGAGAGGATGGCATCTTCCGGAGAACTGTCATCGAACTCTTTGATGGAAATGCCTCTACGCCAGCACTTGATGAACTGAAGGGTCGAGGGTTCAAGGTGTAGGATTTGGCGGTTTAAGTTTCAAGGTTTAGAGTTTACATTTAGGAGTTTAGTTTAGGCTTTAGGGCTTCCTGTTTAAGTTTAGGGGTTGAGGGTGTTGGGTCGAGGGCTTTGCTGGAAGCTCAACCTTCCAAACCACCAACAGGTGTTCTAGGATGCCCAGTAGTACCCTTATTCCCTTTTGGTAGTCCTAAAAAGGGAGCCTCTTTTATTCCGAGGTTAATGGGCATCCTAGTGTTGGTGCAGGGCGCGGGGTCCCAAAGCCTACAGTAAAGGCTTTGATTTTCAGCGTTTAGGGTTTAGAGATTGCCCAAAGGCTCCATAGTAGTTCCTTCTTGTGGTTTTTATTAAGGATCCTGTAAGATAATCCCGACAAGGATCTACAACGGAGCCTTTGGGTAGAGTTACTTTGGGTGGAACGACATCCTAATAGTCGAGTAGGTAACCTTTAACCTTTTTTGGGCGAAGCTCGTCTCACGCCTTTCGCTGGGGACGCAGCTTTTTCCACGTCGCGCTTTAACCTTTTTTGGGGTAGTATAGTCCCTATTTCACCAGATAGGTAACTGTTAACCTTTGCTTCCCCATGATACCCGACAAGCAGGACATAAGTTCGACACCTGCAGGAGTCCAAAAGCGGGAACGCCTGAAGCCTTAAAAGTATTCAAAGATCCCAGAAAGGAAACCAGCTTAGGAACCCCTTCTGAGATTGCAGAGTCGATCGGTTTCATGCTTTTTATTGTCCCACCCCTAAACCTTAAACCTTAGAAGCTGCCACCCTGTAATAGTGACTATAAGGATTATTTTATGGCCCTATTAAATTCCTATTATACCACTATTACAGGGTGGGGGCCCCTTCTAACATAAACCCCAATTAAACCCTAAACCCTAATTAAACCCTAAACCCTAATTAAACCCGAAACCCTAAACCCTTTAAAGGAACCCTTGTAGGAACCCCCCTCTGGGATTGAAGTGTCCCAAACCCTCAGTTTGCCCAGGGCTACTTTGAGCCGGCCGGCTGTGATCTCATCACCAACATCGCAGCGACGACCTGCGTGGCCATAGGCGGTGGGGCACTGTCTTCCGAATGCTTCCATCAGGGTTGAGGGTTTCTTGAGGTTTTGGGGGTTTAGGAGTTTAGGGGTTACAATAGGGGTTTAGGGGGTTTAGGGCTTTAAGGGTACCTTGAAGGCTTTTATGGTTCGGGGTGTGGCTCTTCGTAGCGATCGTCGCCGTAGAGTGAAGAAGTGTAAAGTATCATTGGCAGTCGTGGCCGTCGTCAGGACTGCAGCCACCGATAAGATACAACCCTTGCCGTATGAAAACCACCCTGCGCTCGGATGGTACCCCTCCGAAACCGTAGAGCCCTGAACCGTCTATCAACCCTAAACCCTTAAGGCTTGACACCTGCCGACCCTGAGCCCTTATACAAAAAGATCTAAAGTCCAAATGTCTGCCTATACCACATCACCCTAGCACCCTAGCTGTAAGACACTGAACCGCAAAACACGAAGCCCTAAACCCGCCAAGCCCCAAATGCTTGTTGTTATAGATCCCCTATATATCGCTTTACAGGAGCCATTTACCCTAAACCCTAAACTCTAAACCCCCCCCCCCCCCAGGCGTTTGGCTGGAGTTTGAGGGTAGTTTCCCGTAGTGGTCCCCTCTTTCTCCCCGACCCTAGCGCGGCTGAAGCCCGCGAAAGTGCTGAGATAGCACCAACCTTCGCTGCGATCTGGCCACACCCGTAGCTGCCGTTAAATTGGCCTACGACTGGTTTATTTCTCAGTGCATGGTTCACAGTTTTGGTATCCTCGCCTTCTTTGCGGTGGTGATCGACTGCAATCATTTTGCGCCCAACTATCGAGCCGGGGTGGCATCGACGGTTGAGACGCCAACGGACGAGGGCCAGAACCTTGGTAAGGGTTCACTCGGACGGGTGGATCCAAGTACCGCCCACAGTGCTGCGACGGGCGCAAGCACTACTCCAACGGCACCACTCAATGTCGTCCGGATGGAAATGCCGTTTCTGCAGGGTGACGTGCAAGGCTGCAGCGAACTTTTGCCATTCCTGTGGAACGGGCTGGCAACAGGCATGGGACCAAGGAAACTCGAGAGGTCACTACTCCCACGAGCAGCAGCCCAAATCGCCGCGAAGGCCCAGGTCACCAAGGCAGAGAGGCGGTGGAAGGGGCAAAGGCAATGCACAGCCTCCGCCCGCCCCGAGCAAGGGGAATGGCAAGCCTCAGGTGGAATCTCCGAGTGTTCCGCATATGGCTCAGCTACCGGCCCCGCCCAAGACGGGAGCCGCCACTCCGAAGCCGCCGGTCGTCCCGGCGCCTACAACTGCCCCTCAGACAGAAGAGCAGAAGGCAGTGACAGCTCTGCTAGAGCAGCTGGGGAAGACCGAGGATCTTCCGGAGTCAGTTCGCACCTTGATGGCGCAGGCCACCAAGGCTACTGCCAAGCAAGAAGCCAGGACGCTTCACAGGTTGGTTGCCCAGCGATCGGAGGCGGTCACCAGTCTCGAAAAGATCAGACAGGACCGAGCCACCTACAAAGCAGCTTGGGCCAACTACGCGCAGACACTTCTGGACACGGTGCTGGAGCAGGTCCAGAATCGCGATGCAGCACTTCTTGCTTTCGACAAGTCGGAAGAAGATTGGATGCAGCGACTGACGGAAGCCAGCCAGAATCTCAAGGAGGCTACAGGTGGTGGTCCGAGATCTGGCATGGAAGTGGAGCAGGAGGACCTCGAGGCTGCAGTGGACGCCGATGCCGAACAGGCTGCCCGCTTAGCAGTCAAAAGGGAGCAAACCACGGATATGAGCCGCAAGCTTGTCGCGGCGCTCCAAGCTGCCAAGGATGCAGCCCAAGCCGGGGCCGAGAGACGAGAGGTCTCCAGGTCGCCGAGACGCCGTGGAAAAGAGGGGGGCGATGTTATCGACCTCTCCCAGGAGCAGCCTGGGGCCGAAGAGCCTACAGGTGGCAGTCAAGATGGCAAAGGATCGGGCAAGCCCTCATCTTTTGCCTAGGCCCATGGTCGAGCCTTCGGGGACCCCACGGGCCGAATGAGCAGCTTGGGTGCGTGCATCACTCGGTTCAAGCCGAGTTTGATTATGTCTGCCCTGAGCTTGCCAGAGTCCTTGCCGTACAATTGGACTCGGAAGTACGGCATCCAGTTTTGGGACAACTCTTCAAGGACCCGCGCATCCATGAGGGAATCGAGAGATGCGATGTTGATCCTGACAATTTCGATGACTCTCCCGCTCCGTCGGTGGCATGCTGTAGGAGCACAATTAGTGCAAAAGGGAGGACAACTTGGGACTCCCCTCCACAGTCCCAAGCTTGCCCTTACAGTTTTATGGGCAGATGAGGACTCCAACGACAATGTGGGTGTACTCCGTCTCCTTGAAGGCTGGCTGCGAGGTCTCCGTCGAGCCCAACGTGCTTGTCCGAAGAACCCTGGTTGCTTTGTTACGCCAGCAGGCCTTGAGGTGAGTGACTCTTTAGTGGCTAGCTCGCACATGACTCCTGTTCGAACGGCTCTTCGGAATGATTCCCCGGCGCACATGGGGCGCGCGCCGGTGCGGGATCATGAGAATCGAGCTGGACACAGTCGAGACTGTGCTGAGCTTCCATTAAACGAGTCAACCCCCTCCTTTTCCGGGGCCGTTCTTCCCCTGATCAGGTTGCCCAGTGGTAGTGCCATGTACAGCTCCACTGCCCCACCTTTTCTGTCGCAGGGCGGTACCACGTCGGACCCTAGGCAGAACCACGAGCCCTCCGCATTGCCTGTGCCACCATCGCAGGCCTCTCCGGCACCTCTCCCCGGGCCCTCATCGGACCAGGGTCATATGCATTCCTCCGATACGACGGAGGTTTCTGCAACCCAGAGCTGCAGCCCGCTGTTTGCTGCTGCAACGCAGGCTCTGCAACCTGAGCTATCCGCAGCACATGCCCTAGAGCCAGTCCTGTATGATGGAGATGTCAACAGCATGAGTGTGCCGCCTGTCGCGTGCACCTCTCCTCAGCTTGTGGTACACAATGCCAGTGCAGCCACCGATTCATCCAGGCCTGCAGCTACACCGGTCCGGCCCTCTTCTACTCCTTTTTCTCTCGTGCGACTGAGCATGGCAGCAAGAGTCGATGTGTTCCCGGGATATCTCGATCGTCCGGAACTTCGCAACTGCCCAGTAACAGCCTTTAGCTGGGCAACGCAACATAGGGCGTCAGGTGCAACTGACGACTTTAGGCAACAGGATCGCTACGCTCTGTTCGACACCACTAACCACATTAGTGTGCGACGGCTGCCGGCCGGATGGTGCATCAACGACATTGTAGCAGATGTCATGGGATTCTTCCCACAAGTGCGTTCGGTGAGATTTCACCTAGACAGGCTCTCGCACCTACCCGCAGTTCAAGTCACTGCGACTATGCGCGAGGCCGCGCCGGAGGCAATCACCCTGCCCCTGGACCTGCGCACGGTGGAAGGCAGGATCTGCACAATCGAAGCTCCAGCAGGTTGCCGTGCAGCCCTTTTGCAAGCGATCTGTGTGAACAGCTGTCCACCGGCCCGGCTGCCTAAAGGCCCTTTTCACTTAAGTGGGCCAGATGGTACTCTGGCGGCAGTGCCCGCCGATGGTGAGCCCCCTTTTGACTTTGCAAGAGGCCTGCCCGGTGACCTTGCCCATGCCCGGGAAGACCTCGCGCAAGATCATGTCCCGGAGGAAGAAGACGATGCAGCCATTCTCCTACAGTCAGGGCTTGGTACGCCAAACCTGCCCTCTCCGAAAGAAGTGCTTGGTGCTGAGTGCATGCCAGACAGTCCGGGTGACCTGCCCTCTGTGCGTGTAGTAAGAGAAATGCTTGCCCACGAGGAATCATTCAGCCTGCTGAGCCCTGGCGATGGCGAATGTGAGACATGCCCTGTTCTCCTACCTGTACGCCCTCCATCGCTCCTTGGTGGGATTGGACCGCCACGAGCGAGCCTGTGGTGCGAAAAAGCCCCCAGGTGCAAGATTTTGCCAGAGCAGTGGGCCACTCCAGCAATGTTGCAAATTCCTGCCGGGCAACTGAACTTATATTGTGCCGGTGATGAAAATCACAACACTGAGCGCAAATTTGCCCTGTTTGATAGGCTCCGGCACGCGACCGTGAGGAAAGCAGCGGCAGACTGGACTCTGGAAGATTTTGTGGCGGACGCAGTGATGAATGCACCTGAGCCTACTGCGATCTTCCAGATCATTACAATCGCAATCGCAGGATTTCCAACCCCTCAATTCACGCTGACCCCCACGGGAGTTCCTGCTGCGTTCATCACGCTACCAGTTGATGTTCGCACCTTGGGAGGCCCGGTTCTTGCGCTGTTGCTCCGCCCTGGCATGACTTGTGGCGAAGTTTACGACCGGGTCGCTAGTGTTTTCCCAGCGGCGCGATATTTGGTTGATCTGGCCACCCCGTTGGACGGTTTGTTCCTTCAGGATGCTTTGGGTAGAATCTGGGAGACCTTGCCAGAGGATCTTTGCACCTTGCAATGGTTGGTTGTCCGCATTGACCGGCAGGCATTCCCAGGGGCCCCGCTGCACGCGCCTGCTCTAGCGCACTCACAGTGGGCTGGAACGACCTCAACCACGACAGCAATGCAGCAGCCCACCGCGGATGGTACGCAAATTTCATTCGTTCTGGCAGGCGAGGGAACTCTGATTCGCCTCGCCCCACAGCCGATACAACAAGTGAATGTTCAACATTCGATCGCGGAGATGCTGCTGATACTCGCGAGACAAGGCCGTACACCAAGGAATCCCATGATCTCCATTTGTACATCAATGCCGCGTAACCCCGAGCGGCCCAATGACTTGATGGTAGGATTCATGGTGTACCCAAGCGCTACGGAAGCCACTGATGTTGCCATTCTCCAAGACTTTTCGGCTGATGGCAGTATGCTTCAGGCCATCACTGTGGATGGCGGAACGCGCCTTGAGCACATGCTCAGCAGTGCTCAAGCAAGACGGGGTTTTGTTCCCATCCTCAATGGAGTTCCGCGTGCTGCAGCCAACCGTGACCTTGTCACAGGCGACGTGGTTCAAATCCAGCTGCCTCCTGTTACTGCAAGGGTTGTCACAGTCGCTCATATGTACTTTCTGCTGCCGGAACTACGACTTTTTGCGATGCCTCTAAGCATGCCTTCCATGGCACCTGTTGCCAGGAATCCGATGGACCCGGGCGTCGTAGAGCGAGGTCGGGAAGCGGCAAGGCGAACTCTGCACTTGCGCTCGCTAGAGCGTCGTGTCGAGGTTGGGGAGCCTGGACATGATAACCGTCCGCTCCTTGTTATGGGACCCACTCATCCTCCATACTTGCTGTTCATGCCGGTCCCGCTTGAGCCAAGCCTCCGAGAGGTCCTCCTCTTTTTGTCTTTCTCGGGTTTCTTCGATCCAGGCACTAGCTTTGCCGAAACCCGTGCTTACTCCCATGGAGTGGAAATCTTTGTGTCGATCCCTCCGAGGAGCAACAGAGCTACGGTCTTGCTTACTGCGCCGGACAGTACGCTCACTTTCCTCCAACTCAATATGCCAGTTGGAATGCCACTACAGAACCTGGGACTCCCTACGAGACGGGATTTTGTGCTGCAGCTTCCTGCGCAGGCGGCCCATGGTGCCGTGATCATGGACAATGGCCGACGCAGACCAAGTACCAGCACCTCCATGGGCACGGGGGGTACATCTCTTGTACAAATCCCCGACTCGGCTATCAAGTGGAAGGCCAGGTGTTTGCAACTTCGCCATCTCCACCCACAGCAAGCTGGCTGCTCCTGTGTTGAAGGAGAACTGCAGTGCTCTCCAGACACATGGACGGGCGGCAACTCCCTGGTCCAGGGCCCCGGAAATGATGTCATTCAGGCCCCATCTGTTCCAGACCATGTAGCAGAGCTCTCACCTTGCTCCGCTACCCATGCTTGTGCAGGGGCAGCTGCCACCGGCCAGCAAGCAATGCATCCCACCATTATCGCAACGCCCCATGGACGGCGAAAGCTTTCTACCGCTACACCACGTGTCTGTGCTACTCCCGTGCAGATTTCTGCTCCAACGGGACGAATGCCTACGGTGCAGACCCGCAAAGGGCAAGTTCTATCCCTGGAAAGCTGTCTGCCTGAACCCTCTACCAGAGTCCAGCAATGCTGCACCGCAGACAGGCAATCCGAGGCCGCACCACAATGGCAGCCACACCCTGACAGTATATCACCCAGAACCAGCGCGTCAAGCTCGGCAACTGAACACCGCTTGTCTTTTGCCGTCAACTCTGAGGTGCGTGACTTTGCCCTGCGACCCTTCCGGCAAGATCAACTGCAGCAGGAGTATCACCACATTTCCCTGCATGCCAATGCTTCGATGCTGTTGGATGGCCTGCGCCCATACCAAGACCATGCCCCTGTCTCCAAAGTCCTGCTTTTTACCGACGGGGCCTATGACCCGCCCACTGGCAACGGGTCATGGTCGGTTGCTGTGCTGTTAGAAAGTAACGGGGAATGGTTTTGGGGTGGTTTTCTTGCAGGCATGATCCCGCCTCAGCGCATCAGCTCTGCTTTCACAGCGGAGCTCAATGCGCAGATTGTGGCGCACCTTCTTCTGCTGGCAAATAGGTGGACCCATGCTGCCATTCTCTACGATGCTCAATCTGCGGCACAGGTTGCCTCTGGTTATGGTAGTGCCGGTGACCACTACTGTAAAGCAGCCCTGGCCTGTCGACTATGCCTGCAGGTCCAAGGCCGAGCTCCCACCATGAGCCACGTCAAAAGCCATACTGGGCATGCGGGGAATGAACTAGCAGATTCGTTAGCTACCCATGTTCTCAGTGCTACCGACGCTGCTTTTGTCTGGGAAGATCTTGACCAGCAGATACAAGACGATGCTTTTGATTGGCTCTGGCTTGTCAAAGCATCGGATCACCATGCCATGTGGCCAGCACTCAATGACTTAGGCACCATGTTGCGGATGCCTTTGGCTGCCGCGCCTCCCTGTACGACTGCTCCAGCTGACTGGGCTCCTTCCCTGCCCGTGCCCTCTCTGCGCATTAAGCAAGTGTGTTGCCGCATCGCTACGTACAACACGCTTTCTGCGAGAACAGCGCTGCAAAAACGATGCCTGCACAACTTCATGCTCAGAGAAAAGCTAGACATTCTAGCACTCCAAGAGGCACGTGAGCAAGCCGAGCCACTGCGCTGCATCTCCGGGGTGCACCGGTTTGCCAGCAAACCTCAGGATGGCCAATTAGGGGTCCAGCTCTGGGTCAATACAGCTGCCAATCCCGGTCTCTGGGACAACAAGTCTTTCTGCGTGCTACACAGCACCTCACGGCTCCTAATTGTCAAGGCGAGATTTAATGGAGTACGTGTGCTTCTCATCTCGGCGCATGCCAGGACGTCAGTCACGCCCTCTGCTGAAATCGACCGATGGTGGCATGAATTTACTCAGGCTGTCAGACGCAGCCCACGTGGGCACGTCCCCATACTCTGCATCGATGCCAATGCTAAATTCGCGGTTGGCGTGCCACAAAACCACAATGCGGCTTGCATGCAGGACTTCCTTGTGGCCCACCAGCTCTGCAGCTCCGGCACTACCGACCAGCATGGCCAACCGCTCTGTACGTGGACTGCTCCGTCCGGAACTACTGCGTGTATCGATTATATCTGTACTCCTGACGCGTGGCTTGCCCAGCGCAGGGTCGTTGGCACCAGACCCATCCTAGATCAGCATGCCGGCATCGACCATACGCCTTTGGTCGTTGAGCTGCAAGTAACGCTGGAAAAGCAGCAGCGTCCGGCGGCAGCTGTTGATGTTGCACAGATTCACACGGAAGAGGGCAGGCGAGTGGCAGCGAACATTTTCCGCACAGCGCCCGCTCCTTCTTGGTCGGCCGACATCGATGAACACCTCTGGATTGTCAACCGCCACATTCAGCAGTGCATGCAGCAGGCTTTTCCACTTGCCAGACAATGCAGGCGCAAGCCAACAATCTCCGACAGGACCTGGACCCTTCTGCGGCAAAAACGCCATATGCGGCGTCAGCACGCTCAGGCCCGCAAAGCTGATGCACGCAAAATTTGCGCTGCAGTCTTCACGGCTTGGAAGACGAGCCAGGCCCGCCGCACCAGCCTCTATCGGCCCCCTCCCTGGAGAACCGAAGCCGAGGCTATTCTAGCGGACATGCGCTACACTGCTCGCCTGAGGCGTCTTGCCCGAGATATCAAGCAGTCGTCCGCTGAAGACGAAGCCCGGTTCACCCGGGAGATGTTCCAGTCAGCACAGGACCGGGGGCCGGCCAACTTGGCGCAGCTCCTGAGAGCAGTGCTACGTACGGGGCGCAGGTACCGGGCCCCGAGGCAGGCCATCTGCCTGCAAAAAGACCAAGACTGGATCACAGAACCAGAGGAAGTTGCAAGAGAGTTTGGAAAAGCTTTCGCGCGTATCGAGTCTGCCACCGAGGTCCCCTTCTCCTGTCTTGCTGCTCAAAAGGAGTCGGGCCCGCCACTGACTCTCGATGCATGTGCGCTGCCCACCTTGGGGCAGCTTACCCAAGCTTTCGCTGCGCTCAAAAAGAAGCGAGCGCCGGGCCTTTCAGCCATACCGGCGGACCTGTATGCTGTCGCGCCAGCCGACGCGGCTCTGATGCACTACCCTTTGCTCTTGAAGAGTGTCACCAGGGGGCGCAGCCCGATCCTCTGGTCAGGCGTACTGGCGGTGCCGTTGGCCAAACCAGGCAAATGTCTCTTTGAGACGGCGGGTTTTCGCTCCATTGCTTTGTTGGACTGTGCGGCTAAAGCAGTGGGAAAAGCAATGAGGACTTCGCTGCTGGCTGGACTGGAACGGATCGCCCCAGAAGGGATGGGAGGAGCCCGCAAGCATGTGCCGCTGGAGGTTCCTTCTTTGGCCGTACAAAGCTTCTTGGAATATCTCCAAGAAAGAGGACGGAATGGTGCCATCATCTTCCTTGATGGGATTCAGGCGTTTTATAGTACGAATCGGAGCATCCTTCTTGGCAGCGACGATCTTGCCCGGGCCAAGTGGATTAGTGAGTTGCCGGTCGAAGCGTCCATCAAAGACCTCTACTCCCACATCCTAAACGGCAAGACCACCCTCCAGCTGGCTGAGGTTGAGGAGATCGTGCAGAGATTGCTCAAAGCCGGCTTCTCAGCCACGTGGTTTACCACATGGGCTTCTTCCCCGACTGTTGCCCAAACTACAGCAGGGACCATCCCTGGCGCTCCACTGGCTGATCTGCTTTTTCAGCTTGCCATCTGCCACAGCTTCCAATGTGCCACCACCGTCTTGCAGCAAGAAGACTTGCTCGCTGCTGAAGGGGATGCAAATGCTCCGATCATCACCTGGTTGGATGATGCTGCTCTGCAGGTGGTTTCCCCCACAGCCGCATCCTTGCTTCCCAGAGTCGCGCGAGCGACTTCCATTCTTGCTCAGGCCTTTGCCACCGCGGGCATTGGCACCAACTTCGCACGAGGCAAAACTGAGGCTGTGCTGGTCTTTGGAGGACATGGCAGCCGACAGGAAAAACACCGCATTTTTGTTGAGCAGCAAGGCCTTCTGCCAGTGACAGTGCCAGCTCAACCCGGAGCCAAGTTAGTGTGTGTCCCTTCCTACAAGCACCTAGGCAGTGTTCGGAGAGCGGATGCCAAAGCCTACGATGACCTGGAGAATAGGGCGTCTGGAGTGCGAGAGATTGCGCAGAAAGTTTGTGGTCGCATCCTCCGCAACCAGTGTCTCTCTATCCCAGAGAGAACCAACCTCTTCTGCTCACTGGTGCTTGGGAAATTCTGCTTTGGAGCAGGCACCTGGTCCCTTGCTACGCAGAAGGAGGAGAGCCTCTTTGTCGCCCACTATATGAAACTGGTTCGCAAAGCTTTCAGGCCGTTGCATGGGGCACGCTGTTGGCGTGTCGATGACACTCGAGCCTGCGCTGCAGTCCATGTTCTGCTCCCCCGGGAAGTACCCTGACCCTGCTGTTTACCTAATTTTAGGTGGCGAGCAATTTACTAAACAAAGCTTGGTTTACACTTCAAATTTACGAAAAAATTTACGTAAAAAAAAAGTGTAAATTAATTTACTTTGTATAGTAAAAAATTTACACTGCAATGTAAATTTTTTTACACTGCAAAATACATGTTTTTAGGTTACACATTCCCGAATTTGAAGAAGTGAAATGCAAGCTAATTTTGGTTGGTTTTGTTTCTTTTATCATGGTTCTGCTTGTTGATTGCATGAGATTTTCCTGCGACTGTACAGTGCGGCATGGTCAGGTGTGAAGATAAAATTATGAGAATTGTGTTGCAAGCATACTTGTTAAGCCATGGTTTTCCATGTTGAAATCGCAGCTCGGTTTGATTCTGTGCTGGGTCGAGCCGGCGGATTGCTTGCGATGTGTGCTTTTTACATGCGAGAAATCGGTACATGTACATTTGCGAGAGTCATCACAATATAGTTTATACCTGCGAGGAGTCCACCTTTACCTGTGCGAGACTCTTGTAGGTTACATGCGAGAGATCTACTTATATATATATATATATACTTTTCTGAGATCCGAGAGTGAGAAAAATTTTCGGACGTTGCAGCTGTGTGTTTGGTCCAGACGAGACCCAGAGGTAAGTGCGAGGCTGGATGGAGACAGAGACAAATGCATTCCATTTTTTTGAGAAATCATAAATCCTATACATACACAGTATATACAGTCTTGCGAGCATGGCTTCCTTAGCAGCTGCAGCTTCGGTCAAGCTGGCGGAGGGCGCTTCCGCTGCAACGGGCAAAAATGCCAAGGACCGAGTGGTTGCCGATCCGCTTATTACAGCAAAGGAGCTGGCGAATGTGGTGTTTGGCTTTCTCGAGTTCAAGAAGACGAAGGACCTGTGGCCTTTACTGTGCCCCCCTCCGGGCGGGCCAATAAGCTACACTTGGCACACTGCCGCCCACGGTCCGTGGTTGGCAAAGACAGCTGGGCTGCTGTTTGACCTTCTTCGCCTCGCCCCGAACACGAAGTTGTTGTCGCAGCGGGTTACCCGAAGCTTTTGGATCCTTCACGAGCAAAAGAACCTGCTGCTCGAAGGCCACAAAGACTACAAGGCAGAGGACCTTGTGGACAAGATGGACACCGCCATCCGTCTTCTTCTTAGCCACCTCCGTGCGATGAAGCAGAAGGAGAGCTTCAAGCGGAAAGTCTACAGGTCCCTGTCGCACGAGGATCAAGTGTGCAGTGGCTGCACATATATGTTTTTCGTGTTTTTTCGCTGTATATATAATTCGTGTGACGGAACAAAGAAGTGTTGCAAACTTTTTTTTACCTATAAGTCTGTGGAAACATACAATCAGGAAGCTTGACCTTTGCCTGGAAAGGGTGCAGGTGCAGGAGTTTGCCCCGAAGCCTCTTGATTCCCCCAGCACGGCCCTTGTTCCCGTGAACGAGGGTGAGAAGCCTGTTCCTTTTCGTGGTGACGAGAAGCTTACTCCTTTGCAGGATGTTGAGTTCCCGGAGTTGCCGGAAATCTTTAAGAACAGCAGCCCGACCAAGTTTCCGGACACCTTGAAGAGCAGCGAGCCGAAGAAGTTTGCGGAGAAGTTTGTGCACATCCATAAGAGCAGCAAGCCGAAGAAGATCGTTATGAAGAAGGGCACCCTGAAGAAGAAGGCCACAAAGGCAAAGAACAAAAAGGCAGGAAAGGCAAAGATCAAGACTGGTGCCGGGGCTGAGCCGGCCAAGGATGTGGAAGTGATCTCTTCCACGGATGAGTGCGACTTGGACATCCTCAAAAATGCCATGGCTTTCATGCCGCCGGTGTCTGTGGCTGTGGCCAAAAAGAAGGGTGCTTCGAAGCCCAAAGCCACCGGCAAGCCGAAAGAGAAGAGCCCCAAGCCCAAAGCCACAGCGAAGGCGAAGTCGGCGGCGAAGACGAAGGTGGCGAAGCTGGCGGCGAAGCCGAAGCCGGCGGCGGCGACTTCGCCGTCTAACAAATGGCTGTCCGCCGAAAAGTACGGATCTTGCAAGGTAGAGTTCTACTCTGAGAAATCCTACATCCGCAACTACGATAACGGCGGCAAGCTGAGGAGCATCATTTCCAGTTGCTGTCCGAAGCATCATGAGGTGATCGAGAAGATGATTCCCTATGTCGAGCAGGGCATCCCGCTCTTGGAGCTCTACAAGCTGCGAAAGGACGTCATGAAGTCGCTGGGGGTTTGAAAACCAAAATGTGTTCAGTGCGGGATGATGTGCACCCTGGGTTTTCTGAACTTTGTAGACTATATAACAATCTGAGTTTCAAGCATATATATGTTGTATATAAACGTGGTTTGTTTTCCCACAACTCTGAGAAAACCCATGGGTGCTAGTCACGGTGTGTTTCTATATGTCTTTCGTTTACATGTAGAGCACTACATCTGCCACAATGCCATTTAGCATAATGCATCTTTGGCCCTTTTAGTGAGAAGCACAAAAAGGGTGAACCTTCCGGCAGCAGAGGGGCAATGACTGCGAGAAAAAATGTTTCTTGCATTTGTGTGTGTGTGTGAGGTTGAGTGCTTCCTGTTCTGTGTGATATATGTATTTGATCCCTATCATATACTGTATATATAAGCCTTTGTAACCCCGAAACCACCAATAGCCTAAAGCCTCAAAGCAGGTTTACTTGCGACGGTGATTTTTGTATATGTACTTGCGATGAGTTCTGCTTTTTACCTGTGCGAGTGTTTCCTTTTACATGCGATGTGAGGAGCTTTGTATATTACTTGCGAGATTTTCCTTGTGTGCACCTTTACATGCGATGGGGAGCTTTGTATATTACTTGCGAGATTTTCCTTGTGTGCACCTTTACATGCGATGGGGAGCTTTGTGTTACTTGCGAGATTTTCCTTGTGCAGCTTTACATGCGATGGGGAGCTTTGTGTTACTTGCGAGATCTACCTGCGAGTGTGTCTTGCCTTTAAAGCAGTATTTCACAAAAACCCTCAACCCTCACTAAGCCCTAAAACCCAAAACTAATTTTAAACCCATAAACCCTATATAAACCCCAAAACCCGAAACCCCAAACCCGACTCCCCAAACTTAAACCGCAAACCGACAGCCCGGATTCCTTGTGAGCCCCCAAAAAAACATTCTCCAATGTCTAACACTTTCGAGTTGGAATTGCTTGAGTGCAGAGAATGCCGGCTGAAGAGGTTTATCGAGGCTTTTTTGCGAGATGATGTTGGAGCCGAAACTTGTGGCCGTGGTCGCTGTTTCCTTTACAGCAGGAGAGACTCTAGTTTTGCGACGTAGTATCTCCTACACACGATGTGTTCGACACGATGTCACCACCATGTGCCGATGCGGCTTATCCTCACAGTATTTGTAGAAGGTTTGGATTGTAGATAGCTTCGCATAGATGCTCTGGACTTTTAAAGCATACAACCCAAAGCCATTACCGAGTTTCGGGTGTCAGGCTTTCGGCGCCGGGGCTAGGCTCTAGGCACATTTTTATCCACAAAGAATAAAGGCTGTTCACTTTGGGTGTTCTAACATATATAGCAAGTTTTGCTTCGCGGCCATGGCAACTGTCGACTGCTACCGTGTCTACGTG
Organism: Symbiodinium sp. CCMP2592; assembly: GCA_905221615.1. Lineage (NCBI taxonomy): Eukaryota > Dinophyceae > Suessiales > Symbiodiniaceae > Symbiodinium > Symbiodinium sp. CCMP2592. The sequence goes on from CAJNDT010001990.1 coordinate 898,369, forward strand.
AAGAATGTCACGTACAGTGCGACGAAGTGGGCCACTCGAAAGAAAAGTAGCTTTGGGTTTAGGGTTTAGGGTTTAACATATATACTTTATATGTACACAAGATGTAGATATAGATAAACTCAATACACGTCTATTGGCCACAATCTGACACTCATTACTTTTCTTTTGTGTCTAATTATATATGCTTATATCTACACATATATACAAAGGGTGAGGTTGGTACACATATAGACAGGCATACATATATGTAGTTACATGAGAGAGAGCCGAGGCGATCCGGGCGGCGATCGAAGAGCTTGGGGTGCTGGATTGCCGGAACATCCAGGTGGTGAGGGAACGGTACTGGGAGAAGAAGCTGCAGCGGCCAGATCACTGCAGCATCTTCTTGGAGTTCGCAACTTGGTTTTTTTTATATTACTTGCGACCCCTATATAAACCCTAAACCCTAAACCCTATCAACCCCAAACCCCTAACCCCCAAACCCTAAACCAAAGGACTCGCCAGATGCCGCTCAGCTTGCCCGGGCTTCGCTCGACGGGCAATGGCATGGGAAAATGGCGACGAACAAGTACCTGGTGGCAGAGCTGGCGAAGCCGCCCCCTTCGAAAGCTTCGAAGGAAGACGAGTCGTGGGGCAAGTGGGCACCACCACCAGAACAGCCGCCTTGGAAAGGCCCTCCGCCCACCCCCCCTCCACTGGGCCAGGCACCACCGCCATCCCAAAGCCCACCAGAGCCCAATGTCCCAGAACCAGCACTCCCACCAAAAGCCAAAGCAATGCCGACCCAGCCCCCGTACCCACCGCCGCAACACCTTGCACCACCACACCCAAAGGTTCCACCTGAGCAACTTTACGGTTTGGAGACGGTGAAGCCGCAAGCCTGGGAGCTCTGGGTACATGGTGGTCCACGACCCAAAGAATCTTGCATTGCATAGTTCAACAACATGTTTTGTTACACATATCTGCATGTGTTTTTATATATATGTATATATAATCAACATGTGTACAAAGAGCTATAGGGCAGCTAGGGGGGCCAAATCTAAGAATGCTATATGGCATCATGTGAGAACCCCAAACGACCCGCCCTAAAAGATTCATAGTTTCATATTCCGACGACAACACCAGCCCCAGGAGGATGCTGCTGCCCCGCTTGCAGAAGGAGCCTTCGATTCGAACACCAAGACCGAGGCCTGTGGGTGTGTGTACCCTTACTTGTGAGAAGAAGAACAAACTCCAGAGCCACACAATGAAGTAGAGCTCCCACAAAAAAGGACAACAAGCAGCTGCCGCTGGAGCCGGCTGGACCAAACTCGGTGGTGGATGACGGTGCAGTACCCGGGCCGAATCATTTAAGCCATCACCCTGCAAGTAAAAGAAGGCCCTAAATCGGAACTCCACAAACCTATACACAGCAAACGGTTGCTTCGGTTGCTTATATATACTATATATATAGTGAAAGGAAGCTGTGGCCGAGAAAGCCCCCGTCGTCGACGTTAAGCCCTGGAATGAGATGACGGCTGCTCGGTTGGCTGTGGCCCTATAAAAACCTTACTTTTCCAGAACCTTCAACCCTAAACCTTGAACCCTAAACCCCTAAAACCTAAACCCTAACCCTAAACCCAGACAACGATTCCCACCCAAACTTTGTGGTTTTTGAAACCAAAAGCTATATCCAGTGAATCCTCCCAACTCCAAGCTCTATCCCCACAGGCCCAAGAGCAATATGACTGGGCTCTTCTTCACTCTGGCGACGCTTACACGGGACCAATTCCAGAGCCTTTTTCTGCGATAGCAGCAACCTCAAAAAAGCCGCTTTATAAACCGGCACCAAACCAATAGAGCCGGTTTAGGGTTTAGGGTTTTTAGGGTTTCTCTCAAAAATAAAGTGTTCTATGAGCCCACAGCCTTATGTTTAGGAGTGTAGACTTTTTTGTCAACCCTAATTTCTGCCCGAGTCTGTGTGTATTTTTACTTGCGAAGAAGAAGAGTGTGTGTTTCTTCGATATATAGACAACACAAAACCGAGGAAGAGTTTGGCACTGGCTTCCCACCGGAGCCGCCGATCGCCAAGCCGAAGCCGTCTGCGAGGAAAGTGGCCCCGGCCGTGGCCCCGGCCGTGGAGCCGCCCGTGGACCCGCGGCTGAAGCGGCAGATCGAAGCTGAGCAAGCCAATGAGCCGCCCAGCAGTGTAGATGAAGAAGAGAAAGAGAAGAAGAAGAAGAAAAAAAAGAAAAAAGAGCCCAAAGCCAAGAAGGCAAAAAAGGAGCCGACCCCACCCCCAAAGGAGCCCAGCCCGACTTCCGAGGGTGAAGGTGAAGATGTTGAAGAGAACAGGGCTCGGAGCTCGGGGCGGGCTCGTAGCTCGGGGCGGGCTCGTAGCTCGGGGCGGGCTCGTAGCTACTCTAGGCGGGCTCGTAGCTACTCTAGGCGGGCCAGTAGGAGTCGTGCTCGTAGCTACCGGAGCCAAAGGCGAAGGAGCTACCATGGTCGCAGCCGTAGCTACGGTCGTCGGCACAGGAGTGACAGTCGTAGCTACCGCAGGTACAGAGGCGACAGTCGCGGCCGATACCATCGTCGTTACTACCGCCGTTGAATATAATGCAGTGCCCTATAAACCCTTAAAACCCTAAACCCTTAAACCCCTGTGCTGTTTGTGTGTCTATAGCATATAGTCTAGAGGGATAAAGCTTTACACAACAGTAACGGCGATGGCAACAGCACAGTGCTGCACGAGAGACGATGAGACAGGCCGAGCCACTCATTTTTCTCACAATTAAGCACAATGTGCAGCGACCCCATGGATGTAGTATAAAATTGTAGATGCATAGTCTACAAATAAGCACGTATGTGTGCATATGTATATGTATATGTTTCTTTATACATATATCTATATATACATATATGTATATACATAGTCGAACTTACACCACACTACATTATATGTGCCCAGGCAACAAAACCTCGAGGATCCTCAGAAGGTCGTCTGCACATCCGGATAATTGCGAAGCTGTGCGAGACTCCGACAAGCAAGTGAAGCGGGCGATTGGAAAGAGTTGTAGTCGCAGAGATTGTGGTGGTGGCTACATACACACGTGCACATGTCTATAGAGTGTATAGAGAACACATGTGAACATGCCTGGGTTGCTTGAAGGGCCTATCAAGTCACACGATAGGACAAAAAACAGCCCGGCCCGAACCCTAAACCATTTATGAAGATACTGCATACACCACACATGAAGCCCTGAATCCCCAAACCGAACATGTAGATTGCAGAACCTGTATTCATGCATCTATATATAGAGAGAGGGCTTAGGGGCTCAGGGGTCTCGGGGTTTAGGGGTTTAGGGTTTCGGGTTTAGACACACAGTGTGCCGGTCCCCACACACGAAGCGTAGCGCTTGAAGCTGGGAAACCACTTGTGGGGATCCGATGAGATGCGGCTTAGACCTTACATGCGAGACTCGAACAACACACCGGAAAGGCACCGGTGGGCAGGTTTTGCAACAATCTCCCCCAAATTTTCCATAGATTTTACAAAAATTTCAGCAGATTTTACAAAAAAATCAAGAGGTTTTCCAAAAAATCTCGATGCAGTTTCGATGCAGTTTATATGCAGTTTCGATGCTGTTTCGATGCGGTTTTAAAACTACATACAAACTGCATAGCTTTTACAGCATTTCGCGATGCAGTTTGTATGTAGTTTTAAAACCGCATCGAAACAGCATCGAAACTGCATACAAACTGCATCGAAACTGCATCGAGATTTTTTGGAAAACCTGTTGATTTTTTTTGTAAAATCTGCTTAAAATCCATTGACAAACTCCCCAGCCCACCCCACCAGCCCCCACCTCCCCCCCACCCACCCACCACCCCACCCCCCACCCCCATCCCCCACCCCCCACCCCCCAACCACCCACCCACCCCCCACCCCCCACCACACTCCCCACACCCCCCACCCCCCACACTCACACCCCCCACCCCCCATCTCCCACCCCCCACCCCCACACCCCCCACCCCCCACCCCCACCCCCACCCCCCACCCCCCACCCCCACACCCCCCACCCCCACCCCCCCCAACCCACCGCCCCACATCCAACACTATATACGGTGCTCTGCGAGGATCAATCGTATATTGTATAGCTTTTCGGCTCCAAAAAAGTCTGTCCTTCTCCCTCCCTGACTAGACAGAACAAAGCCTCTCTTCGAAGATGCCACGACAGGAGACCTGTGTTGTTCTTTTGTTTTTCCGACGAACCACATAGTCACTTTTCTGAATGCAGAAAGGGAATAGCTATATTCTCGTGTTCCAGGAAGACAGGAGCCGAAGCCGAAGCCGGAGCCGGTCGCCCCAACGAGTGTGGAAATGGGCTTGGCGGACCTGTGTCCATCATGGACGACAGCAACTTGGTTGCATTAGATCTATTGTATAGGTTTTGTTTAGGAGAGTAATTTGGCTTTTGAATATTATACATAATCCCCAAGGGTCTGGTACTGGGTCTGGTGGAGCGAAGCAGCAGCTGAGCAGCAAGACCAGTGAGCTACGACTTGCCAGCACGTTGTACAGAAGTGCATGTACATAATTAAATTGTCTCGTTGCTTTTGCAGACGGAGCTAGATATAAGAGCAGCTGTTTTTCTGCACAGCAGTAACTTCTATACTTTATCGTGCCTGCAAGTGTGAAGCAAAACAATGAGCCGGGCCGACTCCAGGAGACTGCCTATAAAAGCCCGAGAACCCAACAACTGATGTCATATAAACCCTGAACCCTAAACTATATACCTTATATACAGAACCCCGAAACCCTTCAACCTCAAACCTGTGTGCCAGACCCCACACAGAAGCTTGCATGTGTCTTTACACCAGAGCTGGCGAGAAAATTATATATACTTGTGTGATTCAAGCTATACTATGACTGTGACGAAACACATTCGGTGTTGTCTGCATGTCAGAGAGAACTTACACTGCGATGACAATTATGTTTACTTCTATCTGCAGCTGTGAGCACTTCAGCGAGGGGTGCCTTTTTTGTGAGGACAGTATATCATCTTTACTGTTCGTGTTTTCCCTGCGATGGCTGAAGACAGCCAAGCTCCGGAGGCGCTTTTTGGTTTTTGTGTTTTGTAAAACCAGAGTGTATATATATATATGTATACGAAGGCCGAGGAAGAGCCCCAGGACGAGCAGGCAGAAGAAGAAGAGCAGGAGGTGCCCATGAAGAAGCCGGCGGCGAAGATCACGATAAAGAAAGAGCCCGGGACCGGGATTTTGAAAAAGCCTGCAGCAGAAGGAACAACGAAAGCAACAGCAGCAAAGAGCAAGCCCAATCAAAAGCCCACTCCGAAGGCCAACCCAAAGAGCACCCCAAAGGCCAAAGCAAAGGGCAAAGCAAAGGCCGAAGCAAAGGCCCCAGCCAAGGAGAAGAAGAACAAGAACGAGAACAAGAAGGAGAACAAGGGCAAGGAGCAAGAGAAAGGAAGCAAGCCCAGTAGCAGCAGCAGCAGCAAAAACACTCCCAAGCAGAATGACAACAACAAGAAGCGGAAGCTGGAGGACAACTGGGCTGATGGATTCGAGGAGGTGGAGGATGCCGCCGAAGAGCAGCCAGAGGAGGAGACACCCACAGACGACGAGGTGCTGGCCATGGAAGACCCGGCGAAGGACTCGGGGAAGATGGACCGCAGCAAGCAGCACAAGTTCATGAGCCTGCTAAAGGACGGGTCATTGCCAGAATGGCTCGAAGATGCATGGGAGAAGTCCCAGAAGATGAAAACGGGCAAGCGGCAGAGACAGCGGGAGCTTATCAACAATGCTATCGACCGACGATCCGGTGTTGACACCAGCCTGGTTCTCAACTTTGCCAAACCAATGTTCCACTCCATGCAGGTGACGACGAAAAGATGGGTATCGGGGGTGATTTCAAGGTGTGCTCGCTTCCTTAAGTGGAGAGGCACTTCGAAGCCGAAGGCGAAGTCGGGGAGTGTATAAAGTATCTATAGTATATATAGGTCCAGCTTATAGCTATAGTTTTACAATGAGCAAAACCTTGAAACCCTAATACACCACAACCCTTAAACCTTATATGTAAACTACGAAGCCATGAACCCTAAAGCCTGCATAAGCCTTACACCTTTAGAAAATTTAAAACCTTCAACCCCATACACCTTGAACTCTGGACCCCACCGGCTTTTGTTTTGTAGTTCTAACTGTTTATAGAGGGCTCTACTACATTTATTTTTATTATACCATATATGCATATCTAAAAACACTCTATAAATGCATTCCCATACAATATATATTATATATAATTGCTATACTATACGTATAATAATGATGACCACAACCCTTCGTGCACCCCAAACCTTAAACCCTGAACCTGTGCACCTATATATATATATATATATATATATATATATATATATATATATATATATATATAACCCCAAACCCCAAAGCCTCAAACGACGAAGCCCTGAACCCTAAAACCTTCAAGCCTCAAACCCTTAAGCTTGAACCCTAAACCCCTTCGGCTTGTCTTTTCTTCTGTGGGTGGAGCGAGGAGAACTACACGAAGTCCGAGGCGACCAACAAGAAGAAAACCCTGGGCAAAATCTTGCTTCAGGGGAAATTCAATCTTAGCAATGAGCAGTTCGAAGCCGCACTCGAGAGTGGCGAGATCATCGCTGTCCGTTCCAAGAACGGACCCGATCGTTACATGTGGTCCGAGGATGTGCACAACTCCACTTCAGGGAAGGAGAAGAAGTTTTCCATGGGCTCCGATGCCAAAGCGAAGGATGGCGAGGCCAAGTTCTTCGAGAAGCAGTCCAAGGATTGGAGGATTGGTTTGTTTGAGGAGAAGAGCGAGGGCAAAGCAAAGCCCCAGAGAGCTCTGACAAATGACTCAGAGCAGCTCGCAATCTGCGATGGTACCGTGGCCGCCAGCAGGAACATGACGGAGAAGCTGTGGAAGGCAGCAGATGGGCAGCTTACAAAGGCGATCGCGGCCTACAATAAGATCCTTGTCGAGGGCAGAAAGTTGGTTGCTTCCGTGGATGAGAAGCAGGACAAGGACATGTACCAGAGTGTGCGACTTGGACTGGTTTTGTATTCCTGAAACAACCTTGCCAAAAGCTTCAACTTTTTTATCCTCGCAAGTAAAGTCACCAATTTAACTCGTAAGTAAATACATGGAGGCTTCAACCTTTGTCTTCGCAAGTAAAGCACAAACTTTAACTCGTAAAAGTAGTCTCTTCAACAACAGTCGCATGTAACCAAAGTGTTGTGCTTTCTCTCGCAAGTAAACCCAGTGCCCGAACACCGAAACCTGTGTGAGACCCCACAGCTGTAAGGAAGAGCATCGTCCAACAAGCAACAAAATCGAAGCAGGGACTTGAGCACCTTCTCTCGTGGCACGAGTACGAGGATGAGAATGAGGACGGGCCGATCACGGTCTCATCATATTCCAAGACCATGAGAGAGTCCGGGCGAGTAGCAACTCATCTCGAAGAACAAATGGCAGCCGTGAAAGCCAAGTTGACTGTCCGAGCCAAAAAAGGATGCTAGACAGATTTTGAATGTGTGCAGTTCCGGAGCTGTCGCCTCTATGTGGTGCAAACGGCGATTCTGAGTTTTGGCGATGAGAGAAAAAAGCAACGGCGATGATGAGAGCTTGAGATTTGGCGCTTTTCTGGTGATTTTTACATGTGAGCAACGACGTGTATAACTATAACCTTTTGAATCATGTTGGGGTGTTGGTCTTCGTGACTTTCAGCTTCAATTTTAGAGTATATATAACACCGATGGTGTTGTTGTAGCCTGCTTTGCATGTGTGAGTGCACACATGTGTAAAGCTATACCTCCGAACCTCAAGCATTGAATCAACCATGAAAGTCCATACCTCCAAAACCCTGTGAAGCTCACAACACAACCTTCGTAACCCCAAACCCTGAACCCTCTATAAACCCTTAAATCCTGAACCTTATATATAAACCCTCACAAGATTTGTTTCGTCCAGATTGAGGGGCAGTGGACCGTGTGGTTTAGGGGGTTTGGGTTTTGCGGGGTTGGGGCAAAAGCTTTCTGTTGTTGTTTGTATAGTATATTTGGTGCCCACACATATATGTATAACTTGCTCACAAGCCTCAGCCTCAATGCTCGGTGTGTCTGACCATGTGTGTCCCGTCCTTATAAAATGTTTTATGGCTATAGCGAACAAACCACTGTATGAAATAAGGCACAAAAGTTCAGCTGGCAACAAACACCAACTTTGCATAAAGGTGCTGTTCTGTTTATTTATATATGGAGAGAAGGTACCATGGAGGATGCAGGGCCCGAGCGAAAGCGACGAAAGGGTGGGGTCCAACAGAGATTGGGCCAGGCGGTGAGTGAGAAGTCCACCTCAAGTTCTTTGCACGATTTGCTGATGACGTATTTGGCACAAGGCCTCCTGTCGGCCTCTATGATTCATGCAATTGCAGTTGCAGCGGCTGCCGATATTAGAAATGCAAGGGACGGGAAAATTCTTCCTGATTTGGACAGGCTCAGCAAGGTGAAGCATGGAAAAAATTTGCAATCTTCTATTGACAACCACTTGGCCCAGCAGTCCAATCTTCCGATGCCGACAGAATTTAATATCCCCTTAGCAGGACAAGTCGAAGGCACGGCGACTTCCATGATATTGCTTCCGCACGAGATTATGCACCACCTTTGGAAGACGACGACTGGATGGATTACTTCTGTGTTGCCTGATGCGGAGGCTTTGCCTCGGTTTTGGAGATCGTTCAATGGACACCCTTGCATGTCAAATCATGCGGTAAAATCGCGAGCTAATTGGATGCAAAGGGCTATTCCCCTTTGCATACACGGCGACGAAGTTCCTGTTTTTGGAGTGGGAAAGATATGGGCTCGCAGTGTTTTGGCTTTTTCATGGGTATCGCTGATGGCCACAGCGGCCGGCCGATCTGCTGCCGATTGCAACCTCTACATTTGGGGCGTTTTTGAGAAGTTCATTATTCCGGCTGGCGGCGAGGGGGCTGGGACAATGGAAACTTTTTGGCAAGTGATGTATTGGTCTTTCAACATTCTTTACACCGGTAAATGGCCTGCTCGGGATTGGCAAGGCAAGAAGCAGCCTGGTGTGTTGTTGTATATGTACACATGTGCCAGAAATCTGGAAACCCTTACATTTTAGGACCCTGTGGGAACCCTATAAGCTGTAAGCCTTTTTGTCTTTCTTGATTTTTTATGATGTGGGTCCTGTTTTAGATATGTGACTATATACATACACACCCTATGTATGAGAGCCCTGTTCTCAAATCCAACCCTAACCCAACAGCTTCCTTGATGGTGATGATATATATATATATATATACACAGTATATAATATCGTATAAACATATATAAGCCACAAAACCACGGACCCGTGGAATCCCAAAGCAGCACGAACCGGATGTGAGAAAAATCACCACACAGTATACGTAAAAAACCCTCTCACCACATGTAGATATATATATGTAGATATATATGAACCTGTCTCACAAGTAAGAAAATGTTTGTTACACGGCACAGAGGTATGGGGCCAGTACAAAGGAGGGCGAACGAGCGGGAACCGACCTATGCGGAGGATATTATGGTGTCCTGGTTCAAATGGCTGGCGACTTGGATTATTATGCGAAATGGCTGGAGGTTCCACGATGGAGCAATCACAGCAAACCTTGTGCTCTTTGTCGGGCCGCCTTCAAAGGACCACTAACATGGATGGACAATCGTGCAAATTCGCCGTGGCAAGCCTCGTGCCTCACCACCACCAACTGGAGATCCCACTGGAATCCATCATGCCAGCTGTATTCTTTACCTGGCTTTTCGGGACTTTGTATCACGATGGACTATATGCATTGTATGTTTTTGGGGTGGATACAGTTTTTTTATGGCTCCGTGCTCAGCATCGTGGTCCACGATTGTTTGGGTGGGAGTATCTTGGCGAATTTGAAATACTGCGACTCCTTCATCAAGAAGTACCAGCGAGACAACGAAACCAGATACACATTCCGCCAGCGACTTCTGAAACTTACAATGATACAACCAAAAAAAGGATTCCCCAAGATGAGAAGAAGAGCTTCCGATATTCAATCTTTGGACAGTGCAATTCTTGCTCTATTCGAAGAGCAAATGGACGAGGGTATCTATCAACACAAGCAAATCCGGCTCTTTTTGCGGTTGAACCTGCAGCTGGCTGAAATATTGGAAGCTTATGGGCCACGGTACGGCTTCTTGGCTTTACCTGAGGAGCAAGCAAACCTGGCTTTCAAGCTCGTTTGCCAAATGGCACAGCTCCACAGCAGCCTGCAAGCCCACTACAAAGGGACGGGGGAGAAGCTCTTCAATCTCACAAGTAAGACCCACTTCGTTTTGCATAGTCTCCTACTCCGCAGTTTTATTCATCCGTCGATGGTCTGGTGCTACAAGGGAGAGACGACGATGCATCGCCTGCAGATTCTATGGAAGAGTTGTTTGGCAGGGGTGAAGCACTGGCATGCTTCCAAAAGGCTGCCCTCAAAGAGAGGCACCTTTTGTTTCTGCGGGGCAAAGTTGGGCGATCGTGAGAGCTTCTTTCTTTTCTGTCGCGAAAAAAAAGAGTGTCTCTCTGCTATATGTGGTGCTCCTGGTCTTTTGTTTGGGATTTTGAATCACAGTTGTCGTATATACTGGTGTGGATCTTATAAGCAATCTGCATGGATTCTCTTTGGTTAGTTTATGGCTTTGGGCCTGCGAATTTTCGGAAAAGTCCTTACTTCTGCTGTGGATCCTTTACATGTGGTGTCTGCGATTGCAGAGCAAAACAAACTCATGCCGGTGATTTTTTTAAATTTTTTAAATCCTTTACATGTGGTGTCTAAGTTTGCAGCCGCAAATATGAGTTCCATGTTTGTGTTTGCATAATGTTTTTATGTGTTTTGTCATGTTTTTAGCTCACCAGAAAATTTACGTAATTTTGGTCATTTTACACTAAATCCTTCGTTTACAGTAAATCAAGCCAAAGTGTAAAATTAGGTAAACAGCAGACTCAGGGTCCTGGCAAGCACTAAAAATAGCCAAGAAGATATACGGCATTTGGGGCACTCGTTCACCACGGCTACCACTATCACCAATTCATAAATTGGAAATCCTGCTTGTTGGGTGGCCTCTGGTTGTCACTCCGTCAATCCGGCCATTGAATGGCTTCTGCAGCTCGACCTTTGCCCTGTTTTAGCTGCGTGGTCGAAAGACCGTTCTGCTAGCCAGTGGGCCCTCACCTGGCCTCTGAATCGTGCCGCCACTAAAGCCGTTCTGGCGAGGGCCCGTAAGACCGTGCTCCGCGCCCGTCAGGCCCAAGGCGCCGAGACCATAGCACGGGCCCGGTCGCTTGCGGCACTTTCGGGGCAGGGCCTCTACCTGACTGACCGTCACCCGCAGCGTGTAATTGCCACACACGTCTGCGAAGCATGCGGAATCAAATGCAGTACCGCAGCGGCACTTGCGTCGCATCGACGCAAAAAGCACCAGTGTCTGGCGCCTCGGCGGGTAGCTTTTGGCACAAGCTGCCCTGTTTGCGCCACCCAGTTTTGGGCAACCTCGCGCTTGCGCGAACACCTGCGTAAGGCCACACAGTGTCAGACTACCTTCGAGGCTTCTGATATTGCGGAACCAGGCGACCAGTGCCTTGCCCCGGCACATGTGCCTCCTGTCCCGTTGGTGGGCCCCTTGCCCTTCTGGGCTACTCTGCGTCCTGTCCCTGCTCGGCAGGCGCCTTCTTCCCTTGAGCTAGCTCCGCTACCAGCTGTGCTGTCGCAAGTGCGCAGCGTTCGAGACTTCCAACAAGTGCCAGAGATTTTTGATCAGTGGGCACACCAGCTCAGTAGTCAGAGCCTCGAGGACCTGGGTAGTTTTCTGGCAAATGCCCAGGAGAACCATGTCGCTTCTCGCTTTCTAGCGCAGTTGCTGATGTACTGCCAGGTGCACCCTGATGCAGGTGCCTTTTCGGCAGGGACCCACTCTGCTCTTTGGACAGCTGACCATTTTCTGGTCGGCCCCACGAACGTAGTGGCGGCTTTTAAGGCAGAGCTGGGACCCTTGCCCTAAGTTGTGAGTTTTGCAAGCCGAATGCGGTTGCGCGCTGACTTGGCACTAGCAACATCCGAAAGAAAGAAACTCTAAACCCCAAACGATCCCCCATCTATCTCTTTAAAGGAGCCCTCAAACGCCCGTAAGAAAACCCTTAAAGAAAACCCTAGAGGGACCCTGAAAGGAAACGTTCAAGGAACCCTTCACGAACATGATCGCACGCTTATAGGAACCCTACAAGGATCCTTCAAGGAACCCCCTATACAGGAACCCTTGAGGAGCCCTGCCCTTCATAGACACCCTATACCCCAAACCTTTATCGGATACTGCCTAAATCCTTCACGGAACCCTACCCCCTTAATGGAATCTTAAGGCGATGAAGGTACTAATGTTCCAACTTTCTGGCTCCTGCTATAGGGGCCTTAATAATTAGAATCGGGTTTTGGGGCCCGTTTATATTATGATAAATTGCAGTAAGGAACCCTAAACCCTAAACCCTTAAAGGAACCCTACCCCTACCCCCTTAATGGAATCCTTAACCCAAAGGCTCCATGTACCCATATAGGTACTTAGGCCTTAAAGTACCTATATAGGGACCCCTTTAAGGCCTAAGTACCTAATATGTGGGTACATGGAGCCTTTGGGTAAGGAAGTCTTACAGCAGGCCTAGAGTCGCAGACCTCCTACACGGCGCGTGCCCGAGTCCTCTGCGACGAGTGCAGCGACACGCCGAGTGCACAGCGCGTGGCCTGCACCGAGACGGACTGCTAGGGGTTCCCAAAGGCTTCCATATAAGGATACGACAAGGGTATTATAAGG
>CAJNDT010001991.1:0-38412 GCA_905221615.1 Symbiodinium sp. CCMP2592
ACAGAGCCGGGGGGGGGGCAGGGCTGGCATGAAATTTGCATTTTGCCAGGTGAAGTCTTTTCAGAAGGCATGTGAGTGATATTTGCGCGGAAGGCTCAGTGAGTGTGTGTGTGTGTGTGTGTGTGTGTCAGCTTGCTTGGTGATTGATTGTGAGCCCCTTGTAACCTAATGCTGCAGTTCTGGCTCAAGTGGTCTGCCTGGCATGTTTTGACAGAGCCGGGGGGGGGGCAGGGCTGGCATGAAATTTGCATTTTGCCAGGTGAAGTCGTTTCAGAAGGCATGTGAGTGATAGTTGCGCGGAAGGCTCAGTGAGTGTGTGTGTGTGTGTGTCAGCTTGCTTGGTGATTGATTGTGAGCCCCTTGTAACCTAATGCTGCAGTTCTGGCTCAAGTTGTGCTATGTCGAGTGTGGCCCTCCAGCATCTCCCTGAGGAATTGTGTCTCGAGGAGCAGGGCCAGGATCTCAGGAAAGCACAGCAAGCAATCTACTTGCTCTATTTGCTCTGCCCGAGAAAGGCTGGTGATCTTGTGACACCTGGAGTACATTTCAGACAATTTCCAATTGAGAATAATTTGCTACCTGACATGTCATTGTTTCAATGCAACAACATTTGAGGAGATCTTTCAAACGGGGAAGAGACGGCATCCAGAAACCAGAAGCCTGGATTCTGTCAGCCTGTAACAAGAACGTTAGAGAGCACTTTGGCAAAGATTGATGCAGCCCTTTTTTTTGGCGCTTAAACTTTCATCATTACAATTCCGTGTTCATTCGAGGCCCAATCAAAGCTTGGGGATAGCATACAGCCAATTCGATGTCGGGAACTACGGCAGCAAGAAAGCCGCAGACGCCTCAACGAAAAGTTCCGGTGACTTGGGGCGGGGCAAAGAAGAAGACGACTCGGACGATTGGGGACGCAAGTGGAAGGACCCCGAGAGAAACAAGAGACCACGAACCGGCTATTGATGCTACTGGTGACGATGTGAGCTCTATTGACAACCCGAGCTCTTCGGCAGCTGCTTTCTGCTCCAACACTTCGAGGTCAGTTTTCCTGGGCGGCAGAACCTACGTTTGGCCGAAGAGAGTGGTGATCGTTGGTTATGGGGTTGCCCACCATGGAAATCGTCCATCACCTCAGATGGCAGACTTGTTGGACAGGGAATGTAACTTTTCTAACAAATGGGAGGTTCGCTTGCAGCAGTCAATGCACGTGTCGAAGCTTCATGACATTTGTACATTTTTCATTCATTTCAGTTTCACTCAATTGACAATTGATGGCAGTGACAGTGACAGTCATGGATGGAAGCCAAGGGAGGCCGAAGGAGGAAGGTTTGGCAGAGAATGTGGCCTATACCAGCATATCATGGAACAGGTGCCTGGTCGAACAGGTGTTGCTTCATGAATCGAGTTGTATAATAACTAATTTTAATTTTAATAAGAATTCACCCTAATGACCGAGGTGTATCGTCATCCCGCAGCGCTCAAGACGCTCCACTTCATCCTCAATTTTCCCGACAAGTTGCCCAGGCTTCCCGAGTCTTTGAATGCTGAAGGTCTTGGAGGTTTTTTTTAGGTTCAGGGACTAGGATAATTATAACCCTCCTATGTGGTCCTTCAATTGTCAGGATCTGCTGTTCGGCGGGATGGCACAGGACGTGTGCCATGATTGCGTTGGTCATGGCTCTCTTCCAAGTCGCGGTGCTGAACTGACTCATTGGTCCAGGTGACACTCAATTGTCTAGTTTTTGTAAGTATATCAGCTGTCAGTGCAGGTCTGTGGCATCGAATGCGTCGCATGGTTCGACACTTTAGTCCAGAGGCACAGAAAGGAAGATTACAGTGCCATCGCTGCCGATCAACAGCACATTATCGACTTCGCCAATGGCCATCACGTGTCGCTGAGCAGCTTCAGATTTTCGAATGTTGTTTTGAGGTTGTAATATGTAAATATTTAAATGCAATCCATGGTTCTGCCAAAGTGTGCATCAGGAAGCAGAAGCATCTCCTGCCGTCCATTGGTTGGTCGTCGGATCAATGGAAGGCAGCATTGCAAAATGCTTGGACCACATGGACCGACCAATTTGCAAATCAGAATGATTGGGCTTCCATTCAGATGTGCCTGGACTCGAATTCCGCATTGATTTGATTTGCAGTCTGCCCTGTAGTGCCAACACGTACCACTTTGACTCAGGAACTTGAAAACAAGAATGGTCAAGGACAAGCAGGAACATCCCGTGGACCTACCTTCCAGGACATTTCAGAAGCTTCAGAAGCGAAATCAGAAGACGAAGTCAAGAGGAACTGCTGCAGCAGCAGCAGCTGGGAGCAACACTACATTTTCGCTTCAGCTTCAAGAATAAATAATAACATTTCAGTCACAATTGACATCCTCAATTGAGTGTGTGTGTGTGTGTCGTCTTCAATGCAAAGCATTTGAGGTGCTGCCAGATGCCAAAAGAGCACGAACTGCTCCGCTTGAGATCCCGGAGACAGATGTCGATGACGCCACAAGAGGGGGTGGTGATCCTGCATCCTCCAGTTCTGCTACTCCGGCTTTTGCCAGGCCACCAGTGCCCGCTCCAGAGTGGACCAATGATCCAAAAGCATCACCAGCAAAAAAAACAAAAGCCAGCGCAACAGCATCAACAGACAAGCCAGGGGCAGGACCAAAAGCAGGAGCACCACCAAAAGCAAGACCGCCAGCAAAAAAATGGGCATCAGCAGAAGTAGGGGCAACGGCAAAAACAAAGCCAGCACCTCTTACGAAAAGCATGCCTGCAAAGCCGAAAAAGCCGGCTGCAAAGCCGCCAAAGCCGCCAGTGTCAGTGGTTGAGGTTGATTCTCCAGAGGGTGTGCCGGAACCGAAAGATCCGCCCAAGTCTCGTCCGTTACATCCAAGGGATGCACGTCTGGCAGCAACACATCCAGTTCAACCTGCCTTTCCTCCGACGGCGCCAGCAAACCCAACACTTCCGATGATGACGGCATGTGAGATGGCTGTTGGGGAATGCTTTCAGACATTCCTAGGTGGTGGTGCTGCACTGCCGAGCAACAGTTCAGCTCGATCTTCAATTGAGAACATGGTGTCGAGTTTGGCGAATGCTGTGTGGGAGAGGCTGCAGCCAAAACTTGTGGAACTTCAATTCATGTCAACACTTGAGCACAGTGTTCCACTGGCACCTGCCGGTGCGCTGGCGGACCTCACAGCGTGGAATCCGAGTCTTCCTGAGAAGTCGGAGCCCTACAAGGCTGAGCAGGAGCAAATCGACCAGGAGGCGGAAGAGGAGGAAGCAGAGGAGCACGATGAAGAAGTAGTCCCTACCATCGACAGAAACCCTGTGATGCAGCCTGGCAGGGATTTGCATGCAGTTTACAGTGTTGTATTGTTTATATGAAACAGTTGAGGCTGGAGATCTTGGAGGACTACTATATCCCTGAGGATGTCAAGGACCAGTTCTTCCACGTGGCCACCCATCACGATTTCCCATTGCAGCGCCAGGTCAAGCTCATGCCGCTTGAACTGTTCATTGATTCATTGTGCACCATTACATCCCTTTAAGACTCAGACTCACATGAATCAATCAATATCTGTAGTGCCAAGGATGAACATGCTGATGCGCCATGGTGAGAGACAACAGAGTACGAGCTGGCTGAGACAATGTGTGGGCAACTTGTCCTTGTTCGGGGACAGTGCAAGTCCTTAAACTCAAATGTGGTGAAGTAGTGAGCTTGTGCTGGCTACAGGAAACGAAATGTCCCAGCCACACCCGCCATCCGCTTCGACAGAGCGGCCGCCACTGGAACTGTTCGACCCGACTTGAAGTGAGCTGACTGCCCGGCTGACTGAGCTGAAAGCTCCAATGAGATGTTGAGCTTTCATCCATGGCACTTTCTGGTGCTCGTACACTAAGTACCATACTCAGCTGGTGATTTGGTTGAGTGAATCTACTCAGCTGATTCCAGCTCTTCTGATTGGTTCATTCTCCTCGACTCACACAGACTCTGACAATTCCGTGTCAGTCAGTTTGAAGTTAATTCATGCTATCACCCAAGCACACACACACAGAAACACATAATATAATATCATATCATACAGCTTCCAATGTGCTCAGGTGCTGGAGTTCCTCGAGTTGCAGGAGGCAGTGACATCGATCTCACTGGTGAGTTGTCGATGAAAATGTTGTGTTAGTCAGTCGTCTGGTCATAGATTCATGTTTTTGCAGCTGTTGGTGTCAAAGTTCAGAACTGCTCCGAACAGTAGTTACACTTTGGATTCCCATGCTACTGGATGAACACTTTCACAATTGAGTCTCAATTGTCACAATTGCAGCATTTTAGAATTGAGAGGTGGCTGCTGAGGCCAAACGCAAATAGCATTTTTTCGCATGTGACTTTTCCTGGTGGCGATGGAGTGTCCTTTTTGCAAGCGTTGCCTGGGTCATTCATACTGGAGGAAATCCCAGTGGTACCAGAAAACAGCTGAAACGCCAATTCGGCACTACTTCAATTGTTGCCGTGACTGTAGCAATGTCCTGGAGAACCTGTATGTGGATCCACGTGAAGTGCGGTCGGCAACAATATTTGTGGCCCAGATGATTGATCTTTTGAGAGCAGATTCAGGCCAACTTCAGCGCAGGTTTCGGAGTGTGTTCCAGGGCTTGGCTGACTACCCATCACAATTTCGAAAACACATATCTCACGGAGGCTGCCTGTACTACAATGGGCAACCGCATGATCCTGGGAATGCGTTATACACAATGGCGTTGGAGTTGCTTCTGCCTGGATTTCGCAGAGCCTATCCTTGGGGCGAAGAGAAACTTGGAGACCTGGTTGAGGGGCTTCTTTGGGTATGGTCTCCGGAATTTTTTGCCTCGAGGAGTTGCAGCGCAAGGCGGATCAGACCAGGAAGCATTATAACAAGAACATCAAGTGGCTTCTACATTGTGCCGAGCCGGCAATTACACGAGATTTGACGATGATCGGATTCTTGCATGGGTGGTTTTCATCTGTTTTCATGCTTTCGAGAGCCACTGGCTACACACAACCGTTCTCAAACGTGGAGGAGCTCCTTACTTTTCGGGATTGGACCCCTGAGAACTCTTGCCCAAACAAAAAAATGCGGGCAGAATTGGAAGCAATGGCTCTGAAGTTGGACGAGGTTCTGATGCTGTCGTCAGAGTCTGAGGAGTCACTGGACCCTTATCATTGTAAAGCAGATGAGGATCTAGAGGATGAAGACCCAGAGGAAGACAAAGTTCCCGAAAATGAGGATATAGAGGATGAGGACGAAGACGAAGCCCATGCAATGAGTGATGATGAGCCAATGTACAGACATGAAGTGTGTGACGAAACATCAGACTCAGAGAACGAATACTTACACATGCTGTTGGAACAGTCCTCTGAATCCGAGGACGAGCACGATCCGGCCTGAAACTCTGACTCCTCGAATCGGTGTCGAGTCCTTTTGCCAATTAGGTCAGTGACACTGACAATGCGCCTACCTCTGCCTCTGTGACTCAAAACACACAATTGATTTATTGTGATGACAGTTTCGTGCACAATTGAAGTGACAGTGTTGTACACAATTAATTGAGAGTTTGCTTGACTTGCAGATTCCTTATAAAAACCTGATGGTGCTGTACAACTCTATGAACCATCAGAGTGCAAAAGGAAACAGTGTCATGGGCACAGCAAAGTCATCCAGTGAAACTTTGCCTGACAAATCTGTGTCAGTGCATGAGTGGGCAACTGGCATGGCACATGTTGCGGTTGAAAGCCAAGCCAAGAAATGAACAATTCTTCAATTCTGTCAGGTTGTTTGCGACAAAGAGAACCATCACCATGCAGCCGCCTCAGTCTTCAGTGAAAGCCTCTTACATCCAGTCTTGGAATGGTTTGCCTGCTGTTAGAATTGTCTTGCTTCAGCTGCAGCCATTGTCCCCCAAGATCAATTTGGTTTGAAATTTTGATTGACGATCATGTCGAATCCCAAGAAGGAGGGCTATGTGGAATCCCTTCAGTGCTATGTGGACGAAAAAAGGTGCCTCAGCTGCATGCTGTTCCACTTTGAAAGCTACCTGCCGGCATGGGACTACAAGCGCTTGGAGATGATCTCGCACGACTGCAAATGTGATGATGTGGTTTTGGCGGAGTCCAAAGGCAGTGTGTCAGAGGAATCTGCAACCTGCAAAAGCCAGTTGCCGGTCAAGCACTGATGTTTCACCGATGTGATTCGCACAGGACAAATTTGAATTAGTAATTATTCTGCCATTTGCAGATCACTAGCTGCAATTGCAGGTTCCAGAAGATTCCAGCAAGTTTCGATTGGGGGAAAAAGCTGTGGGAAACCTGAGCTATTGCCGAAATTGTCCTTTGTCCAGTGATGCTTGTGGAAATGAATTGCATGTCCATGAATTGTGTCACAATTGTCGTGTCTCAGATCAATTGTGAAGCGCTGAGAACTGGACGGTTCTACATCTGGAGCAAGGAAGGATCTTGAACAGTAGCAACTCAATCGTTGATTGAGTCAGCGGATAGCTCCAGTGACAATGGGCTGGACAGTTTCAAGGAAACAGCAGAATCATGCAAAGGGGCCGTAGCCGGAGCAATTCGCCCTTGCAGCCGCCGTTGCCGCCGCCGTTTAATTATGATAATTTCAATTGGCGTCGCTTTTCCAGGAGCAGATCCAGCAGCCCTCGAAGCCCACTCCCCCCGTGGTCCGAGTCCAACCGATCCGACACGCCGGAGAGACTGCAAGTGAACAGAAGAAACAGGCATTTTTACAGGACGAATCTCAATGGTTACGTTTTGTCCGGCTGGGAGGAGGAGCGCATGAGACGACTCAGGGCAAACAATCCGCCAATTTTGCCACAGGAACGCCCCATATTGATCGATCATGTTTTGCATTATGATGTCAATCGTCCTCTTTGGAGGCACGAGTATCCGTGGCAACCAGTGCGATGGCGAATCAACCGCCTTGACCGCCATGACGATATGAACAAACAAGAGGGTGCAATGTCGGTACACCATCTAGTGAATTTGCAAGATGGTTACTATTGGCTTCATGTGACTCACGAGTTGCTCACTGTGGACTGCCTTTGCAATTTTCGGACAACTTGCCGTCGTGCTCGCAGATGCTGGGTTATGAGTGAACCGGAGCTGGTCAGGAGGTGGATGCGGCACTGCCTCAGGACACTCGTTCACTCTCAGAGGAATATCGATTATGTTCGAAGGCTGGAAAGAGCCGACAGCTGGGTTGTGCTCCAGAGCAACATGTGGGACGAAGCACAAGAGTACGGGGTAGAGTTTGCTTCATATATCATCCACGCAAGTCGTCGCAGCTATTTCCATCGGAACGAGCACTTTTCCCTGACCCGCCCGACCCATCAGATTCTGCACATTCCTGGCACGCGCGGTCGGCGTGTTTTTCCTCCAGATGAACCGCAGGAAGAGCCTGCATCAGATCCTGACAGTGCGGCTGAGAGAGAGCTACGTGCACATCGTCCGGAGGAAGAGCCTGACACAGATCGTGACAGTGTGGATGAGACAGATTTAGATGATGGATGGCGGCTCTGGCGGGAAGAAGCCAGACGACTGCAAGTGAACAATGACAATTGAACGACAATTGAGTTTCACTGACTGGGACTGACAAGTCTGGAAATGAAGTCCCCCAGTTTTTGCTTGGCCTTGGCTGAGAAGACTTGACTCAATTGTGTTACACTCCCCAATTGTGGAAACACTTCAGCAACATTTAGCTCCTGCTGTGGTCTGAGGCGAACCAGCTTGAGAAGAGCACTTGGCCGGGGCCCAGAACTCACAACTGTTGTGTTTGATTCATATATTGCATTTGATCTGCTGTCTAAGTCTATTCAAGTCCTGCAAGATTGGTGGTGTGGACCTCTGTCTGGGTTTGTTTCACATGTTGTCAGTTCCTCTAGAGAATCTGATGGTGCTGTTGAGATTGCTCCAAAAACCATCAGAGCATCACAAGAGGAAACAGTATGGGCAGTCATCCAGTGGGACTTTGCCTGACTAAACAGTGTCAGTGCAAAGAGCATCATCTGGAATGGCACAGCTCTCCTTCAAGGTAATGAGTGCAATTGTCCTGCAGGCTTCTTCCGACCTGGACACCCAGAAGCTCTTCTTCGCCGTGTCCTAAGCAGCCAAGCCTAGTTCAGACTGTCAAACCCGGATGCATGTTGGCAAATTGTCTTGGGAGCTGTCAGGCTCAGAATGCAGTTTCACAATAGTTTTCGAAGTATCACATGACATGACTGAAGCCATGTTGAAACAGCGAAAGCGAAAGGCTGCAGAAGCGGGTCTGACCTTTGCCGCACAAAACTTTCGGGTGGATATTGTTATGGATCCTGATTGGGTGAACAATTTCCAAGGATATTCGAGTCACTTGGTGGTTTCGAGTACTGACTTGATCGACCGAGTCAAGTACAAGATTGCAACAGAGCTCTGGACTATTCACCACAGGTGGCTGAAGCCGGACACATTCCATCTTGTACAATGTGAGATTCATCTGCCATACTACTTTCCGGTGACAAGCTATGCCACAGGTCATGTTGTGAGAATTGTTCGTAGTAATCCTTAGATTGACAAGGTTTCACTGCCACTGATGAATGTCTGTGTGTGCAAAACAGAATTGGCAGAACAGTGTAGTTCGGCAAATTGTGCATGTCTGCAGATGTGTTCGAGTTAATAGTCGTGCAGCTCGGCAGCAGAAGTCTGGCCCTACCAAGAGGGGTGACCACCCGCTCCAGTCACCCTTTCACACCGCTGGCCGGGTGTGGGGCACCCAGGGCCTGTGCTAATAAGCACAGCACTGCTGTGGCCAACAGGTTGGGGGTGCAACCTGAGCAGGACAATGAGCTAATGTGCTTGCTGGCAGTGCTTCCACAATGAGTGTGGGAACCCACACCGTGGCGGCCCTTGGGTTAGTTTGGGAGGCCGTTCTGCATGATTATTAAGTCTGGCTTATTGTTTTTTTTTTCATTGTGTCCCAATAAATAATGCAGTGTATAGTCTCCTGTTCAAATTTCTTGACCTGCCGGTAATGCTTTGGTATGTGAGTGGAATTGAACCATTCTGCAGGTTTGTGGCTTCAAGCGTATTGCCAGTCCTACTTAGTGAGCACAGCATGTCGCAACATGCAGTGGAGAGGGTTCTGGAGAGGAGAGCAGAGCGTGCCGACGCTCTTCTGCGGGTCTTGGCGGAGGTGGCGACAGAATCTCCTGCGTCTGAGTCATCAGCTGTGTCATCGAATAGCCCGGGCTTTGTTGAATTTGGCAACAACCCACAATTTTGGCGATTGCTGAGTGAGTTCATCACAAGCACTGATGAAGCCATTATTTCCTTACGGAATCGTGTCACACAATTGGAAGCAATTGTCAGCTGTGACACAGCATCTCAACGAGATGAAGTTCAATCTGATGTTCATCTGAGTGAATGAACTTGGACCTTGCAGAGGTTTCCAAAACACTTCAATGTTTCTTTTCAGTCACTTGCTTTCGCAGTGTGGACCAGACCAGGAGAACAGTTCCAGAGAGAGTGTGTGCGTGTTTGTCAAAAAGTCTGTGATGTGTACAATTCTTCAGGAAGATGTGCCATGCTTGATCGGAGACCAGTTGAGTGCTCTCAGAATGTTAAATAGGACACTGTCACCTGTCGGTCTGTGCTGATTCGCAGCATTACTATTTGTCAAGTGAGTCAGTGAAGCTTCTTTGCAATAGGGCTACTTGCTGCTGCTGGTTCGCCCATTGCAATGGGGAACCGATTTTGTCCACACCGAGCAGGAGCTTCTTTGTCTCCCGGTGGTCATCGCGATTGTGGAGGAAGCTGTTTGTTCAATTGTGAGATGCACGATCAACCTTGCATGAGAACAAAATGGGGACACCAAGTCCATTATTGCACACTGTGCATAGTGGATTGGTACAACGAGACGGATATAAGGCGTACCACCCTTGACGACGTCAGACGGAGGTCCACAGCTGATTCCCAACAACGTGGTGAATTAAATGGAGAAGGTGATGAGGATTGATTCCGTTTCACTGATTCTGCTGGCATCTTGTGGCATTGCTGGCAAAACATCTCTTTGTGTTGCAAGGCTTCACATCTTTGCCAGTGCTTGTGATTTGTAAATCCCTGTTATCCAGAGCTTTGTGTGATAGACAGACAAGCCCTGCACACAGATTTGCATTGTGGAGCTGGGTGTGTGTGTGTGTGTGTCTTTTCCTAAATGCGCCCGCACTTGTACTAAGGAGATGATGCAAATCGTCAGTGGGCCGGCCCCCAGCAAAACAGATTGAATGTACAGCATGTTGTGACAATTCCAAACATGATTTTCAGTGGATGCTGGCTTGTTCTGTTTGATGTTTTTGTCATCGGTGTGCTTCATGTCAATGTCATCACTCGCAATATCACAATGTTCCTGCAGTGTTTTGGTTCAAGAGGAGGAGCACTCTTTGTAGCAAGTCGAGCTGCAACATGGGCGATGAGGCAGCTGCCCAGGAACGCCGACTGGCCAAACTTTGGCGGATGAACAAGCGATTGATCGATGACTCGGCTCCACTTTATGGCTGTGTCGGTTTTGACTTGATGAGCTGCCTGGTTCCACGCCCAATGCTTGGAGAAAGAAAACAAGAGTGGGAGGATAAGGTCTACAACTTCAAAGCGCTCATGAAACTCAATCCTTCCGCCTCGCAGCTGATGGGGCTTGTCCTCCATGCTGCAATATTGGCAATGCTTGCACAGCAATGATTCTCAATTTGTAATTCGATCAATTCAGCCAGCTGCCTGATTCGTGACCAAAACAATTGTGCAGATGCCCATTGAGAGTTGCATGTGAGCTTCACTGTCATGTTCCACCTTGCAGACAAGTTGAAGAAAGCAGCAGACGTGGTGTTGCATTGCACAGTCATCCATGATGACTTACAATCCTGACAAGTGGATGAAGGAGTTGTGATGGTGGTCTCGGCTGTGACCAAATACATTTGTCATAATTCCAACCAATATTTGATGTATTCAACACCTGCAAGACAGGATGTCAAAGTGCATTTTGACAACAGTTCCAGCACAACTGGATGCATTTCGTCTGTCATTTCGGTTTGCTTGCAATGCATTTCGGATCCAAAACGGACGTCCAAACTTTCATTTCAAATGCATTTCCAGCTCACAGAATGCAGATGCTGGATGCATTCAACATGTGCCAGACAGCATCTCAAAGTGCATTTTGACAACAGTTCCAGCACAGCTGGATGCATTTCGTCTGTCATTTGGGTTTGCTTGCAATGCATTTCGGATCCAAAACGGATGTCCAAACCTTCATTTCAAATGGATTTCCAGCTCACAGAATGCAGATGCTGGATGCATTCAACATGTGCCAGACAGCATCTCAAAGTGCATTTTGACAACAGTTCCAGCACAACTGGATGCATTTCGTCTGTCATTTCGGTTTGCTTGCAATGCATTTCGGATCCAAAACGGACGTCCAAACTTTCATTTCAAATGCATTTCCAGCTCACAGAATGCAGATGCTGGATGCATTCAACATGTGCCAGACAGCATCTCAAAGTGCATTTTGACAACAGTTCCAGCACAACTGGATGCATTTCGTCTGTCATTTCGGTTTGCTTGCAATGCATTTCGGATCCAAAACGGACGTCCAAACCTTCATTTCAAATGCATTTCCAGCTCACAGAATGTAGATGCAGGATGCATTCAACATGTGCCAGACAGCATCTCGAAGTGCAGTTTGACAACAGTTCCAGCACAACTGGATGCATTTCGTCTGTCATTTCGGTTTGCTTGCAATACATTTGTAGTCCAGAAAAGCGTGCACCAATTTGATTTCAATGCAACATCGGCCCGCCAGAAATGCATTTCGAGGAAGTGTTCAATGCATTTACATTCTCGCTGAACCTGTCTCAAATGTGCACATCGTTGTCGGCAGACCTGCATTTGCATCATTCCAGAAGGACTGGCTGATTGCCAAACACTCTTAAAAGCACGTGTTCTGCTTCAATTCTGGTTTCAATTCTGAAACCAATGCATTTTGCAGTCAGCTTCTTTGCATGAAAGCTCAGCTACCAATGGCTCCGATACCAATTTGCATGCAAGACCAAAGCTCCGCTACCAACACAAACCCCTAGAAACACCTGAGTCAAGCCACTTCTGAATGCAAACGTAATCATTCTCTCCAAACAGTTTGGTCCAGAAGTACACGAAATTGTGTAGCAAGGGAGGAAGGTATCCTCTGGAAAAAACAGACCAAAGCTCCGCTACCAATACAAACCCCTAGAAACATTTGAGTCAAGCCACCCCTGAATGCATCGACTTTGTATATAGCCATCACCAATACAATCAATGCACGTCCTGTGGCAGGCAGGCAAACTCTGAAAAAACCCCAAACCCGAAGCTACCAATGGAAACCGGAGCCAGAAGCTGCAAGCATTGGAATTACATTTCTGTCACCTTCCAAAATAGCAAAAACTACATTTCTGTCAACCTCGAAAATATCAAAAAGTCATCAAAAGTTCTCAAAAGTTCATCAAAAGTTCATCAAAATGTCATCAAAATGTCATCAAACCGTCGAAAATATCAAAAGTTCTCAAAAATTCTCAAAAGTTCATCAAAAGTTCATCAAAAGTTCATCAAAAGTTCATCAAAAGTTCATCAAAAATGTATAGAAACCTGTTAAGGGAACAGTTTTAGACTGTATTTCACTGATGAACAAGCTGAGAATTGTCAATTTGGAACACAATTGCTGTTGCACTTTCAATCTACTCATGCGCGCATGTGCGCGCGCGCCCGCGCGCATTCGCGCGCGAGTATCTGAAGAGAACGTTCATTGATGTGCATCTGGACAGAGAAGAGCTGGGGCTTTTCACAGGTTCTCTTTGATGACAACTGCATTTGCCTTGCATTTGCTCTCAAGTGGAAGATTGAGCAGAAACAAGAGTTCACTGTTTCAAATGCATGGTGGCTTGAAATGTATCAACAATTCCTTGCATTTGCAATGTTTCAAATTGGCCCATAATGCAAGAATGTCTGTGGGAAAATGCATTGGAACAAAGGTTTTTGCATGGGTGGAGCGGAATCTTTGCATGGAAGCTGCATTTGGGATGTTTCAAAATTCGCCTGTAATGCAAGAATGTCTGTGGGAAAATGCATTGGAACAAGAGTTTTTGCATGGGTGGAGCGAAATCTTTGCATGGAAGCTTGCATTTCGAATGTCTCCAAATTGGCCCACAATGCAAGAATGTCTGTGTTAAAATGCATTGGTTGCATGGGTGGGACTAAATCTTTGCATGGAAGCTTGCATTTGGGATGTTTCAAAATTCGCCTGTAATGCAAGAATGTCTGTGGGAAAATGCATTGGAACAAGAGTTTTTGCATGGGTGGAGCGAAATCTTTGCATGGAAGCTTGCATTTCGAATGTCTCCAAATTGGCCCACAATGCAAGAATGTCTGTGTTAAAATGCATTGGTTGCATGGGTGGGACTAAATCTTTGCATGGAAGCTTGCCATTTGGGATGTTTCAAAATTCGCCGGTAATGCAAGAATGTCTGTGGAAAAATGCATTGGAACAAGAGTTTTTGCATGGGTGGAGCAAAATCTTTGCATGGAAGCTTGCATTTCGAATGTCTCCAAATTGGCCCACAATGCAAGAATGTCTGTGTTAAAATGCATTGGTTGCATGGGTGGGACTAAATCTTTGCATGGAAGCTGCCATTTGGGATGTTTCAAAATTCGCCGGTAATGCAAGAATGTCTGTGGGAAAATGCATTGGAACAAAAGTTTTTGCATGGGTGGAGCGGAATCTTTGCATGGAAGCTACCATTTGGGATGTTTCAAAATTCGCCTGTAATGCAAGAATGTCTGTGGGAAAATGCATTGGAACAAGAGTTTTTGCATGGGTGGAGCGAAATCTTTGCATGGAAGCTTGCATTTCGAATGTCTCCAAATTGGCCCACAATGCAAGAATGTCTGTGTTGAAATGCATTGGTTGCATGGGTGGGACTAAATCTTTGCATGGAAGCTACCATTTGGGATGTTTCAAAATTCGCCGTAATGCAAGAATGTCTGTGGGAAAATGCATTGGAACAAGAGTTTTTGCATGGGTGGAGCGAAATCTTTGCATGGAAGCTTGCATTTCGAATGTCTCCAAATTGGCCCACAATGCAAGAATGTCTGTGTTGAAATGCATTGGTTGCATGGGTGAGTCTTAATTTCTTTGCATGGGCACAGTCATGAAAATGGCAATTTCCCTTTTTCAAACAAAGTCCATATTGGTTGCTGTGTTGTGTGAGCAGGACAATTGTTTGCATTGCCCGAACATTTTGGCTCAACTCTGTGAATTGCATGAACATTGTGCTGGCTGTCTAACATTTCATGTTCTCAATTGTCGAACAAGACCAGGTCAACATTGTGGTGGCTGTGTAGCTCATATTTCCTTTTGCCATCCTGGACATCAAACATGTGGGTTCATGTCAATGGATGGGTCAAGCTTCCGCCTGGAGCACAGGTCTGGCATGAGGCTGAGTCGGGTGCACGCAACAAGCGGACTTGGGAAGCCCCAAGCCAAAGCAGCGAAGACCCCACACCACATGAGACTACGGATTGGGCAGGTCGTGGCTGGCAGAACTACGATCAAACAGAAGGAGTTGCCATCCAGTCAAGTCAGGACACTCCAGTGGACATGGAAGAAGACAACGACCGTCCGATTCAGCAAAAGAGCAAACACCAGAAGATGACATATCCTTGCGACTCCTGGGAGGCAGACTCCTGGGATAATCCAAAAGACTCCTGGTGGAAGTGGAAAGGCTGGCATGATTGGAATGAGTCCTACCCGTCTGCGCTGGTTGACTCCACGGCAGAGGCCAACCCGGGTGAGGTCAACCCGAACCCGGAGGCCAACCTGAACGCGGAGGGTGCCAGTTACACAAGTCTTCAAGGAGAGGAGTCAGTGGACGCAAAAATGGCAGGTGCTGTGCAGTCAATGCAATTGAGTTCAGAGATTCCATTGCCTCCATTGCCTTCAGATTCCAATGCAGCTTTGCTCTTGCCGAATCCGAATGTGATCGCTTCTGATGCTCCGGACTTGGTTCTTCCAGCAGCAACAGCAGCAGCAGCTGCCTCGAGCTCTTCAGGGGATTTGGCTCTGAGTCCAACCCGGTCTGAATCTCAGTTGCCAATGGCCAGTGGCGATGGTGTGCACACTAAATTCAAGTTGCAGCTTCTGAAACATAAGAACAACGAGTCCAAAAAGAGGAAGAGCCAAAGGAATGACAAGCACAAGTGACAAATTTTGAACAACTGTATAAAGGATCAAGCAAGTTGAATTCACTACTTGTGCTGTATTGCAGAATTGCAGCAGCACCGTGCTCAATAACAGCTTCTTCCTTTGCCATGTGTATAGATTATGTTGGCTTTTTTTGCATAGGGGCAAGCACGATTGTGACATTCATGTCAAAATTCCAGTGCGGTTCTTTGGGATGTTACTTGTTCAATTGCTTTGCCACCACTGTCAGCGAGGTCAGGCCATGTGATGTCCTCCATGATTTGTGCATATCTTGGCTCAAGGCAGAAACATGACTTTGGCTGAAGAACAGCAATGGGCTTTGGAAGCAGTGCAGGCTCTACCGCCTACTTGGCCGGAGGTGGAAGGAAACCAAGTCAGTGATTGCTTGTTACATTTGTTGCAGTGTGACCTGCCATTGGCCTGGTCTCATCGATTGCTTGTCTTCAAAGCCAAGACCATGTTGGCGGCTCTCATAGCTCCGTCACCCCATGATGTGCCAGCAAACAATTCTGACGATGATGATACACTTCTGACAGCTGATTCATTTCAATTGAGGTGGCATTGTGTCAGTGCCTTCAGAGCAATCATCCTGATGTGTTTGTCCTTTGAACAAAACCGCTGTGTTGTTTGTTAAATCATAACACATAACCATAATAAAGTGTTGCTGCCCCACTGAGGTCACTACGTGCTGGAGGATCTGCAGGTGCTCTGTGACTTGGAGATTGACATTTCCGATTCACGGTCAACATGGCAACAAGTGAGGACTCTCTTGGCTGACTGCTTTCAGTCAAATTCAATTTCGCAATGTTCACACCCGGGCCAGAAAGGGTCGGGCAAAACCAAAAGTGAGATTCGGCAGTGGTACAAGGACAATGTTTACTAGCTCGCTTGTTTCTGCTAATACGGTGTGGACCAACACGGCTCGGAATGGCTGCAACAAATAAGAAGCTCTGTGCTTTTCGGAGCTTTCTGTACTGTAGTCAGCTGTATGTCCTGCAGTGTTGCTTCAACTTTGAATTGTCAATTGTGTTTGCCTGAATTGCTCAAGGGTTCGGTTTGAAGTACCATTGCTACAGGAACACCAATTGCCTGTAGTTGCAGAAGCCATGGCAGGGCTTATTCCCCGACGCCACAAGCGGGCCCGTCTTGCGGATTCCAGGAATGGCAATGGACAGCACATGGTCATGACAGGCCAGATGCAGCCGACCATGCCCCCAATGATGTTTCCAGCTCATCCTTACATGACCATGAACCCCGGCACATTGATGGGCATGAACCCGGGTATGAACATGCCCATGATGCACCCATGCACTGGCATGCAGAATAATATGTCGATGCCCATGCACGGTTCGGCAAACCCGGCTGCTGCGATGCAGGGCAATCCGATGATGAATGCCCAGATGAATATGATGCCAGGATTCTCCCCCCCCCAGGTGAATGAGGTGGATGACGATTCGGAACAGGAAGAGGAGGAGGAATCCGACAGGGCCACAGCACAACATCAGCAGGTGGTTCCGGAAGTTCCATCAGCATCGGGCTCGGGAAATGAAGTGCCTCAGGGCCCTGTGACAGTTCCTGCTCATCCTGTGCAGCCCCTCCCACCACCCACAGTCGGCTATGTTTACAACAAGGGGGAGGATGCCACAATCACAGGGAGCACAACAGTATTGAAAGGTCTTCCAAGGACAAGGCTTGTGGCCAGCTTGGAGAAATTGTACGGTGAGCTGGAGGCGGGACAGGAATTCCCATTTGTGTCACTTGTTTTTGTTTGTGCATTTGACAATTTGTCTAACATGATGAGAAGATGCTATGAACGCTGAGGCTGGGTACCTCAGTCAATTGAGCCAAAGGGGACTCTTGGTACTTCTGTGGATGCTGACGAGGCTCAGGCCAAGTAGCCGGCTCTCTTATCTCCGTGACTTGTCAGATGTTATTGCCAGGACACTATAGAGGAAATGTCATTTTGGGTCAGTGAATGATCATGCCATTACGGGTTGTTCGTCTGGTCGGTTTTTTCAGCTTTATTATTCATAAGAACATTCAATTGAGACTTCATCTTTGGCTGTGCAGGTGTGATATCCTACGAAGACTTGCACATGCGGTTCCAAACGGCATTCAATCGTGTCCGACGGTGCGAACCACAGTTCATGGAACAGTTGGCCTCGAAGCTGCCCCTGAATTTGACAGACGCTGCAATAGAGGAGATTGCTCGCCCTCTGGGCTGGCAGGACTCATTCATGAAGCCTGTCAGCATCTGTTTTGCGAAAGCTCCAACCTCAGGTGACGTTGGCATGATTTTGCAGGCAGGGGCGAAAGCAACAATGCCGCCAGCACGTGCCCGCCCAGCACCTGTGGCAGTAAGTGCAACTGCAAGCCCACCACCTGCACCGGCAAAGGCGCCTCTGCCGGCACATGCCAAGGCTGTCACACCTGCCCCGATCCGGGTCCCACCTGTGCGAGCAACGTCTGGGCCACCTCAGCCCGCAGCCCCTGCAGCACCCCGGGTGCCCCCTCCGCCCAAGCAGGCCGGCCATGCAGCAATGCCAACAATGCCTTCGGCAGAACCATCAACAAGCACATCCCCTGCTGTGGCTCCCAAGGCTATGCATACTTTGAGCAAAGCAATGCCAGCGATGCCCCCCGCATCCCCTGATCATGTTGTGCCTCCAGCCAACCCTCCCACAATTGAGCCCGAGACATTGGAGCATGCTGTGGTTGAACCAGTTGTGGCAGCAACACCCCGCGAGCATCCACCCGCTCCCGATGCAGCAGCCGGACCCCCAGCCACCCTTGCAGCTGGAACAGTTCAGCAGGACCAGCAAGAGATCCAAGCAGAGTCAGAGGCCATTGAGCTTCCCATATGTCTCATTTGCCAGGACGGAATGGATCCCACGAGTGTTGCTTGCTTCAGCTCCATCTCCAGTGTAGACCTTGTGAGTGTTGTGATGTCCTCATTTGACAATTTGTTTTGGTTGCCAGGACACCATGGATGAGGGGGAACAAGTCTTGCTCCGGCTCCACTGCGGGCATTGGTTTCACGAAGACTGCATCCTGCGCTGGGCGGAATCGACAAACACCAGACCGGGAAGTCGTTGCCCACTACGTTGCTCGATTCCGGAGCCGATGGACGTGGATGAGGGAAATCGCAATGGTCAGGAGGCCGACCATGGCTTCGAGATCCTGGAGAACACTGAACCCAATACAATTTTTGCTTGAGTGGCAGTAACTCAGTAGATCAATTCAGCAGTTGCACAGCATTTCATTGTCTTGCATGGGTATGGATGGCACATTAAAGTGACAACCAATTCAATCCTAAATACAATTTTCACAGGGAGCCCAAAGCACGCCAATGGCTGTTGCACTGATGACGATTACTGGATGCTGCATTGCCGATTGCGGCTCATTTCAGTTCCGACACAAGGCTGTCTTCAAGTCCGTGAGGGGTTCGCGGAACAAGGGCGAAAAAAATTGCAATTGCACTCATGGCCAATAGCTTCACAAGTTCTCATGTGGTTGTTCTCTGTTCGGTGCAGACATTTTGTCATGTTTCTGTAGCTTCAATTTCGCCTGGGATGTTCCACCTAAATAATAAGAGGGACATTTCCCCCCACGTTAAGGCAATGTGTGAACTGTAAAATTACATGGCTCAACATTTGTGCAATAGGACTTTGACATTTCAAATCGCAAAGTTACAGTACACATAATATGTGACCATGGCTGAGCCATGTTTCCAGCATGTGCCCGCAAATGCAGACTCTTTGGTCATGGAAGGTCTTGCTGTGGCTTTTGGCCCGGTGGCATATCGCAATCCTGATGATTCCCAGCTGTACTGGGATCTGCAATATGTCATGGACAAGCTTATGGAGAATGGCGAGCAAAACGCTCTGACGAAACATGCCAAAACACTGAAAGACCTTTGCTTGTCCGAGGATATCCTGACAGAGAAAGATTTGCATTATCGTTCAATGAACCTCAGGCCACGAACCTTAAATTATGAAATCCTTGACAGTACATGTATGCACACACATACTCAAATACTTGGCAAAAGTGGCCCTGGTTCAGGACAAGTATGTTGAATTGCAATTGTGCCAGTACCATGCTGCTGATGATGTTCTTTGCAAAGCTACTGGACAAAAGCCAAACTGCAGCCAAGTCGACCTACCTCTGGGATATGTTCCGGAAAATCTCAGCAGAGGCTACAACCCAGGCATACGCGGCTGGACAGCATGGCTTGAGCATCGATGTGCATGGCACTGCTGGGAACCATGTCCTCATGTTGCAGCCCAATGGAATGGTCTTGGGAGTGCAAGACTTTCTTTCCTCACTACATGCTTCAGTTCTGGAGTCTTGGAGAAAGGTTTGGGGCAACATGTACTCAGAAGCTGTACTGTCAGGCCCTTGGCAGGGAGAACTTCTGTTTTTGGATGTGCTCGCTTTTGTCCTCAATGCTGCGAAGGTCCGTCGATCCAGAAACATGTCACCCTGGAAAAACCATAGCTTGGCTGCTCTGCAACAATTGCGAGCCACTGTCTTCCAGATTTTGCATGGAGCTATGGCCCACAGCATTTTGGAGCATGTAGAGGCAAACCAAGCGTTGGAGAGAGCAGTTCCTTCACGACGACTGTCAGGGCGAGGAAGGAGGTTGGCTGTTGGGTAAGGTTGATTTCTGCATTCAGGAGTCCGGGGGCATCATTTCATTTGAAATCAATTTGTCAAGTGAGTTAAGTTATGAAGTTGCAGTTGCATTGCTCGCAGGTCTGCTGATGATGGAGAAGACCCTCGCCGGAAAATGTCCGTTCACCGGATTTGGGACTTCATTGAACAAGCACGCAACACAAAGGTCTCGATGATGAAGTTGGCTGAGATCAGAGAGACGGACAGAGATGGCGGTGTCAGGCCTGGCTCTGTTTCTCTGTGGCAGCGGAAGATGCTGAGCTTGTACAAGCAAGAAAGCTCCTTGTCATTTCTCAATGTTCGGAAGCTGACCATGGTCACTGATTCTTCCCACCACAGCACGAAAGATTGGCTTGTGAGTCTTTTTTACAACAGTTCTGCCAATTGTTTTGCCCATGCCACTGCTCAATTTGTGAACTCGGCCAAAATCCTTCGCCCGGGACAATATGACCTTATGCCGGAAGTCGAACGTTTGGCGGCACGTCGAGAAATTGAGAGACTTTCGACCCTGAAGTTTTTCCAGGCTGTCAGCAGTCAGTGCTTCAAAATCGCCGGGTTGCAAATAACCGATTTCCAGCCGGACTCTCAGCTGCTGTCCATGTTGGCCCCATTGAACCCGGGAGACCAAGCAACTTTTCGTGGTGCAGAATGGGAAGTCATCCGTACAGAGGATCCAGCCACAGTGCACAGTATGAGTTTTGACGCACAGTCTGCAGACATGATTCCGATGTTGCACATATTGATGGATCAAGGCAGCATCGGGTGTGCCGCCAACGCATTTTCCTTGGACCAGAACTTGCTCGTACATTACAGTTACGACAAAATCCATCGCCTGCATAGGGATATCAAGGGGCCGCTCAGAGGACAACTCCACAAAAATGTCCTCCTAACGACGTTCATGTGGACCCTGAACTACAAGCCCTTCGGCTCTGGCGGCTTCTTTGCAGAGAAACAGGACGCACTCGAAAGTTTTCTGCAGTCCAACAACGAGGCCAGGCTTTTCCAATTCTCAATATTGTACAATTCATATAATAATATAGTCAGTATTTGTTTAACCAATACAATTCTAGTTGTACCTCAGCCAGGAAAGCGAAATCTTCGACAAGTACAAGACTCGCATTGCTTTCGAGTTTAATATGAGGGGAGCCTCAGACCACGATGTCTGGACCGCGCTTCCGGAAAAAATGAGATCCTGGAAAGTCAAGGGGGGATGCACGAAACCGTCTCGGTGGTTTTCGTGGAATGAGGCTGCTGCGGAAAATCTGTCCGAGTTTACGGCCTCCCGAATGGTTTTGGAGTGGTACCTTCGTTCCGAGCAAGGTCCGGATGACATCAACCAACCTCAATTGTGTTTCAAAGAAGCTAAAGGACTGAAACTGGCCTATCTGGGCCATTCATGGGTGACTTGGGAGAACGCACACATTATTGCACGGCTGCAGGAGCCTTGCTGGGACTACTACAGTGCACAACTCCACGAGATCAAAACTGTCGAGGACGCTTTGACCGAGACACAGGTCATGAGCACTAGCTGGAACCAGCACTGGAGTTTGAGAGGAATTGCGGCAATCATGGTTTCCGAAGAGACTTGGGATGATTTGCTGTTTTGGGTCCAGGAGTCTGAAACATTCATAACGAAAGTCATGGATTATGGCTTGGAGATGCTGGCGAATCGGTGTGCAACATTTTCCAAGTATGGCTCCCCTCCGGAGTGTTACACCCAAGTGCTGAGTGGTCCTTCTCCCCATGCCATCAATGCCATGAAACTGATGAAGACAGATTGGCTTTGCTTGCAAAGCCTGGAATGCAGTGGCGCGCCTAAGGCTCGCATGCTGAGTGCAGATCTCAGGTTGACTTTTGATCCTTGCATGCGCTACACTGCCCTTCAGTTTCAGTCAGTTGGCTGGCGTTTGAATTACCAAGCAGGACTAGATTTGTTGCGCTTTCTCACAGCCACATTTCCGGACAGCAAGATCGTCGAGGATTGTCACCAACTCTTACGAACAGCCACAGGTCCGAAAGCACACCAAAAACTCACGGGGACATGTATCCAGCAGCTGCTGACCAACTCCGACATATTGGAGTGTCGGGGCATGGCTCACCCTGCCAAGTTGAGCAGAGAGAAGTTCCTGAGGTACTGGCACAAGGCCAAGGATGATTTCAGAGCCAATCCAGAATTTGTTGCCGCACATCACAAGCTCCCCAAGGAAATGTCGAAAGTCCTAGCAACCAAAACGTGGGACACCATTTCTGAACAACAATTGATTGTTTCTGCAGCATCATGGTCCTTCCTGCGCTACTATTCGCAGAACAACTTGAGCACGCAGAACGTGAAATTGAAGGCCTGGGGTGAATCAGCAAAGTAGCGGTCTGTGATTGAATAGCTCTGTTCTAAGAACAACATGTTCCTGAGGACGGCTTGTGGGCTGTGTTTGCCCAGTTTGGGCAAATCATTACTTTGCGCAATGTGGAAGAGACCTACATTGTTCTGGGATCCTTCAAATGGGCAGTGTTGGCATGGCGGTTGTCCGAAGTTCATGAGGGCGGCAGGTGCTCGGGCTGGCAGTTGCAAGTGGAGGCCGGTTGCTCATGGCAGTTCCTTCACAACCCTGAGGAATGGGAAGCATGTGAAGCCACTCCGAAATTGTCAACACAGGCAGGACTCTATTTCAAAGCCACGTGTGGTTGGGAACCACTTGTGCAAAACACTTTGCGCTCCGGGCACAAAAGGACCTTTGCGGAGTTGACATTGATGGCGGACTACTTGAATGTGACACAACCCCACAAGAATTCCAAGAAGGAGTTGTTGAAACAGTGTCAGGAGTGTTTCGGAGAAGAGTTTGCAGAAGCTTGCCGTGAAGCTGCAGAGTCAGACACTCAGAAGGCTCCTGATGCAGATATGCCTGATGGTTTTCTATCAGCATTGTTGGACAACATGGAGCCCTCAGATAAACAGGATTTCCAGGACTTGGAGAAAGCCCTGATGCGACAGGAACAGCAGGCCGAGCAACAACGTTGGCAAAACATGTGGGATGAGAAGGTTGCAGAACAAAAGGCACCCTGGCAAGACCTTCCAGTGAGTTTCTGAGCTAGGCTTAGACTCAATTGTTGTGATTCAAATGTGACTCAATTGTGACTCAATTGTGATTCGATTGCAGGCCAAAAGAGCGAGGAGAGCTGTGGCAAAAGCCAAAGCAAAGTCAAAACCGTGTGCCAAAGCAAAATGCAAAGGCAAGGGCAAAGGAAAAGGCAAAGGCCGTGGAAAAGGCAATGGGTTTGGAAGAGGCACAGCTTTGGGCTTGCAAGGGCTGGCTCGCAGGCAAGCAGCGTCACGAAAACGCAAGGAGCAGGTGCTCGAACAAATGCCCGGACCAGCAGTGGAAGAAGATCCAGATATCTCTGAACTCAAAGAGGAGTTGGAAAGCCAGCTGTTGGACATGAATGTCATGGACGATCGAACAACTCCTGATTCATTGCCGGCAGAGCCTTGTGTCCATGCTCCCAGTCCAAGAGAGCCCGCCCCCTCACCGGAGCCTTGCGCCCATCCTCCCAGTCCACACACTGGTGAAGGAGAGCCCGCCCCCCCGGCGGAGGAGCCCTGTGTCGATGCTTCCCGTCCACACTCTGTGCTTGGTGGTGCCGGGGTCGCACACGAGGAAACAAAAGTGCAAGCACAGCCATCCAATGGGACCTTGCCGGATCCAATATCCGGGCCAAGGGACAGTGGAATGGCACAGGCCTCGTCCTCGAGCGGATCAGCCCCTGAGCAGGTCCTTGATGATGCTGCACATCGTGGCCAGGCATCGCAACGTGCTCCGCGCGAGCATGGTCCACACTTGAATAACACTCCCGACTTCCTGTCGGAGTTGGATCCACCCGAAGACTTCAAGTTGCGTCTCAGCTTCAACGATCATCGCTTCAAAGCCGAGATCATGACAAAACAGTATGTGTCAAGTGAGGGGAAAAAGTCTTGCAGCAAAAGCTTTGCTAACGACAGATCAGACTGGAAGCAAGCACTGGCTCAAGTGCATCGCTGGGCGTGGACAGAGTGGGAGAAGGCCAAACCTGAAAGGCAACTGCCGCCTCATTGTCAGCCTGGCACTATCCCTGAGGCTGTCCTGGAACGCCTTGCCCCGATTATCGACGCAATGCCTCCGCCCACAAAGTATGCCAAGTAGCCTCTTCAGTTTTTTTTGGTGATAAACACATCACAGGGGAAAACATGTCAGCAGGTTGCAGATTTCTGTCAATGTCATGTATGCAAGTATCGTGTTCTTAGCTTCAAGTCTTCGGTCGATTCAAGAAGTCACAGGGAGTGAGTTCATCCAGCCGAGTCCAATGTGTGTGAATCTGCTCCTGCTGTCATAGCGGCAACATGTTCGATTCACAATTTTGGCTTCAGCTTGTGCGCAGTTGCTGTTCATTCTGTGATTGAGTCTTTACAGTTACGTTGCAATTACAGTTGCTGAATGCCTGAAGTGTGCAATTGAAGATGACATGACATGAATCATGAAGTCTCACCATAGTTATGCTGCAGATTGCTCGGGGAGAAAGCGATCAGCAAAAACAAGCCTTCCTGACATTGTGTCCTGTTAGTTTGTGGAATGTGCTTGATATGCCAGGCAAGCATTGAATCCATTTGTTGCTCAAGTTGGACCAGAGGTATGGTTTAAAGTTATGTGGGACAACAAATCAATGTATTGATGTCAGTGAATCACCAACATGTCCAATTTCCAGTGGCCGTGCCAGCATGTGCTGGGATCATCGCTGGTCTTCAGTGGTAGTGCTGGGCCTGTGAAGCCAGCACGCAAGAAATGCAAAAGGAAAAAGAATGCTGCAGAGTCATTTGAGTTGGGAGGTAGATCAGTGGAGCGCCCGTGTACTCTTCCTGCCTTGAATTTTACCGATACAGTTTCAAGCACAGGAACTGATGAAATTGATGATCGGTTTGACACTTGGGTAGAGGACGTCTTCGAGCAAACATCGCGATTGCAATGTTCGCATTTCCTTCCGTTTGCTTCCTTGTCTTTCTCCCCAAGGCCGGAGTCTGTTCAAGGTGTTATGGGTCACAGATTTTGTTATAATATGAATTTTTCATTAATGTAATACTACATAAACTTATCATCATCCTCAATTGATCTTGCTGGCCAGGTCCACAGAGCCTTGGTGTCACAGGCTCATGGTTGCAAGGATTTTGGTGCAAAATTTCTTGCGCTACGACCAGGACTTCAATGTGGGCAGAGTGGCCATGAAATGGCATGGGCTGATTGGATTGGCTTATCCCGCATTGAAGAACCGAACCATCGAGTGTCAGCTGATGTGCATCATTAGCCGTAGCTATGACAACAGAGCCAAGATTGAAGCAGCTTCAATCGATGTGGGACCCCATCAATGTGCGGGGTTGCTGCAATACATTGAATACTATGCAGGGAGCGCCAAACTTTCGAAGAAATTGATCGAATCCGGTCTCCGTGGGTGCAGCTTTGACATACTCTACAATGACGAACACAACATGTTGCTAGCGAAAGGGTTGCGTTTGTTTCTGGATGCAGCCACAGCGTGTGAGAAGAAGGCTTTGCATTGGTGGGGCACTCCGTGCTCTTCTTTTGTCATTATGTGCTCATTTCGTTCCCAACGTGCTGAAAGCAACGGCTGGGAAGGCGCATGGACTGAGCGGGACTTTGTATTGCAGGGAAATTGTCAGGCCCTTGTTTGCTCACTTGGGATTTTCCTGGGATGGGCATGTGAGTGCTGCCCTGTGGTGGAACAGCCCCTCAGCTCCTGTATGCCGCACCTCGAGTGTGTCAAAACAGTTCTATCCTTTTGTGGCTTCGAAAAGACTTGCACCTACATGGGTGCCTTTAACGGAAAGTCAGTGAAGCCCTTGCAACTGTGGCATTTGCCTGGGTTTCATTTTGAGAACCTGGCCAGGCCCAAACCAGATCATAATGCTTTCATTGGTCTGGTAAACCGAGGCGAAGACGGCCGTTTCACCGGTGTGCCAGCAGATGTACAGGCTAGTGGGGAATACACTTCGATGTTCGGGGAAGCAGTTGCGCAGATTGTCCGGAATCTATTGTGACGATCCGCTTCGTCAGCCAAAATACGTTTCATAGCTTACTGAGCTGCATGCTTTTTATTATTCAAGCCAATCTGCTGTGACTGGTTTTTGGGGTGTGAATGCTGTGACACAACAGCAACAGCAGGCCATGCAGCAACACAGGTAAAACAGTGCGATGACTGATGAGAAGGTTGCATAACAATTGAGACACAAGTCTGATTTGCTTGCAGCCTTATGTCGATGTGGCTGTCTCAGTGAACACACTTGGAGGAACAGAATTGATATGGCTCTTTCAGTGAATGAGTATGCGCCGGCAAATCAGGGCCTTGGACGTCGTGCTTGCCTTCTTTGCCCCACTTGAGGAGGATTCCTCAAGATTTCCTCAATTCGAATCGTCAACCTTGCCAAGCAATGCCATGCTGACTCAAGATTTCCTCAACCTTGCAGCAACCTGTTTAAGTTGACAGGTTGTTCTGAGCAGTGTGAGGAAACAATAGATGCCATCCACTGTGACCTTGCCCGATGTGCCCATGTCGGTGCAAGGGGTCAGTGGCATGGCACAAGTGAACACACTTGAGGAACAATTTCTTGTTGACAATTTGGGAGTCACACCTTTGCAGCTTCTGCCGGCTCTTGCACAGACGTCCTCAGCCTTGCGAAAACCTGTTGGTGTTGCCGGGCTCTCACCCGAAGAGCCATCAAGTTTCCTTGCTTGGGGACACAAAGGCCAGCCATCTAGTGTGACCTTGCCCGACGTGCCAATGTCGGTGCAAGGGGTCACTGGAATGGCACAGCTTCCGGTTGCTCTGTTCACACACCGGCTTGGACAGAAATAATACTACATTTTTTCATGGTTTTCTCAACAATTTTCAGTGTCTGCAAATCTCCAGTTACATTAATTCTGGACAAACCTACCGTGTCGTAACGTATCCAATAAGTCTTTGTTCAGGTTGACTTCTGATTTTGATAACTTTGGTTTTTGCCAAGCCCACTGATCCAGCCCCCGCGGATCCAACCCTACAAACGAGCATATTGACAAAATGCTCCTCAAGAGTTTCATGATCGGCATTCCGTTTCTCGCGGAATGAGTCCTGGAGGTGCATGAACAAGTCACGCTCCTTCCTCATTTCAGCCTGAAGAAGCTCCCACATGTCTCGGATTTTGTTCTCAAGCGCTTCAGTGATATCCGAGACGCCGTTCCTCAGTATGTCGAGGTCGGCTTGGGTGTTGGTCACACCCTGCGCGATCGCCAGAATATCGGCGGCGATGCGCGAGGATGCTTCCGACCCAATGGCTTCATCGCCAGGGCCCTGACGGCGCAGGGGCCGGTATGCCTCCCGATGCTGTCGGGGGCGGGGGCAACACCACCATGATCCGCCGCGTTAATCGTTGCGACGGAAACATGGGGTGCACCCGTGTGCTCGCTCATCGGCTCGTCGGGGAGCGAAGCCCCACCGCGGCCAGCCACCGGCCCATAGGAATCGGGGCGCGGTGGACGAAACGACGCCGGGTCCGAAATCGGTGGACCACGGTCGTCTGGCCCGGACCCAAAGAGGGCCCGGGCGCCCTCTGGATCCCCGCGAAGGGACAGAGGACAAGAAGAGAAATCGGTCGGAAGAAGTGCAGGTGCGGAAGCAGCGGAAGCAGCAGACGCAGAAAAAGCAGGCAACAAAGGCAAAGCACGAGCGGTGGCAGCAGCAGGCGGCAAGCCGGCGGGCATCGTGCCAGGCGTTGCGAAAGCAGCGGCAGCAGAGCATGGCAGAAGCGGCGCATGATGCTGAGCTCTCTGATCGTCCTCAGCAGGCAGCGAAGCAAGCAGCGAAGCGGAGCGAGCGAGCGAAGCGTGCGAGGCGGGCGCAGTGCAGCGGGATGCGTGGGCACTATCATCGGGCTCCACGACATCCCGTGCGACTGGCGTCACTAGTGAAGACCGACAGTCGAAGGAACACGAGGAGAACCGATCGGAGTCGCCATTCTCTCGGTGGCGCGGCCAATCACAAGTTCCGAACTTGGTCTGAGCCAGGAAAACGGTAGTGATCGGACACTGATTGGATCAGGCGGTCCGAGTGCCAAGCAGCAGCGGCGAAGCAGCAATCCACAATCGGAAGCGGAGGCCTATACGGCTCATAACCTGTGAAAAGCGGAGGATTCCACTTAACTCTCGGTCACAAAGCCCAAGGCAACCAATCGTAGAAAAGGCAAAGCAAAGCAGCAAAGCAAAGGCAGGACAATCAGAGATTGGTGCCGTAAGGTTGACGCTCAGGCAGAAGACAAGTCCTACAACCCCCAGGCTGTAAGCGGTCTTTTCCTGGGACTCGCTAGGCGGTCCTTGAGCTGTCAAGCTGCGTTCGTGAAACAAAGATGGTCAGAAGCCTAACCAAGCTGCAGAAGCACATGTACGCATGTCCGTGACAAATCACACTTACAACACTTAACTCCTCGTTCGACTCCGTTCGCAAAGCCCACAGCTGCAGACAAACACGACTAAGAGCGTGGAAGGGGAAGCACTGGCTGTGCAGAACAGCCACCAGAAAGCTCTCGGGAGCATCCCATGCGGATTTCCTGAAAAATCTGGTGCTTGGCGTGATCTCAAGAAATACACGCGATGCAGCAGAAAGAGCGTCAGGAAACGACCGAGCAAACTATCGTATTTCACGGTTTGGGGTTGAGGGATGTTGAGGGCTTAGGGCCGTTTAGGGATAGAATCACCCGGTTGGGCTTGCTATCCAAGTACGGCAGGTTGAATTAGCTTACCGCTTCATGGAAGCATCTCATAGACTGAGGACTGCTTTTATACGTGAACCTACCTTAAGTTGTTTGACATCCATGTAAAACCCTCCCGATCAGGTCCCTTAACAGCTTCCAACGGGCATTTCCTGATTAGAATGCTGGCAGCCTCGTGGCGCGGTGTTCAACGATGCTGCCAGGTTTCGGTTTCGGCCCCGTAAAGTCGTACAGGCTGCAACCACTAACAGCCACACCCTCCTACAAACAGGCCATGTATTCGTGAAGCCCTAAACCGACCCTGGCATCTGGGCTCGCTGTTGGCACTTCGGCACGCCCACCTCCTGAAGGACACCTTCCTGCATTAGGTCGTGGCTCGATATATTGAATTTAGGGTTCAGGGGCCTGGGGGCGGTTCTGGGTTCACGTGGAGGGTACCGGGATGAGGGCTTGTGCCTTGAATCCCCCAGGGGGAAGAAGCATGTCACAAACTAACAGCATAAGGAGACTTAGGGAAACTTCACTTGGGGTTCTGACTTGCCAAACCGCAAGTTCTCGAAACTGAAGCTTTATCACTCCCAATCCCTACAACCTTAACCACTCTTGCACCTCAACTCCAAAGCCCCCCAAAGCCTAAGCCAAGAGCTCCAACCCCGCCCAAAGCCTATGATAAGCCTTAAAGTCTAGCCCCCACCACTCCCAACTCTAAACCCAAAAACCTCAACACCCTTTGAAACCTCAATTCCCAAGCCTCCATCCTGAGCAAGGAGCTCGAGATAATTATGCAGTGTTCCGCTCATCAGCCGCCTTGCGTCCGCGAAGCCATTTCAACATTGGCTGCCGCAAGAAATGGAGGAAATGAGTTCGATTGTCGAGCTGCTGCTCGGCCATGACGGCCTAGCAAACAGTGCTTGAATACGGCGACATGGCACGTGGGCAGGTGGCTGCGTTGAAGAGGTCCCTATGCATCGCCATAAAGCACCTACACTAAACAGACACCAGCCATCAATCACCGGCCCACGCCCCAGTCTGAGAGAAGTCATTGCCACATCTCTTTCATGACGGGTGCCATGCC
This sequence comes from Symbiodinium sp. CCMP2592, assembly GCA_905221615.1. NCBI lineage: Eukaryota > Dinophyceae > Suessiales > Symbiodiniaceae > Symbiodinium > Symbiodinium sp. CCMP2592. The sequence goes on from CAJNDT010001991.1 coordinate 29,836, forward strand.
TTTGCTCTTGAAATCCGAAGCTCCACTGGCCCAGGATGGGCACTGTCAGGCCCAGGAAAGAGAGCCCCGGCACCACCCTTGCCTTCCTCGCAGGCCGTCGCTTTGATCTGCTTTGCAATCAGCGACAGTCTGTAGACCGTGACTGCTGCGCGGAGTCCGCTTAGGGTTCCAGGGTTTGTCAGCCCTGTACCTGCTTGCGCAGCTCTATCGAAAAGGCACTTCGGCTATAAAGCTCTAATACGACGCGCAAGGGGCAGTCCGTGCAGCCACGGTCTGTTTGCGCTTCTTCTTGCTTTGCAGGAGCGCAGCTAAGCCGCCAAACACGGCTTCTAAGGACTCTGGCGACTTGCATAAGTGTCGTGAGACCGTTGGACTCCAGGTGCCGAAAATCCGAGTATGAGGCTCTGGATCCTCAGCCCTCAACCCTGACTTAATATGGGGGGAATTCATGATTAGAATAGGGTTTTCTGGCCCAGGTAGCAAGTGTTAAGTTAAAGCCCCGCCGATTTCTGGCGGCCTGGGCGCTTCCGCGTTGCAGAGCCACAACTGGTGATTTCAAGCATGCACGTCCGGTGAAAAGTTTCGGAGATAGCCTCGCGCCGATCACACATGTAAGGATGCACTACACTCACAAGGGCGCAGCGTCCAGAACCCAATACGGCCAGTACGGCAGTACGTCTAGAATCACTGGTCTCCTGAGACTTCTTCGATCAGGAGGCCTGGGGATCTCTCAGGCAAGCTCTCAACACTGGCTCGTGCTGATGGTGCAAATACAAAAACTTGGGCTTGCCCCCCTCAGGACGGAGAAGTCCGCAGTTCGTCTTCCTACGCTAGCTCTTCGTGTTTAACATCGGGTTCGTAGGGTATGATTTGAAGCTCCTGGGTACAGGAATGACGAACTCGATCTGCGTACATGTCGGAACTGGTTGACCAAGCACGCTTTGCCTCAGCATCGGATCAAGGACATCTCAGGCAGAGACATCTTGAAAGCTTGCTGATCTGGCGCTCGCTGGACTAAAACCAAGCTTCGCACTTTTCCATGGCCGTCCGGACGCTGCTGATTGAAACGCTTGATGAGGTCAACGACTTCGAGCTCATCATCATCCGTGCAGGACACAATTACGGCATGCATGTTGTCCTTCGTGTAGAAATCCAGATCTTCCCCTTGTTGCATCACTTAGCATGCAAGCACGGGTCTGACTGCAATCACGCATGTGCGTGCATGCCACGGAGCTTGCATACCTCAGTGCCCTAATGCAACTGGCCAGGAGAGGCAGCGTAGGGCTCCGGCAGAGCGCGGATTTAGCCACCCGCTGGAAACTGCACGGCTTCTGCCGAAGTAACTGTTCGCCGCCAATGTCAATGAAGGGGAACACCCGCGCTTGTGCAGCATGTTTCCTGGCCAAATGGCCCGCAGAGGTTCCCCAGGATTGCTAATGGAAGACTTCGTTAAGTATTGCTTGGCTTGGTAAGTGCCGTTTTGCAGAAGCTTCTGGCTTCTATCAAACGTCAGGGTCTCCCTCAGTATGACACGGCAGACGCTGCGTGACAAGGACTGTGGGGGCAATTCCCATGTCCACAAAACACCAGAGCTCCTCAATTCAACTCCTAGGCGAATCATGTATAGATCGACACCTGTGCACGACTCCCGTTTGTTGGCACGTGTGGAAAAATCAACCTAACAATGCCTTGACGAAACCCATTGCCGAGTTGCCAAAGGGACCACCTTTTAGCCAACTAAATTGTCCAGCACTCGCAATGCAAATGAGAAGGCCCGGTTTCGAACTATTTGGACGCCCTCACCCCATGAAGCTCCTTTCTCACCTTGCTTGCTGAGTGGTTCAGATTCGGGAAGCAAATCCTGGGATTCTGTGGAAGATTCTTTGCTCACACTGATGTCTGATGTGTTGCTGCTTGTGTCGTATTCAAGGCAGTGTAGCCGCTTCTAAGAACCAGCTGCAGACCTTTATGCAATAGTGATGTCTAGCAGAGTGTATGCTGTAAAGAGCTACTGATATGGCGCTTGTTTAAGACCTGTGGTGCATGGGCTTCGGTGCTGCTGGACATGGGTCTGCCGGCAGTGCCAATGCTGGACAGCGGGCTTCAGAGTCTGTATCTGTTGATGAGCGAGCTGCGCTGCCCACACTATGACAGGTTTCTGGCTGAGTCACACATCAGCAACAGCAAGAACAAAGCCGACTGAGTGCGCTTCCAGTCTTCTTGCAGGGTCGGGAACTCATTGTATGTCATAACGTTGTTCTCCCCGGGCATCACACCCAGAAGCTGAACTCCTGGGATGCATATTTCCATGTTTCCGGTACACTGCAGACATTGGCAAGCAGGGCATGAGACCGCTCCTGCTGCACCTTCATCGACGGCGGTCTGCACTGCACCGTAGACTGTGAATTTGTAGTGGCTGTACCAGTGGAGCGTTCGAACGTCGCAATCGTCTAAGACGCGTGACGATTTCTTCTTCCTGATCTGAGATCCTCGAGCGGTGGATGCTGCAAAGACTTCCGGCGATGACCACGCAAACTTTGCCTCGGCCACTGAGGGTGGTCAGATCGGTTTTGGTGCAGCCCTTGGGTTGAATTCACATGGTCATACTGGGGCACGCGCCAAGCCTTGTTCCGGGTCGCGGTTCATGTTGTGGCTTCGTATCGCGGATTTCACGCGCTTCACTTCATCGTCGGTGCAGGATGCAACGATGACAAAATGCCCTTTCGAGGTGTGATAGCGGAGTTCCTCACCTGAACGCGACAAGGAACCGAGCCAAAGCAAGCGAAAGTGGATCTGTCCAGATCTGTTGGAGAGATATTACATGCTTTGCTGCACAGCTCCATTCCGACCGACCGAGTAGGTTCAATGTGCTAGCAGCAAGCAAACTGAGGCGCCAGCCGAGTCGAGAGCTTCTTGAACAATCCTTGAATGCAATGTCCCGGAAGTGGAAAAGAGGTTTGTCACCATCATAGAAAGGCCTTTTGCGATCCACATGTGCTGTCCGCCTTGCGTTCGAACACTCCGTTCAGCTGGACTGTCACCGGAACCCCCCGGGGCTAGGTCGGACTCAGAGCTTTCAAGCACGAGTAAGTGCCGCGCAGATCTGTGTTGAGATCCCTCCAGGAAATCTCCGTGCTTGCATTCGGCAGGTCCGCAGCCACCTTTAGCAGCACCAGTCCTTTCAACAGGCTGAATCATTTCAGACCCGCCGTGCGGCGCTCAACGACTTGCGGAAACTCCGACATCAGAAGCCGACTTGGCTAAAAGCGCAGTCCTCTTGCTCCTTCATCCATGGCGTTTTGCATCACGCTAAAGATTGTGTGTCGGTGGTGTGGATACCAACTTTCCAGCTGTGACTGCTCTGCCTCTCGTTTCCTCCTCTTTGCCTCAGCTGTTCTGGTTTAGGGCCGTTTAGGGTTTAGGATTCCATGCATCCGTTCAAGTGCATGGCCGAGCGGTGCCGCTGCCGTCCGAAAGCTGCAGCCGCCAGCGCCCCAAGACAGGCAACGCCCCTGGCGAGCGCGAGGACGCAGGGCTGCCGAGATATTGGGATGCGCGGTATGTCTCCTCATCAAATCAAGCCACGAACCAGATGCTATCGCAACCGTGTAGTCTGTCTCCGGAAGTGGCGGCGGAGGCACTGCCTGAAAGTGCTGGCAGCAAACGTGAAGCCGCGTCGCAACACTGAGGCCGAACCAGCATCGATGCACACCATTATCACTATCATTTCCCTCGAACAAGTCTGGCCACCAGCTCAACAGCATGATGCAGGAAACTGAACAACCACCCGAGGCCGGCGCAAGGGCGAAAAGAGTGAGGTGCGATGTGAGACACCAGGTGCCATCAAGCGGCCTCGTGAGAAAAAGAAAAGCCCTCTGCAGCTTGAATGGACTGGACTGCAAAGTGGCCTCATGGTTTCTGGATGTCAAACACAACACAGAACCGCTGATCTTGAAAGAGCAATGCAAGAGCATCGTACAGCCGCCAGCAAGATAAGTTCGAAACATCCGTGTCCCTTACACCTCACGGGCTGACACCTGCGGCTCCGGGGGGCACACCTGACATCAAGTGCCCTCAGCTGCCAGTAATCAGGAATTTCCGTTCCATCACGGGACCACATCTGGGCCACCTCAGCAAACTTACAATGGCTTACCGCCATTTGCTGGAGCACTGCAAGTGTCGTCACGGAAACCTGCATGCCAGCCGCAGGGTCGAACCAATAGCACTGCTGTTGACCAGGACGCTCATCATCGGCAAGACCTGAACGAATGCACAGTTTAGATTCGGTTGTCCCCACAGGCATGTAACACCAACCTGCACATCGATTGCTCATCCAAGTATCGTATTGCGATGGGGTTCAGGGACCCGGAAATCTCAAGAACAGAGACATGACCATGAATTTCCTGCACATCTGAAGCAGCTCATGAGACAGATTGCCGTCTGCAACATCCCGCAACCGCCACGTTTCCTGTAGCAGCGAAACTTCAACCGCCTGCGATGCCAACGTGACCTGGGTCTGTGCCACATGCTTCTGGCTGAAGCTGAGGGACTTTTCATCTTCCATGACCCTGTGCTGGGTGCCTCACTGGCCCTTCTGCGCTGAGGGCCGGCACGTCGGCAATGATGCTATTGGCGACTTGGACGACTGATAACCAGACTGATGCATTCGCAGGGAATTCTGCAACCTGGCAGGAGACGAGGCCTTCTTCATGGGAACGCTGAAGGGATGAAGGTAGAAGGAGAGCGACAGAGAGCAGGAGAGGCAAAGAGGAAGAGTATGCAGGACGGGGAGGGGCGGAGGAAGGCAGGGAGAGAGGGAGAGAAGGAAAGACCAAAACAAAAGGAGGGAGGGAGAGAGGGGTTTTCAGACACTAGCTCTCTCTGCGTAGCAGTCGGACCAGCTCGCTGTCTGTTGTGCAAGGGCAAACCTTCAGATCCGTCAGGAATCTTACCTATCCTTCCTCTGAGGGGCGATATTCGGGGGCAGTTTTCTGGCAGCGGACACCGCCACGGCGGTAATCGCTTGCTTGGGCGTGTGTCGATCTTGGAGAGGGAGAGGGAAAGACAAAGAGTGAGAAAAAGGGAGTGGGAGAGAAGTGGGAGAAAGGGAGTTTGGGAGAGAGAGGGTTCAATAAGCCAGGGCGCCAAGGCAGGTGGCACAGAAACCTCGATTTGATTCTCCACAGGAACAATTCACGGACTCCCGTTGATCGAATTTCGGTAGCAGAAGCTGGGTCAAACAAGGCGGCAGCCCTGGAAATTCAATTGGCTTTGGGGGTGCCTCTGGCTTCAACTATCTTGACTTAGACACTTGCTGTGCATTGCGATTGAATAGGGCTACCCTTCGGATTCCTTTCTGAGCTTGGTTGCTGGACTGTGCAAGTTCGCCCAGGCTGCATGGCACCGTGGTGCGCTGTGGCGGGCTTCACAAAAAGCATTGAGGCAAGGCACAGCGGTGGGCTCAGAATTGCCGCCGGCGCCATCTGAGTTCTGAACCTGGCGAGAGCAAGTCACCGAAACAGCTGTTCACCACGACATTGGAGCATCGCCAAGCGCCTGCGTTCGCCCTGGACCCAGCTTGGTAAGCCACACCTCCGCTCGCTTTTGTCAGAGGATGCAGGGAAACGAATCCCACTACGCAGGCTCTCTAGCCACGCTGACGGCCTGAAAGGAGAGTCACGAGCCGCAACAGGTAAAAGGATGACAATTGTCGAGAGGCCTTGCCGGAGGTCGTGTTTGCGTTCGAGGACGACACTCCGTCAACCACGGCGTTCACCGCTTCCGTCAGCAAGTCCTCAGAGAATGCTGCGGCAAGCAGCGCACATGAGCGAAGGCCTCGGTACACAAGGTGTAATACAGTACATCAGCCAAAGATCTCTTGCCAGCGAGCCGAGAGCGGATGCTGGCTCCACATGCAATGGCATCACATAGCTTGCAAGCCTCACACACCCAACAGGTCAGCTTACATCGCACCAAGACTAGGAGAACGCGTACTTCTGCCCAGGTTCAGCGTGGTGGTCGAGGTGGACGTTGAAGCCTTGCAAGCTCCGGGCTGCTCTGCTTCTGTCCTAGGAACTTGTGAGACTGTTGTGGCTAAAAACCTTCTTCGGTTCTTTTGGCTCGCAAGTGTCAGCGGTTCTGTTCGCAATCGCAACGACGCATGGCCAACGTTATCGGATCAGACCCGCTTGGTAGTGGAACGCTCGGGCAGACCTAGCTGAATTTTGGGAGATAGCGGCACCATATGCACAGAATGAAGGGGCGCTGTAAACCGCAGCTTGAGCCGCGGGCTGTTGAGGTGGCGGTCCAACTGGTAGTTGTGAGTGTTCCTTGCGTGGCGGTGCAGTGCTGACAGCACAAACTTTCGGCCGGCGGAATGACAGGGGCCGATTACCAACCGTGCCTGAAGACGAGGAAGAAGATGTGGAAGATGTAGTGCTGGTGGTTGTGCTGGTCGATGAAGTTGAAGTGCCCGATGAAGTGCTGGTGGCTGAACTGGTGCTGGTGGAGGTGATGGAGGTGCTTGTGGAGCTGCTGGAGCTGGACGTGCTGGCACTTGTCGTTGAGGAGGTAGTCGTGCTGGAAGAAACCGTGGTCGAAGTTGTTTTGCTTGTTCCAGTCGTGCTGGAAGTCCTGGAAGCAGAGGTTGATGAAGACAAAGTGGTCGAAGATGTACTTGTCGCAGAACTGCTAGAGGTGGTAGACGATGACGTGAGTGTACTTGTCGCTGTAGCTGTGATGCTGGATGAAACTGTAGTAGTTCTGGTAGCTGTAGAGGATGTCGATGTGGTTCCTGTCATGGTCGAGCTTGTGGATACAGTCCTAGTCGCAGTTGTCGCAGTCGCAGTCGTTGTGCTCGTCCTGGCGGCAAGCCATGGCACCGCTCTCATTCCCCTCTAAACGCCCCAGCTCAACACATGCGGGAAAGTCAAACGAGCAGTAACCTGCACTCAATCAAGCATCCCCTGCATTCCACCCCAAGAAAATATGAAACCTGCCAGGCGCCCGTAGCCCGAGACTTGCCTCGTGTCCAACTTCCATACCTCACTTGCCAGTTGCTTTCTCCCCAAAATCCACCAGGGGTTAGGTTCTAGTCTTCCTTTCCCGCGGAGCAGCTTTCACTTCCTAACGTTTCCGTGAACGGGGAACGCCCGTCAGCGAAGAGGAAGTGTCTACGAAACCGTGTGCCCGGCCGGGGAAGACTCTGGGCGCCGAACGTTCGCGGGACAACGAGGCATGGGACAGCACACATCACAAGCTGAATATCCCAAGGCGATCACATCTGCAACAATGGACGCACTCCCACAAGACACATGCCAGCGGCAACGCGAGGAGGGTCTTCGTCACGAACATGGATCAAGACAAACACAAAGCAAACGAGCAGCAAAAACAGGTAGCGACCAATAAACAGGTTCATAAGATTTTGTGCGCTAGATTACGAAAGACCCCGTTTGCAGGTTAAGGAATCCGAACTCGCTTCCAATCCAGGTGCGAGGAGGTCCTCTCTGCCTTGGCTCGTGTGGCCGGGAGCAGCCGTTCCACTAGTAGTGTATCCACCTCTGCAGAGCGCAGCTTAGGCTTTGACGCCCGTTCCATTGCCATGAGTTGCTTAGGGGGACAGGGGGCATCAGTTCTTCAGAGCTTTACTGTTGGGTTTGGCGATTCAGACTGACTGCGATTGATGGCTTGTGTTGAGACTCTACACCTGAGACAAGCGAAGATGACAAATTGCTGAACAGGCCACCCACATAGAAGATCTCACCAGATGCCACTATCGCATTGACATCAGCAATCGTGGAGTCGACGCCGGACTGTTCACTCCAAAGCTCACTGCCGTCCGTGGTGGACAAGCTCTTGAGAGTCATCTGGTTGCCCACAAAGTTGCCACCCAGGAGCTGCTGGGCTGCAGCCGCCCAGGTCAACGTGTCCAAAGGGGCAGTGAAGGTGAACCATTCGAGTGATCCACTGGCACTCAGCTTCATCAAGAAGTAATGATTCGTGAACTGAGTCGTTCATTCTGGAAAAAACATCAAGCAGCCTAAACTGTCAAACTGCAGCCTTATCTGGCCTCGGCTACAATTGGTGACCGTGCTTTCAAACAAATAGAAAAACTCCTTTCGAATCAAAGGCTCCGCAGAGAGCGTCTGCCCGTTGAAACTTCCGTCCGCATGATTTGCTCGCAGTCTTCCGGAAACGAAGATCTCGTCCAATACGACAGCAACTGCTCGGTCGTCACAATTAATTGTCATCGTGGCAGTAGGAGTAATTGGAAACACCCAAAGCAGGTTGCCCGCGTTATCCACTTTGAGTGCGAATCCGGTTACGCAGCTCGTCCCGCTCGAGGGACAGCCTTACATGATATGCAAGGAGCCTTTCACTAGCCTTTCACAATTGAAGTCCACGCAAGCGCAACCCTCGCAGGTCGTTCGAGTCTCGTTAATGCATCAACCCAGTCGCCAGCTGGAAATGTTTGGCCGGCCCAGGGACCATAATTCTGTCCAACTATGATGGCGTTGCCCTCAGATGCGTAGGCATGATGCAGGTGCGGATAGTGCTTGGACGAATCCGTCTATTTCT